>CM074614.1:7280000-7712500 GCA_037305975.1 Chrysolophus pictus
TGAAGATCTCATCTTCCATTTCTTCTCTAATACATAGCTGATTTCTGCACTGGAGAAACTTCCTCATCTCCCTGGTAACTGCTTTGGCCTTCTATGGAGTAAGATTTGTTTCTTCTTCCTTAACTACATAGCATTATTTTACTCACATTTTAAAGAAAAAAGGCTTCATTGTGTCTTTTCCGCTTCCCATCTTTTAGTTTTATACCCCCTCATGTCTGCCAGTCATTTTATTTCTTTTTTTTAGCTCAACATTTCTAGAATGGAACATTTAATTTCCCCTTCTACCTCAAGCTCACTTTCTTAATCAACGTGACATGAAGCAAAACAATGAGAGAACTGCTACAGACTTGATTAACAAGGAAATAATGACAATCAATAAGTCTTACGGAAATAGAACCTGTCAAGTGATTTTGATAATTGTATATATGTGTGAAATTAAAAATTCAGTAGATAAAGGTCACATTGTTAATGTAATAGACTCCGGTGTGATTTGATGCAGCATGTTTTAATTGAGAAATAACAATGGTATAAAATAGCGTTGTGCAAATGATATGGATTAAGAAATTAGTAAGCTTATATAATTTCAGCAGTCCACTGTAAGTTGAAAACTACTAATGAATGTGATTTAGAGACCTGCTCCTGATACAAAGCCAACAAGCATCCCAGTCAGTGACTGGGAGAATTAATGAAACATTGCTAACCTACTTTACAGAAGATAGTACATGTAAATAAATAAAGGGAAAGTTATGTTGCTAATAACAACCTTCAGAAGACTGCCATTGGCAGTTTCCATGGGATGACAAACTGACTGGCTTTCTATTTAGGAATGAATATGGATTGCCAGCAAATAAACTCATAACTGAAAAATAGTTCTGGGTCAGTAATAAGGGTATGTGTAGAAAGATGTAACACTCTCTTACTCTGTGTTGTTTTTCTGGAAATTGGCCTTCTTCTCATTCACGAGCCCACAAAATAAAGGGTAGGATGAACTGTTTATTCAAATTAAATACAATCCTTTATTTGGGTACGTATTCAATTTCCAATCCTTAATAATTTCTTCCATTATATTTAGGCAAGTACAGTTTGAATCTTTGAGTAAGTAATCAAAATTTTTATTTAGAGAAAATCAAAACAATTAATAATTTCCTTGAACTATTTACCTAGTTACGGGAGAATCTACAAATAAGATTCTCTTAATAGCATTTAAACTTTTCATCAACTTTTCTGTCAAAAGACATTTCCTGTCTTCACTTAAAATACCTGCCTATCAGCCATTGATGTTGTCAGTTTATTCTGATTTTCCCAGTGGAAAATAACTCAGAATCAATTAGAGCATATTGCTAAGGATTAAATGACAGGATAAAAACCTGAAGGGTTAAAATTCAAACTTTTTTCACTTTAACAAAAGAAGAGTGACTAGGTCTGTTTGTACCTTCTTTATGCATTAATGTGTTAGTTAAAATACAGAATAATATCTGGAAAGGAACTACCTTTAATAGTGAAGAACAATAAGTGACTTTCAAGATTTCAACCAAATTCTTTGTTGTTAGAAATCTTAATACTGTATGTTTTGAGCTTTCATTCCATTTGGAATTACTGCCATAGTCCCTTCTGTTTTATAAATGTTGAATCTAATCCAGAGATTAGGTAATCTGCCATTATGGTAGTTAAATCAGCCACCTAATTGGAGTGTCATTTTACATTCATAGTAGCATCCTCTCTGAGCCATTTCTACATCTTATTGATTCTTTCTGCCTAATGACATCAAGAAACAGCTCTTTAGCTACCCACAAAGCTGAAAATCTCATTCTAACTCTCACCCTAGCCATATGGAATCATAAAATCATAGAATTATAGAATCATGGAATGGCTTGGGTTGGAAGGGACACTGAAAATCATCTAGTTTGAACTGTCTACCAAGGGCAGGGCTGTCACACACCAATCAGGCTGGCCAGCTCCCATCTAAACTGGTCTTGAACACCTTCAAGGATGGGTCATCCACAACTTCTCTGGGCAGCCCGTGCCAGTGCCTCACTGCACTCTGAGTAAAGAATTTCCTCCTAATGTCTAATCTAAATCTCCCCTCTTTTATTTTAAAACCATTCCCAGTTTTCCAATCACTAGCAGACCCCACTGTCATGGTTTTATGTTTTTTTGGTTTTCAGTATTCCACATCAAAACATCATGTACTGGAATTAAAGTGTTAATGCTCCAATTCCAGGTACCTATCCCTATACATTATGGAAGTCATGGGATCTGACCCTTCCGGGTGGGGCGGTCTCTTACTGCCTGGCAGTGGGTGCTGGAGGGTGCTTTCCTAGCCGTTCCAAGCATTTCAGGTTTGACTCGGTCTCAGGAACTCTCTCTCCTATCTTATTTGATTTATTGGTCTCAATTTCAATTAGATTGTATTATATTGTGTTATCTTGCATTCCGATATCATAGTTAGTAAAATAAGTTTACCTCCATAGATTGTTGCCGCAGTTTTTTTTTCCTCCCTTCCTGCCTTCCCATTTTGTGGGGCTGGGGGGGGTTGGGGGGGGGGGCGGGGGCCTACTGCCCCCTGTCACGGGCATAGATTGATCTAGTTAACTCCGTGACACCTGCAAAAAGTCAGTCTCCCTTCTATTTATAAACTCTCCTTAAACATATTTTTCTCCAGTCTTGAGAAACACAGCACTCTCCTGCTTTTATCCATACTGAATGCTTATGAAAGGACCATTTTTGTGTGACCACTTCAGTCTGTCGCTTTGACCGTGTATGCAAAGCCCATTACATACCATCTGGCTTCTTGTTATCTACCGTATCCAACTTAAGCTGCCTGTCTTAACTTTCAAAGGCTTTCCTGACCTATTCTAACTACACATCAATTCATTGTCACAATATTGACTTTAGATTCCACCCTGGTAGGGATGCTTGCTTCCATTTTCCATGTCTACTTGCCTAAAAATTCCCCATGATTAGGAAAAGCTCTCTGTAAGTATTCACTTTACTTTGTTCTCTTCTTTTAATGCCCTTCTTTATAATACATTCTTCAATGACTTCCTTCTTCTCAAAAGTGAATGAAGCATCAAATATACTTTTTCTAAACATATCACTTGCTTAAGCATGAAAAGCCTTGAAATAGATATGCATGCAGTAAAACATAATACTTACCTACAGAGCTTTAAGTATTCCTCCTGCAGTAATCACAGTATCTGATATCCAAAGTATCAGAGTAAATATTTCAGTTATCTTCTTTGACAGACTGTAGGCAAAGTGGCAGTTTTGGTAGGTCAGTTCAGAAATCTCAAAGACTTGGTATTACATTACTCCTGCCCCTCCTTATAAGAGATGTCCTTCTTCAGGGGTGCCATGGCAGGGCTGTGGGTATGCTCCAGGACACAAGCAGAGGCAAATGCATGACTTTGGAAAAGAATATGATCCACTCTGGTTGCCCCAGTTGTCCGCAAGACTCTGTTCATGAAAGCAGCAGGACTGTCATGGGAGCCTAGCTCTCAAGGCTCCCTCTCCAAGGGAGATCATCCTAGATCAAAGGATCAGTCATAGAATCACAGGGTGGTTTCGAAAGGACAGTAGGATCATCTAGTTCCAATCCGCCTGCCACTGCCAGGGACAGTTTCCACTGGACCAGGTTGCCTAGGGTCTTATTCAAACTTGAACACTTTCTGGGATGGGGAATCCATGACTTCTCTGGACAGCCTATTCCAGTGGCTTACCATCTTCTGAGTAATAAACTTCCCTCCAACTTCTAACCTAGATCTCCCTTTATTTTAAAACTGTTATGCCTTGTTAAATCACTACCTCTGATAAATAGTCCCTCACCTACCTTTCCTGTAGGCTCCCTTCAATTACTGGAGGGTTGCTATAAGATCTCCCCAGAGTTTTCTATTCACACCTTATCTCACAGCTTATCTTCATAGGAGGGATGCTTCAGTCATCTGAGCATCCTCATGGCCCTCCTCTGGACTGACTACAACAGGCCCATGTCCTTTTCATGCTGAGTGCACTACATCAGGTAAGGTCTCACAAGAGTAGAGTAGAAAGATAACATCACCTCCTTCGACCTGCTACTTAAAATTCTTTTGATGCAACCCAGCATAAAGTTTGCTTTCTAGGCTGCAGGTGAACACTACTGACTCACATTCAATTTTTAATTCACCAGGACACTCATGTCCCTTACAGGGCTGCCTTCAATCCATTTATAGTGCAGCTTGTTTTTTTTCTATTTTTTTATTTTTTTGTTTTTAATTTAAAATTTTCTATGGAATTGCCCTGACCCAGGTGCAAGCCATGGACTTGACTTTGTTAAACTTTATGATGTTTTAATGGGCCCACCACTCTGTGTCCCTCTGGATTGTATTCATTCTCTCCAGTGTGTTGAGTGCACCACAGAACTTGGTGTCACTCACAAGCCTGTTGCTTAATCCCACTGTCCATGTTGTAACAAAAGTGTTAAAAAATGCTGGTGGGATGCTACATGTCATTGGTTTCCATTTGCACATTGAGCCACTGATATTAGACTTCTGAATGTGACATATTGAGTGGCCTTCTAAAAAAGCACTGGTTCCTATCCCCAAACCTAGAGCACCTCACTGTGATTTAAATATAAAAATCTTTCTTTTTTTTTTTTTCTTTTTTTTCCCTGTGAAAGTTAATTTAAATGCCAGCAACTGAAGAGTAGTACAGATTAGGAAACAGCTACCAGGTTTGCACCACTCTGAATTACTTTCTTGCTGTCACCAGACAGCAGAATAAATTAAAAAAAGGATTTGTCTGTACGCTGTTTATTTAAACCTACATTCATTTTTCCACAGGATCGTAACAAAACAAGGAAGCTCCTGTTTGGATTAATGAAATGGCTAAATAACTTTATGGCCAATAAAAATAGATGCAGTTGTGTAACTTATGATAATGAGAAAGGTAACCACCTTTCACATTTTTGGGGTAAACTGTGTCACCTCATTCAAGGTTTTCTGTCTTCAGAATTTTAAGTTTTCAAATATGGTTGCTGCCAGAGGAAGGATGCAAGACACAGGAAACAATGAATTATGTAGTGTGTATTTCAAACCCTCTAGGAATATTCATTACTTCAGATTTAGAAATATGCTGAAGTCAGCTCTAGGAAGTGATGGGCAGGTTATATTCAGGCTGAGAGTTAAAATAAAAGACATGGAGAAAAAGAAATATGATATTTTGTTTTGATCTGAATTCAAGCATCAGCTAAACATGAGCCAGTTTTGTGGCCAGATAGCCAAGAAGGCCATTGTCATCCTGGCTCATATCAAAAATAGTGTTGCCAACAGAAGCAGAGAGGTGATTGTTCCCTTGTACTCAGCTCTGGTGAGGCCACATGTTGAGTGCAGTGTTCACTTTTGGGGCCCTCACTACAAGAAAGAGATTAAGGCCCTGAAGTGTGTCCAGAGAAGGGCAATGAAGCTGGTGAGGGGTCTGGAGTGCGAGTCCTGTGAGGAGTGGTTGAGGGAACTGGGATTGTTTAGTCTGGAGACGAGGAAGCTCTGGGGAGACCTTATAGCTCTCTATACTACCTGAAAGGATATTATGTCAAGGAAGTTAGCCTCTTCCCCTGGGTAACTAGCAAGAGGATAAAAGGAAATGGTCTGAAGTTGCACCAAGGGAGGTGCAAGTAAGATATTAGGAAAAACTTATTCTCTGAAAGAGCGATCAGGTGCTAGAACAGGCTACCCAGGAAGGTGTTTGAGTCATAATCCCTGGAGGTGTTCAAGAAACATTTAGATGTTGTATTGAGAGACATGGTTTAGTGGGGAAATACTGTTGGTAGTGGATGGCTGGACTGGATGATCTTGGAGGTTTTTTCCAGTCTTGGTGATTCTGTGATTCTATGAATTTGAGCATTTGTTTTGGTTTCAACCAAGAAGGAAAGGAGACAACTGGTTCAAAATTTGTATGGAATATGTGCTATACTATGCAGGCGGGCATACTTAAGATGCATAGAACTCAAATTCTGCATAGTTTGAATAATACCAATTTATCTATGTCTGGAATAAATGGCTTGCCTATTTGAGAAGTAAGAAACAAATCCATGCATAGAATTTTATTTCTGATCTTGATAAACTTTTCAAAATTCAAATCAAATTAATTTTGAATTTCTTTCCATTACAACTAAGAAAGAATATATGTTTTTCTCTAGAACCTAAAAGTAAGTGCAGATTATAGAGAAACCTGGAATTATCAGTGGAGTCCAAAGCCAGCATTTGTTATGATCAGTTCAGAGGCATAGAAGCAATTCAAGCACATATTCATCAGCAGAAATAAGCATTCTCTGAGGGGAAAAAGAAAAAGCCTAATGTACTTGTAGATATGGCTTAAATAAATTGCCATCTAAAAAATTCTGATGGTTAGAAATGGGCAAAAAAAGGTCTCATCATGGCTGGGCTGAAATCTGAATGAATGGCAATTTGTTCATTCATATAATTATAACCAAAACTTTTTTTTTTTTTTTTTTTGACAGATTTATATATCTCTAGGAAGTGCTCTGCATCTTTACAGATTAAGAGCTTTTAACCATTTGAGATTCATCTTTTCACTAACGAGACTAGCATGATGAAGTCTTTGAAATACCAGGATAATCCAGCAGTGTTTACAGAAGATGGTTTTCTCTTTGAAGATTTGACATATTATTAGTAGGTTAGTATCAAGTTCTGACAAAACTTCAGTGAAGATATTTTGGTTCTAAATAAAAATTAAAGTCCTTTGATAGTAAATCTGATCTGATCTTCTTGGATCAGTTGCTTCAAATTGGCTTACTGTACTGAGCAAGTGATTGTAATACAGCATATCAGAATTGATTTGCTCTACAGGAGTTTATCTCACTTTAATTAGATAAAGAGGAATATATTATCACTTCAGACTTTTACTAGTTTTGATATATAATGGTTCTTGATCTATAATAATGTTTTATGCAAAACTGCATCTGCTGCTTTACTGAAATGAATTACTATTACCTACTGCATTATGACACATGGCACATAGATTGTGATTCTATGTAATTAAAAAAAAAAAAAAGGTATAATAAAAAAAATCCTATCTACAGTTTATGTTTACATTGGCTGGATATAAATTATTCCTGCATACCTACTGTATGCATAATTTTAGAAGCTCTGAAGATCACAATAATGAAAGGTGTAATAAATAGTCTTTAAACAACTTTGCTCATTGAATAGTTCATTTGGAATAAACACTTTGCCTAATTTCCTGTTTTTCTCTTCTTTCCTGGATATTTTTGCAAGAAGATGGACAGCAAAGAAAAGTAAAAAAAAATCAAAAGACACCTAAAATGTTAAATTTTTTTAATGAATCTTTCTCTCCCCACAAAACTGAAGCAAGCAACATTCCTAAAACACGTGCTTACATGACAGATTGCAGAGACCATCAAGACTTCTCACTTCAGGTTTTCACAACAATGAAATGCTATTGAGTTTTTGGCATTTTTTCCCCCCCACTCTCTTTTTCTCCTTAAAGGAGCAGTACTACTTTCTGAGTGCTCTCACAAGGAGTCTGTCATCCACCACTTTGGTACTTTTAAGATGTTTAATTATTCAAAAATGACTACACGCTTATAGATCTCTCAGTTTCTTAAAAAAAACCCACACCCACGTATCAGCAGAGAAATTGTTCCCAGAGAAACAATTCTTTTTTTCTGTGATGAAATAATCTGAGCTGGACTCTTATTAGTTATAGAAACTGATTAACATAGTTAAAAACAAATAAGGAAATAAACAAAAAACCTCAATCCTGTTGAAAAGCCTTCTGATAGAAATTCATTCTTCATATGACAATTCTACAAAAGGTCAGGATCTGAGAAATACAGCCTCTTTTTCTTTATGCTGGCAATTGACTGATGTGGGATAGTCCACTTGCAAAACAATACAGTTAACCCAGTCTTGGTTTTCTTTGACCCCAAAATTTTTCTTTTTTTCTGTTCTAGAATCATAGAATCATTTGAGTTGGAACGGACACCCAAAGGTCATCCATCTAGTCTAACTGTCCTGCAAGGATTAGAGGACATCTGCAGCTGGATCACGTTGCTCAGAGCCCCATCCAGCCTGACCTTGAATGTGTCCAAGAACATGGCATCCCCCACCACTCTGGGCAGTCTGTTTCAGTGCTTCACTACCCTCATCATAATTCTTTTTCTTACATCCAATCAATATCTCCCTTCTTCCAGTTTGCACCAGTCGCAACAGACCCAGCTAAAATATGTGTCCCCTTCTTTTTTATAGCACCCCCTTTAGATACTGAAATGTGCTATCAGATCACTCAGAAGCCTTCTTTTCTCCAGACTGAACAGCTCCAGATCTCTCAGTCTGTCCTTGTAGAGGAGATGTTCCATCCCTTGGATCATTTTTGTGTCTCTCCTTTGGATACACTCCAAGAAGTCCTCATCTCTCCTGAACTGAGAATTCCACATCTGGACACAATACTCCAGGTGAAGTCTCACCAAAACAGAGTAGAGAGGCAGGATCACCTCCTCCAACTGCTGACCATGCTTCTTTTGATGCAGCTCATCAATTCCATATCTTTCCAGTTTGGAGAGAATGATTTGGTTTTTATGGGGGACAATGTCAAAGACCTTACTGACATCCAGTTAGGTGATATTTGGGAGTGACTGTCCCTCTCTACTCTGCATGAGACCTCATCTGTAGTACTGAGTCCAGATCTGGGGCACCCAGTATGGGAAAAATATGAAGCTGTTGGAGAGAGAGTGCCACGAAAATTATCAGAAGGCTGGAGCACCTCCCCTGTAAAGACAGACTGAAGGAGCTGGGCTTGTTCAGCTTGGAAAAAAGAAGGCTGTGAGGAGACCTCACTGCAGCCTTCCAGTATTCAAACGGTGATTATAAAAAGGAGAGGGATCAACTTTTACTCAAGTAGATTGTGAGAGGACAAGGGGGAATGGTTTTAAGCTCAAGGAGGGAAGGTTTAGTTCGGATATCAGGGGGAAGTTCTTCACAGAGAGAGAGGTGAGGTGCTGTAACAGGCTGCTCAGAGAGGTTCTGGATGCTGTGTCCCTGGAGGTGTTCAAGACCAGGTTGGATGGGGCCCTGGGCAATGTGGTCCAGATATGGAGGTTGGTGGCCCTGTCTGTGGCAGGAGGCTTGGAACTTGGTGATCCTTGAGGTCCTTTCCAACCCAAGCCATTCTATGATTCTATGACATCAGTGGCTCTTCTCTTGTGCATTGACACAGTTGCCACCATCATAGAAGGCCACGAGGTTGGTCAGGGACAGTTTGCCCTAGGGGAAGCTGTGCTGTTTGTCCTGTCTCATCTTCCATGTATCTTAGCATAGCTTCCAGGAGGATTTGCTCTATGATCTTCCCCAGCAGAGAGGTGAGGCTGACATATCAGCAGTTCTCTGGCTCATTCTTTCTACTCTTCATAAAAATGGGTGAGGAATTACCTTTTTTTCCAGACACAAGAGACTTTACTTGACCACCATGACTTTTCATATGTCATTAAATTTGGCATAGCAACTACATCAGTCAGTTCCTTCAGGACTCTGGGATGCATCTCATTTGGATCCATAGACTTATGGACATTCAGATTTCTCAGATGGTTGCGAACCTGATCTTTATATAGGGACATTGCTCTCCCAGTCCATCCACCCAAACTGTGTGTGTAGAGCAGTTGCCAGTGAAGATGAGGCAAAAAGTTTGTTGAGTACCTCAGCCCTCTCCTCTTTTGTTGTTATCAACCTGCTTGTGTTGCTTACTAGGGAGGATTCACCCTCTGACTTCTTTTTCCCTGTAGATATACCTGTAGAAGCCTTTCTTGTTTTTTGCATCCCTTTCCAAGTCCAGTTCCAGTTGGGTCTTAGCCTTCCTGACATTGTCTCTACACAACTTAGCAATATCCTTACACTCTTCCCAGTATACCTGTCAATTCTTCCATTGCCTGTGCATTTATTTTTGCTTTCCAGTTTGGCCAACAGATACTGGTTCAGCCATGATCATTTTTTGCCTTCATTTCCTGACACCTGGGGATGGAGAGCTCTCGTGCACTAAAGAAAACTTTCTTAAAGATGTGCCAGCTCTGCTCCACTCTCTTGTCCTTGAGGGCAGTTTCCCAAGGATTTTGTTGACTAACTCTCTGACAAGCTAGAAGTTGGCTTTTCTAAAATTAAGCTTCCCAATTTTACTCTTTGTTTGATACTCTCAGCAGTGTGAACTCCACCATTTCATGGACACCACAGCCCAGGCATCCTCCAATCTTGATGTCACTTCTGTTAGTTTCACCCCTTTGAGAGAGGTGAAATCCATCTGGTGACTGCAAGTCTGGGGCCATGTAGGTAATTTCATTGTCAAAAAAACCAAAATTATGGTGGTGGCACTAGCCATGAAACCTCATTTGTGGATCGAATCCTTCTGTTTCTCTCAGTGTCCTTACTCACTACAGGAAGCGGGATTTAGATATTAACTGTGTCCTTGATTCCTTCAAAAGAGATCCTAAGTCTCTGAAATCCCTTCTGATAACCCTTGATAGCTGCTTCATCATTCCCTACGTGGAAAGGCAGTAATCTGTTGGCTGTACCTGGCTATGCAGCTTTTTGGTGACCTGAAATCTAGGGAGCCAACAGACTTCTCTAAGAGGAAGGTGTCCAGCATACTGGAAATTCAGTTCCCTGCAGGGAGGGATCATCTACAATTAATAATTGTTTTACCTTTTTTTGGATTTAGCCTTGAGATTGGTGGTAAGCTTTTCTGGTTTTGGTTTTATTGGTTCCTCTTCTTCTTCTTCCTTCACTTGTTAGGAACAATCCTATACTTCCCCCCTTTATTTCCTGTCCAACGTGTTTGAATTCAAACTTCATGTGACTGTGAGATAGTTTTCTGAGAGTGCACAAAGAATTCAAACTTTTCATATTATTGTTTTTTCCTGGACAGATAGACATGAAACATAGAAATATGTAATATATTCATAGCAATGCATTTTACAGCATGTTTGAAGTTAGACCCCAGCATTCTAAACATACCCTTTTTTATGAGTGTAAAAATATTTTTATTGTGATGAAAAGAACATTTCCAAGCTAGCAGCATACATTAAAGCAGCATCATGGCCAGTAGAGGTGTGTTGTACTCATAACAAATCTTTCTTTCCATCAGATGTAGTGGCATACTTCTCTCTTAAAAAATCAACTACTAATTCTAAGTAATGGTATTGTCTTCTCTTGAAGAAAATCCAAAGTGCTTTTGGGTCTGTGGCACTCCTGAAACCCAGTCTAATATCGTCCAATTTGTTTGGCTGTCTAATTCCTTTCTTGTGTCCAGTTGCCTAAAACTGCCCATTTCCTTTTCTATGAAGACACTGTTACTACTGTTTGTTATAGTGGTAATCCTGGAACCATGATTTACTTTATCTTTCCTGCTCTTTCACTGGTTTCCTGTAAGAAGATAGCTGTAGGTCTTTTGATTTGCAAACAGCTGAAAACTGTTCCATACCCATCTCTTGCCAGCTGATTAATGTAGTAGAATTTGACACTAAGATGAATGCTTCAATTTGAATTTTGAAATAATAGTGCTTTACAAACTTAAAGCAAAATCCAATGAAAATCTTTAAAAGAGACCATTTTCATGCATTTTTAATAAAAAATTTTTAGCACATGTCCAAGGATATGGTTATGTTGCAGGTGCTATGAAACTGAGAAAGGCTGTTGGATATATGACTTATAAATGTAGGATTGCCTGCTAGAGAAGAACGACATTAATGCAGATGGCAGAGAAGCTACAGTGCCCCAATAGGCATTTTATTAAAATCTCTTTGAAACACAAACAGTAGTGTATTTATCTAAGAGAAATGGCTGCTTATAAAGTTTGTGTAACGTTAAATTTTTAGTGTTTTAACTTGCACAGCATTAGTGTGAGAATGGTGTGAAACACATAAATATTAATATATTTATTAATATATAAATATTAATGCATATTAAAAAGGATTAGGAAGGAATAAATGTAAAGGGTATGTAAGAGTGGTAAAAAAAAGCCTGTAAGAAGTTATAAAGGTTTGGCATAGATTGATTAGCTTATGTGCTAAAAATAGTGGTTTACCATGTGATTGCTTCCTTAAAGATGTAGAAGCTCTGAATTTAATGTCAGACAGCATAATGCAGTTTACTTTTTCATTCAGGAGATACTGAACAGACACTATGAAGCCCATGCTTCACTCATTATGCTTTCTGGTATACCACTAGGAAAACACGTATTTTCAATCTATATTACTTTTACTTTAAATGAATGAGGAAAACAAGCAGTTGGTAAAAACTCACACTAGAATGAAATATCAGTAATTGACCTCAAATATTCTCTATCTTGAAATCTCTTACAGTTATGATATTTTCTACTTATTTGAAGATGTAAGTGACAGAGAAAAGAATGGGAACTTTTTTGTCATTGTTTTGTTTATTTGGGCAAGATATTTCCACTGTTCTTTAGTGAACTGCCTTCTTCTCGTGTATTGTCTTCCTTTCCTCTCCCACAAACCAGGCATTTTTTGGTTTTAAGAAATGGTAACGAGTTATGTTGTACACTGGTCATTCAGCATGCTGGACAGAAATAAGGAACTGAACTGTGTCTATGAGAACAGCATTCAGGTTGCATGCTCATAGACATCAGGAACAGAGCATCAGCCAGGCTTAGGTGCCATTGCAAATAGACTATGAATAATTAAGGCTAGCAGGTCTGCTAAGACAATAGCATCTAGAGGTATCCTCAGTATTGAGGTAGTGATGAATTAAGTGATTTTGTTTATAGCATCCCACATATTTAAAAGCTGATATTATAAGAAAAGTGTAAGCTGAAATACACATATTCTTTTTTCTTGCCTTCTGTTTTTACATTTTTTTCACTGAAAGTCTAATTGCCATTTGGAAAGATTATTTTTGGTTTAGTTTCATTTATCTCAACAACTTCATCTATAAGTTAATGAGCCACTGTTAAGTAAGCAGCAATTACACATGAATAGGAACTGTTTTTTCTCAGATACATGTACATTCTACAATAGTTATTTCCACTGTACTTACTGTTTGCAGGTTGGAAAGAATACTGATACTTTCCTCCATGTTCATTCTGAATTATGAAATAGTTTTGCCACTTATTGTAATATTATATCTGATAGCTATTTCTCACTGTATTCTCATAATAGTTCTCCAGAGAGTTATTAAAATTTCACTCATTTTCTTTCTTGGACTTTCATTCCATCACGAACCTCACAGACAATATTAGTCTGTATTCTTGCTTTGTCTGTGTCCTTATGATTATTTTTGGTTGCAAATGTAGACTTCTGATAGTACAGTTCTGTTCATATAGCCTATTTCATTCTTTTTGTTGTGTTGTTTGATCTAACTCACATTCAATTCACACATATGGCCAGTTAATGCCTGACATTATGTTTATGGTCTTTTCCAGATAGTCCTGTGAGGTAAGCTTATGTCTGCAAATTTAGATTGTCTCTAAACACAGGTATTACCGAAATATTCAACCACTTCAGTAGTTAGTCAAGCCATTTGCATATACCTCTTTCCTGCAGTCTTTTGATTTCCCAGCTGCAGTGATAGTTACTGTGCAATTGTCTTCAAAACAAGGTAATTTTATGTGTTTAATCCTGGCTCTTAAAAAGCGGGCTTTCCTGTGCTGAAGAAAAAGCAGTTTATGACCTATTCCTCACCTACACACTGAAGCACAGTAACATGGAGATGACTGCTGAGCATCTGCCAAATAGATCAAAGTCTTGGTTTAAAACCACTCAAGTGAAAAGTTTCCTGAACTTCCTGGGCTTCCTGGAGAAGGACCTGGATTGAAATGGTACATAACTGTTAAGTGAGATAGATGAGGGGAGAGCAGTGGATGTTGTCTTCAGCAAGATTTTTGACCCTGTCTTCCATAAAATCCTTGCAGGTAAGCTTAGGAAGTGTGAGATGGATGTGTGGACAGTGAGGTGGATTGAGAAGTGGCTGGCTAGTACTGCTCAGACAGTTGTGGTAAGCAGCACAGAGTCTAGCCTGTAGTTAGTGATATTCTGCAAGGTTCTGTGCTAGGTCCAGTCTTCTCTAGCATCTTCATCAATGACGTGGACAAAGGGATAGAACACACCCTCAACAAGTTTGACAAAGGTACAAAGCTAGGAGGAGAAGGTGACACACCAGAAGGCTGTGTTGCCAATCAATGAGACCCGGTCAGGCTGGAGAGCAAGATGTAAAAGGAACCTTATCAGGTTCAACAAGGGCAAGTGTAGAGGAAGAAGGAATAACCACATCCATCAGTACAGGTAAGGAGCTGTTTTGCTGGAAAGGAGCTCTGCAGAGAAGCACCTGGGGTGTTTGGTGTACAGAAGGTTGGCCATGAGACACCGGTGTGTTCTTATGGCCAAGGCCAATGGTATCCTTAGGTTCACTAAAAAGAGGGTGGCCAGCAGGTCAAGATGGGTTCTTCTTCCTTTCTGCTCTGCCCTGGTGAGGCCACACCTGGAATACAGCATTCAGTTCTGGGCTTCCTATGTCAAGAATGACTGGGAACTACTGGAGAGAGTTCAGGGGCGTACAAAAAAGATGGTGAGGATCCTGGAGGATTAGCTGAGAGGCCTGGGGCTGTTCAACCTGGTAAAGGAAAAGACTAAGAGGGGATCTTATCAGTACTTATAAGCATTTAAAGATTAGACATCAATAGGCTTATTTCAGTTCCACCCAATGACAGAAAAAGGGGCAACAGCCACAATCTGGAACGCAGGAAGTTCCATCTTGAAGTTCTGAAAGTTCTATGAGGAAAAACTTCTTTACTTTGAAGATGACAGAGCTCTGGAACAAGCTGCTCGGAGAGGTGGTGGAGTCTTCTTCTCTAGGGATATCCTAAATCTGCCTTGATGTTTTTCCATATAACCAACTGTAAAGAACCTGTTTTAACGAGAGTTTGGACTAGTTGATCTCCAGAGGTATCTTCCAATCTCCTTGTATCTGTGATTCCGTGAAAATAATCCATACAAGAAAAGTAGAGTAAAAATAGCTTTAAGTTTCTTTTATGTATTGCTGTTCATAGTCTCCTGAAATGCCACACTTATACTCTCTAAGGACCGAGTTAGCAAAGGAGAGCACTGTGAGTAACTTAGATTTACTTGCTGTTCTTTTCCAGTTATATCTCCAACCTTCTACAGTGCTGGGGTGATGGGCTGGAGCTGATTTCTCAGATTTGTGCAATGTTGCTTTCATATGAGCACTCAAAAATTTTCCCCAGATTTGCCATATTAATATATTGAAAACAGAATATAGGTTGTACTTTTCTTCAGTGATATACAAACACAACTAACTTAGCAGCAATACATGTTTGTCAGGATAACACTCAGGTAGAAAGTAGGGTCATTGTTTCTCTGGATTTCTTAAATTTTATTTAGGCTACACTTTCTTGGCTGCATGAATTACAGAAATTAAAATAAAGAAGGATTCTGTTAAATCACTTTTAAGTTTGCTCGTATTTTCAGCTCTTCCAGCAATATTAATACAGTGAGAAAGGAAATAGCAAAATAAAGCTAGATACAACAGTATTGTTAGTATAAAAATATTTTAATACCTTCTTTGTTTTTTTCATTTCTGGATATTAGTACTTTCAAAAATTTTTCCAGCCAAATAATGGTAATAATAAATCTGCTTTAATAGATACTTCTTTTCTTTGTCCTGAAGAATGTTATTTTCACATCATTTAAGACAATTTCTGCCAATACAGGCACATTCTTGAGTAAGGATAAGGGGTATGTTTTCTTTGTTGTCACTATTAACTTTACAATTTTTTGAAACTACCATAAGCAATGTCATTTCTTTTTCCGTTCTTTGTTGTCATGCTATTAATGATTTATTAGAATAGCTTTGTATACTTTTTTTTCGTTATGATCTACGTTTGTCTGCATTCTAATTACTTCCTTATATCTGCTTTATGTTTTCTGCATGAGCCTAGCCTGAAAATAGCTATATTACTGTATTAAATTAAGAATTTCCTTTTACTAGTTTCCATTCTTGGAATACCATAAATATCCTAGTCCTGTTCTATCCATCTTGATCCCTGAGCAATAAAAAACAGCTTAGTTAGACATTCCTAACCTTATTCAAATAATTTCTTAACAGACTTTCCCACTTTATCACTTACTGTTTTCAATGAGAACTATAACTTTTTCGTCTCACAATTTAGGCCACAATTTTCAAGCCTGTGAGCTTTACATTAGGCACAGTCATCCATGTGCCCAGAGCAGTTGTTTAAATATTGAGCATGGGTCCAAATGTTTAAACACAGGCAGCTGCATTTTAATGTTAAGTTCAGAAATGACACTATAGGGCACCTGTCCTTGTAGGTCATTCAGAAGCCAGTATTAATTAAATGGGCTGTGATTGTATTTCTATAGTCATCATTATTTTTAGCAGTGGAAATGGAGTTTTGAAATTTCACCTGCATTTTTTTCTTTTTTTTCTTCCCCCCCCCCCTTTTTTTTTTTTTTTTTAAATGTGTACTATAATTTTTGTTCAGTTAATCTAATTAAGTGCATAATGGTAGGAAATTATCTGCATGTCTGGAAAACATACCTTGGTCTTCTGAATCATTTTACAGCAGACTTTTTGATATCTGAATATTATGATTGTCTGTGATATGTGTGCACCCTGTTTTTGAAGTGTAAGCTACCAAGAAAGAAATGAGGGAATTAAGGAAACAGAACGTGTTCCTTACAAAGAATAGTTAAACTTACAAGTGAATTAATGTAAGCAACTTTTAAGAGAGAGATCTTAATTATCAGTGTTCACGACTTCTTACTATTTTATTCAGTACAGAGTTGCTTTTTTTTTTATCCCCATGAGAGTTAACACATTCATTTTCCAAATGATAAAAACAACATTATTTGTACATTTTATGTCACTGCAGCCTTTCCATCTGTCCTGGGTGTCACTGCCTGTATTCGTGCACCATCACATAATGAGGCATGTTTTAGGAACTACAATTCCTCTTTCCTCTTCATTATGCATGTGGCATGCAATGCAATTTACTACATAACAGATGTCATAGCTAAGTACCCAGGCTCATATCATTATTCATTCATTTGAAGACAATCTGTTACAGCAGAAAAGAGCTTTTCAAAAACTGGGCAAAATTTTGTGTTTGTCTGAGCACTCAGATTTTGTGCTGTACTGTGTTAAGTTTATAGGCTAAAATGACCGGGTATAGAAACTTGTTTTGGAGCCTAAGTCCAGACTAGAAAGTTGACTTCTGAGTAAGTGTCTACTTTGGGTTTTTATCATACTTAAATTATATTTTTAAAAAAATTTTTCCTCTTTAAAATTTTATCTTGATTCCACTCCTCCAGATTCCTATGGAAATAAATTACACAGCTCAAAATTCAGCAGAGCAGTTATTAGAAGAACTTTTTAGGTCTTAAATAACTAATGTTTAATGTCTATACATATTTGGTGGAACACTATTATACTGCCCTTCTAAAACTAGAAGAATTTGTGTCAGTATGTTTTACATGAGATTGCCATTAAGCTTTGTCTATTATTAGGGCAAAAGCAGACAGTAATGAGTTATCCAAGAATAAAGAATTATCTGAATCAAAGGAGATTTAGTTGAAAATGAGGTAAATTGAATCATTATTAAGGTTAGAAATATTATAGTCATATGAATAGAGCAGAATTTTCAAAGTTTTCAGTATGTACTGCATATTTAACCAGGTGGCACCCAGCTTGTCTGGAGGTTGCTCAGACTTCATACTAATTGGAATTTTGTAAACATACACAACAATGATAAAACCATATTGAAACTCTACAGATATAATACTTTTTTCTTTCAGTCTTTATTAGTAAGACAAGAAGTATTTCTGTGCAGAAGATTAACAGAATAAAAGTGATCTGTGTCTCATGCAATAGTCCTAAGTGAGATCACTCATAAGATGTTAATGTCTTGACTGAGTGTCTGGAAACTACAGCTGTGAAGTGGATGAGAAAGTTTCCTCAAAAAAAAAAAAAAAAAAAAAAAAAAAAGTGAAAACTGGAATCGGTTTTACATTTTATTTTTATTCTGATTATTAAGAAGCTCCTTGCAGTAGCTGAATGAGTGTTTGTCAGTTTAATATTTTTTTCCCTGGTTCTTGCAAGGGCCAATGCAAAGCAACAGCAGGAGAATTTCTCACTGGGAGTCCTTTGGAATTCTCTCCTGTGAATATAGAAATTGATTTCCTATCTGCATTTGAGGAAGCCTGATGGGAGATGTTTTTCTTATGATTGTTCTGTCAACTGCCCTCTGTAAGCATCTGTAATGATAGGTTGTAGTGCACACCAATATACATAGTTTCAGCAAGAATGAGTCCAAATTCTAAAAAATTTATCTCTTATATCAGACAGAGTGCAGACTTTATTAATATGAACAAATGTTTTCAATATTCTTTTCCAGAAAACAGCTGGAATGCTCTTCAGGATAGAATTGTCACACTGTGTATATGGTACTATCTAGAAAGACCTTTTATATCAGAATTACTGATCTGCTCAACCTTCCAATTCCTTTGTGAAAGATTGTTATCCTGTTTCATTAGAATACTTTTGATGCTGCATTCGAGACAGATTAGGATGAAGCCTTAAGGGCCTGTTTTTTTCCAGCATTTGTTTTATATTGTTTCAAAACAGATTCCTGATGAGCTCATTCCATGATTTTGCACTTTATCGGTACTTAGGGTAAAAGATGTCTGGGGAATGTGAAAATAATTAAAATCTGCTGATAACAAAGTAGGAAAAAAAATCATCCCTTCTCACCTTTCCCACTAAAGCTGTAGCAGAGATTTTAAGTACTGATAAAGGAAGGGAATTTCATTTTGTGGGAAATTGCTCTGCCTCTGTTGCTCTTCTCTCTGCATCAGAAGGAAATGTGAAGGAGAACATCCCAGTAACTTGGAACAGGCAGCCTGAGAAGATGCCCATGGAGGCTTCAGCAGCTGGCAGATGGGCAAAGGGATGGCAGGCAGGGAGCTGTGGAGTATTGTGTTTAGGAATCTCTGCGGTGCTTACAGGCTTGCCCAGCACTGTTGGAAGGGTAGTGGGAATGAGTTTTGTGTCGGCTTAGTCAACAATCTTGGACAACAAAAGAAATATCACTGGAAGTCTCCTTTCCATAGTTTTTGATCAGCTCTGAATTTTAAACAAGACAAATGAACAGAATATTTTTTGTTGCTGTCTCGATCTGGTTCTGGAAGCAGAAAGAATTAACTATTTCTCCTGCTACAATTACAATTACAAGATCCCTTTGGATTCATATTGGTGACTTTGGGAAATGGGGTTTCTGAAAATTGCCAGTTTCTACAGTAGTTCTTTGCTCAGACTGGATGTTGAGAAACTGGTACTCTGCAATCTCCACTTTGTGGTATGGCTCCCTCTTCGATTCAGTTAAAACAAGTCAAAATCCGCTTTGTTTGCATACTTTCAAACAGTGCCAAAAATGTAATAGTACATCTCTCCTGTTTAACTACAGAACAATCATAGAATTTTTTGTGTAACAAACAGAACTTTTGTTGTTAGTTTCTATGCAGAACTTACAGAAAAAAAAAAAAAAAAAAATTACTTTCCTCTCCACCTTGAAATTTCCAAGCAAGACAATTCTTGAAATAAGCAAATGTTCTTAGCACTAAGTTGTAGGGTATTTTGAAAATAAGGCATTTTCCTATGCTGGTCAACTTTTACTATTCAAGTCCTGATACGTCTCAGTGCCACTACAGTATATATACTGTATATAAACTACAGTTTCCTAAACTTCGTTAGGGTCTGCATCCCTGATGTTAACAACAACCCTTTTTATCACGCAGTGCTTTAAAGAGGTGCATATCAATTCTACAGAAAGTATAATACTTTAGTTTTAAATAGTTTTGATAAATAGGTGGGGAGGGGTGGAGATGGGCAAAAAACAAACATATTTATCTCCCTTGGGCTGCACTCCAATTTATTCTGTGTGTTTCAGGGAAGGAATATAATATGCCCCAGAAGAAAGTCACTCGCAAAAGAAGCTAGGTGGGTGAAATGCACATAAAATTTGTTTTTGTTAGCAAATAGTGTGAACTTTTTTGGAATATTTTCATTACTGTGATTTGGTTGCATGCTCTCGTGAAATAACTTGGCCAGTATTTTAATTAGCATAGTTTAAAGAAGTGGTTCCTAAACTGGGCTTAGTTTCTTCACAAGGATGAATTTTGCTGTAAATTAAAATATGCTCCTTTTTTTCTGAAAGGAGAGATGTGTGTAAGAAGATAGTTTAGCATAGAAACAAGAGGAAAAAATTATCTGTGTGATCTAAAAGGGATCTTATTGTCACCTTATTTTAGGCTTCATTTCTTTTGCTAATGGAAAGCTATTTTTTTAGTCTAAACTCTTAGTGGCACATCAAGACCTCTGACTCTAGCTCCAGGGTTTTTACAAGTAACAGTCGCAGCTGTGAGGAAGAAAAACAGTGGAGAAGAATTGTATACTGAGATTGTTATTTTTTTAATCTCTTTTTAAAGCACTGTTGCAAAGCTATGCTGGGCATTGTGGTTACTAGACAACGGAGTTTAGGTAGAATGCAATTTCTCACTTCAGGCACCCACTGTGTGCCTTTGGCAGGAAAAATTAAACATCAGAAAGTCAGAACTAGAATATTTAAAAAAATACTTCGGCAGCTTTAGCATGTTATTTGCTACTTTCAGCCACCTATTGCTTCAGGCTATTTCTGTCATGCTGTTGGCATATATTCTACTAGCCCAGGGAAACTGCAAAAGGAACATATGAGTGTACATCCAGCTGTATAATAAAGTACAGCAGTGATTTTTGATAGGAAATCATTTGAATGTACATGTAGTATTGCTGTGCTTAAAGGAGAATGTGTGGAGAGATAATTGATTGTTATCTATACATACTGGTAATTTATTTTCCACTGTTGAACTTACTATTTGGACATGCAGGGAATATCTCTGATTTTGGAATCTTTTATCTCTTATTTTTGCAGTGATCATTGCCATATCTTTAACTTTGGAACAATTTCTTATTTTGCTACTCTGCTCAGATGCACAGTCTCTGCAATATGGTGATTTACAAACTCAAGCATAAAGACAACAAGAGCTGTACATCATAGCAGGACAGAATTGCATTCTGTGGACAGTTCTTCAGTATGAAGAAAAGGCTTTCAAAGATGTGATTGCCTGACATTCTCCTTGGTGTTACCCTATACATCTCCAGGAAAGTCACCAGCTTTCCCAACTAGCAAGTGCAGTTTGAAAATGGAATTGTCACTGTTGTCCTTTGAAAACCATGGGGTTGTGTCATGGCAGTAGCGTGAAGGTTGGGAAGAGAGGGCAGGCTAGGGAATTATAAAGTCATGCATTCTGTGGGTAGATAATCCTTGCTCTGTATGGATTTATTAGCCACACCAGAGAGCTGCTCAACCATAAACTCTATTCTACATTTCCCCCATTTATTTCCCAGGACCCAGAGAGCTATAGTTTACACAAGATATGGAAATACAGACTTTCCCTGGCCACAGTCTAAAGGCAGGTAGCACATTACAAATATATCCTTACATGCTGATGAAATAAAAGCATGTAAGTTTTAATGTGTGATAGACAAGAGTGCAAAGCCCAGCGATATGGAATAATTTGTAACCAAGTGACTAGCACTGTCTAATATTAAAAACGGCCTTCGTGTCGTATCTTAACATTTGCAACATATCAACATGAAATTCCTTGGTGAAAAATTGTATATTTTATATTGACTTTAAAAAGATCACTGCATTTTAGGTCATCTTTTTCAGATTGGGTACTTCAAAAACTCTCTTGAAGATAAGCTGGTTAATGCATCTCCTTTGTTGAGTTTATAGCATGTCGGAATTCAGTATTATGGTAATACACTACTTACCACGTTGATTCAAATCTGGAATCATTCTGTTTTCGTTAGTGGGAACTATATCATTTTGTATGCTGAAGAATTGCTTACCATGTATTGTGAAAAAATTATGGAAATTTTTATCCATTGAGGAAGCTTCTCTTGTTTTGAAAAACAAAGCAAAACTCAAGAAGTAACAAAACCAAGAAGTTAGAGGGCTAGCAATAGCCCGGAATATATGGGAATTACAGTGTCTGAATGTGTTTTTGTTTTCATTTTTAAATGGAATTCATATTACTACAGGTAAAAATATTATGCTTGGTACAAAGTATTCTCAGTAAGGAGAAATATGATTACTCTATAAAATCTGCATCAAATTTGAAGGTTTTTTTTTTTCAGGAAAAAATGCAGAGGTATACCTCTGTAAAATTTTTATATTGTGAAGAAAATAAAGAAATATTTCTTTTCAAGGTCTTCCTGATTCTTTGGAGAGTTGACTGAGATGACTCCCTCTCAGACAAATGAGAGAAAGATTGTATTGTTAGTGCAATAGTATATATATTCTCTATAATAATAAAGTTTGAACAATGAAAAGTGATATTTTGTTACACTGACAGAAAGGTACAAATTTATTTAAACATTTGGGACGTGTATGAGGAAGGGTCTGTGAAAAAAAATAAATGAAAAAACATCCACCTGTATTTTAGAAAACGTTAACTTATTTAACTTATTTAACTCAGTCTGTCTAATTGTAGATGTAAAATTTTTGCTGAAATGTTTCTCAGATAAAGAGCAGGACAGAATGAGCACAACAAAAATTGCAGTCTCTGCACTCACCTGTAATAACTGCTGGACAGTGCTTTCTTAGT
Organism: Chrysolophus pictus; assembly: GCA_037305975.1. NCBI lineage: Eukaryota > Metazoa > Chordata > Aves > Galliformes > Phasianidae > Chrysolophus > Chrysolophus pictus. Next base: position 7,302,760 of record CM074614.1, read on the forward strand.
CTGATACTAAAAGAAAAGGGCATATTTTCCTCTTTTTCTCTTTTCCCTTCCCTCTGGCCCTTCTTTAAACCTGTTTTCTAGCACAGCTGTTGACAATATGTCTGTTTTGGTGCCTTTGAGAAGCATTCTGTTATATGTTGACAATTTTATTCCTTAAAGGAATACAGATAGAAACTTAAGAGTATGAAAATAATAATATATCTCCCCAAAGCATAAAGCCTTAAAGCGTTTTTCTTATTTTAGTTCCATTATGTTCTTACCTAAAATAATAATAAAAAGCCTAAGCATATGTTGATACTATATATTCAATTCTAAAAACTGAAAACTGAATTCACCTCTAACCAATGTCTGACCTTCGCACAGTTATATAACTGACAATATCTGCTTGGTCTAAGATGTATTTAGCAGCTGTCACATTCAATTGACAGAATACACATTAAGTGGAGAATCAGCTTGAATTATGGTTTGGGGAATCTGGAAATCTGGAAAGAGGAGAAGGGAGAAATACTCATAAACTATCAAAATAGCTCATTTTTGCCTTTTAGATAAAAAAAAAAATTGAATGTACTTTCACTATCACGGCCTTTTCTTTTGTTGATTTTTTTCTCTGCTTTTTTTTTTTTGGAATTCACTTATTTTTTTCCATTTTAAAAGCAGATAGGGAAAAGGGTAACCAAAACCTGAAAAAAGAAGTGAAGAAACAAAAATGAAATTGCAGAAAATGAAAACAGATTTTGTTGTGTGTTTTCAAATTAATTACGGAATCCACTGCAAAAACAGAAAGAGCTTCATGCTGAAAACAGGATTTCATTTTAATGCAGTGAGCTATACACTGGCAGAGTACAGCAGACATGTTAGTGGGAGTGCACTGTGACAAAGCCAATCTTAGCTGACTACTATCTATTTTTCTTGTGAACTTTTTGAACTGCTCATCCATCTGATTGAATATCAGAGTGCCCTATGCATAATAGGGTTTGTTAATGACTCCTCTCTGCTGGACAGTAAGGAGGATAACTGTTATTGGTAAGTCCCACATATGTGACTGGATGCTAGTTAAAAAAATCTTGTTTGCAAAATGATGGATTAGAAAATGTAAAAATATCTTTCTGTATCTGACACTTAGGGATATAATAATAATATTTGAAAAGATTCATTAATATTCTCTGCTGAGATGCAAACTCTGAGTAATCCAATGTGAAAATGCATGCTGTTGTTGTCAGCTTGAATGCTACAGGTAGTCATATCTCTATTTGCAAGTGGATTGAAAAAATTTTTAGTAGTACAAATGGGTGTTATGTAAGATTCAACAATATTTTCATATCTGAAGACATCTACCTTAATTGCTTTGTAGTAAAACTCTCAACTTAGCCTTCTGCAAAGAGCTTCTCTAAGCAGTAGTAGTTACCAGGTCATCTCTCAACTCTTCATGACTTGCATCTTTAATTAGATTCAGAATTGAATAGTGGCTGCAGCATCCTAAGCAGGGTAATCCACAGATACCACAGAATATCTATGCTCTGGGCCTGTACTGGGAGGGCATGTGTGTATAAATTTCCTTTCTTGCTGTATATACCACAGTCAGAGAGACTGATGCTGACTCTCTTGTAATATGAGTAACAAAGGACTGCTGGCACTAAGGCCATAGGACTTCTTAGTGTCCTCTATCCCTGCTCTGAAATAGTGTGAGTTTAATACTGGGCTATCATGATGCATGTGTGTCTTCGTAGATCTTTGCAGAAGAGAAAGGTAGGAAGAAAAATCAATTGCCTACTATTTGTTGGTTTTACAAAAGTTCCTTGGAGGAAAATGATTTGTCAAAATTTCTTTTTGTAGTTTGGTTTAAGTGGCATATTCTCAGAGATTCTCAGAGAAATCAATTAAATACACAAATAAAATCAATCTGAAGGTCAGTTTGGATGCTTACATTTTTTTGACGTCTGGTTTTAGTGAAATGGAATCATGGTGGTTAGACACTGAGTGGCTGCCACACTCTCACCCAGCTCCACTCTTTCTCTCACCTCGGCAGGACAGGGGGAGGAAATAAGATGAAAACCTGGTGGATCAAGGTAAAGACAGGAAGATCACTCATCAATTACCACGGGCAAAATAGACTTGACCCAGGGAAAGCAAGTTTAATGTATTTTCAACTAGAATAGAATTAGGCACTAAAACTCGAAGACAAAAATTAAAACATCTTCCTCCCAACTTCTCCATCTAGGCTCAGATTAACTCATTTGGTTCTGACTACTCTGCCTCCTCCCCTAGAGCAGTGCTAGGCGGGTGAGGAATGTTGGCTTACATAGATATGTTAATCAGAAAAGAGAAGCAAAGGAGAATACCCCCTCTGAGAACTGAGAAGGAAGAACTGACAGCAGTCTGAGCTACTCAGCAAGTGTTTTGCCTCAGTCTTCACTGGCAGTCAGGAATTTTCATGTCTCTCAAGTCGCTGAACTTCTAGTTGGGGGTTGAGGGAGTAGAATCCTTAGAGCAAAGAGCAGGTTAGGGATCACCTGATGAGACTGGGAGCCACCCAGATGTCTACTGGGAAAGAAACATGGTGGACTGTAAGCAGTCCAGGAAACTCCTAGATTCTGCTGAGAATAACTTCTTGGTTCAAGTATTGGGCAGAAGAGCCAGAAATGAGGTATTACTGGATCAGTTGCTCACAGGTGCAGAGGACATCACTGAAGAGCTTGAGAAAGGATGCAGTCTGGGCTGTCATAACTATTCCCTGATTGACTTCATGATGCTGAGGGATATGGGCCTGGCAAACAGCAGACTCACGACCCTGAACTCCTCCTGTTTTCAGCACTGGTGAGTCTGCACTTCAAATGTAGTTTTTAGTTTTGGGTCCCTCACTGCAAGAAAGACATTGAGGCATGGGAGCATGTCCAAATAAAGGCAATCAAGCTGCTAAGGGGCCTGGAGCAGGTGTCTTATAAGGAGTAGCTGAAGGAACTGGAATTTTTTTTGTGTGGAGAAGAGGCTCGAGAGCCCCAGTCACTCTCTACATCTGCGTAAAAGGAAGTTTTAATGAGGTAGGTGTCAACCTCTTCTTCCAGGTAACTAGTGATAGGACCAAAATGGCCTTAAGTTGTGCCAGGGAATGTTCAGGTCAGATACTAGGAAACATTTCTTCTCAGAAAGAATGTTAAGGAACAGGCTGCCCAGGGAGGTAGTGGAGTCACCATCCCTCGGAGGTGTTAAAGGAATATGTAGATGTGGTACTGGGGAATATAGTTTAGTGGACATGGTGGTGATGGATTGATGGATGGACTAGACGATCTCAGAGGCTTCTTCCAACCTTAATGATTTTATGATTGTGAGGTTCTGTGATTCCATGCGCAATGGAATTTCTGCTCTGGAACACTTGCCCTCATTTTCCTCTGACCTTGGTGTCTGCAGGTCTGTGTTTCCCACCTTTTTCCTCTCAGTGCCATCACACAATGCCTGATGGTAGTTTCTGAAATCAGCTGTGCTCTGCAGTGGAGCTGTTGGAGCCATCTGAAACTGGCTGTGTCCAACATAGAGCAGGGTAGGCCTCAGCTCTCTAAGGAGCCTGGCACCTCTCAACCAGAACTGGGACACTCACACCTCATTCATTAATACAGGTCAGATTTGCATTAAAATGCACTAGTCAAGGAGTTATCCTTGCCATTTACTATGGCTGAATGACAATAATCAAAATAGAACAAAACAAAGAAAATCAATTATGTTTACTTATTGATGAGGACATTTTTTTTCTAGAGGGTAAGCTGATGAAATTTTTATCAAAGTGAACATACACATGTCTAGATAAGTATAAATATTATTTGAAACAGAAGATAGAGCTTTGTCGATGTTCTGTGGGATGTGAAGCATCTCAGATAAAAATTTCAGCTTAAAAGAACAATGTACATTGCTGCTCTGACAGCACTAGAACAAAAGATTGGCATTCTGTCCTAGTTTGAGAAATGAAAATAGACTTTTTGAAGAGTACTTTCTGGGAAATTTGATCAAAAGATTGGGATTTCATGTTAATTTGCAATGCTTAAGTAATGTTAGAGCTAAGTTAAAGAAAGGAAATGGGACTTTAAGCACAGTCAGACAGGAATCATGAAGAACTCAAATATGTTGCTTATTAATGCATGCTAACATGTAAGACATGTTCTTTTCGATTAGTAATTTTAGCCAGAAAATGTATTTTATTAGTAACTGCAGAAAGATGTTTACAAGTTAAATCAGCATTTTGCCTTAGATAAATGGTTTTATCTTGCCTTTGTAAAAAAGAAGTGGTAACACTTTTTTCAATGACACCCACAAAATGGTATTTCTTGCAAACTGCAGCAATGGTCATATGCTTTTTTTATATTCCTTCCAGCCATAGTATTATCCCTTTTGGGAACAGCGGCTTTTCCACAAGAAGATGGAGTAGACTGCATGCCAGATTAGCATTTTACAATCTTTGACTCTTACCCAGCTTCAACTGCTGCCATTGGCAAAACGTCTGTTGAATGAAATGAGACCAGTATCTGATTTTTTTGATTGATTTGTGAACATTATGCCCTTAACAGATTGCTTTTTTTTTTTTTTTTTTTTTTAAGAGTCTGCTGGAATGAGTTAAGGGAAGGAAATTGCTGTGAGAATGGTATTGTTTCTCCCTTTCAGAAAGAAGGGAGATTTCCAGCTCCACAGAATATATGGGTAAACTAAACCACTTCTATACTGTGGATCATGTTTTTAGTAGCTCATGGTTCCTTGTGTGTGCATGCATTTTGACTGGAGTGTTTACATCAAAGGCTTTCCAATGCAGTAGAATGTTTGGGAGGCTTCCCTGTTGCTCTGTGCAGGGAAGCACAGTTTAAAAGCAAATCCATAGAAAAAAAAAGTGAGGGAGTATTTATGGTTTATGAAGATCTCTAAGAGAGAGATATGGTTATCATTTCAGTAATCCTTTACATGCAGTGGCAAGTGCTTCATTCTGTGTCAGAAACATCATGTACCTACACCAGAAAAAACAGCTGCTGCACTGAAGCAATAGAATATTCCCAAAAGAGAGTGATGCATGATGTTTGTGTAGTTTAAAATGTACTATTACATATTCCACTCCAAGGATGCTGGATGCTTTGTCAGACCTGACATTTGTCAGGTGTGGTCAGATGACTGCAAATATTAAATACTAAAACAGATCTTACAGATCTTGCCTTGGCTTGTGGCTTTTGCCAGCATTTCTTCTTTTTTTTTTTTTTTTTTTTTTTTTTTCCTTAGGAGAGAAATTATCCTCTTGCTCCTGCTGGGAATTATAATGTACTGATGCAGCAGACCTGGCATGCTGTTTTCTTTTCTAGTGAAATTATTGCTGTAATCTCTATTACCTTTTATTTGCTTTTATTACTTACAATGTATCAGATACTATGCAGTATAAAAGCAAATTCCCCCCATCTCCTGCAGACAGAAATACGAAGACCATGAGAGGAGGAAGAACATAATTAAAAGGGTGATCTCCCAATAATGATACTATTAGTTTACAACTTCTCATTTTTTTAATACATAGCTTCATGAAGGTTCAACTTCTTATTTATGCAGAAAGACAGGTAAACCAATATACACTACCAAAAAAATTTCATAAGTACCTTAGCTCTTTCAGATCTTTTGGAGGACACAAGTGGCTTGGGGAATATTAAAAAAAAAAAAAAGGTAGCTCAAGTAGCTCACCTATTGAACAGATTCTGCTGGAAGTTACTCCCAATGATATCTGAGAAGCCATGGTGATCAGGTGAAGTTTCTGGTGACTGGAAAAAAAGGTAATGCCACACCCATTTTTAAGAAGGATAGAAAGAATGTGCCAGAGAACTACTGACCTGTCAGCCTGGGAAAGATCATACAGCAAATCCTCTTGGAAGGTATTCTAAGATACATGGAAGAGAGGCAGGAGAGATGATATAGGACAACCGGCATGGCTTCACTGATGGCAAATCTTGCCTGAACAACCTCGTGGCCTTCTGTGATGGTGGCAACTGTGTCAGTGGACAAGAGAAGAGCCACTGATGTCATCTATTCAGATGTCAGTAAAGTCATTGACACTGTCTTCCATAACAACCTTCTCTCCAAACTGGAAAGATGTGGAATTCATGGGTGGACTGCCAGATGGATGACTGTGAGATCATACCCAGAAAATGGTAGTAGATGATTCTTTATCTGGATGGAGATCACTGATGAGTAGTGTCTCTTAGGAATCAGTCCTGGGACTGACTCTCTTCAATATCTTTATCACTGACATTGACAGTGGTCTTGAATGTGGGTTGTGGCAGCATCAACTGTTAATACAAGCTAGGGGATGTAAGGATGAAGGACAGCCCTACCGAAAAGGACCTGGGGGCACTGCTGGATGGCAAGCTAGATGTGAGGCAGTAATGTGGCCTCACAGCCCTTAGAGCCAGCTGTATCCTGGGCTGCATCCAAAGAAGCATGGCCAGCAGTTGAGGGAGGTGATCCTGCCCTTCTACTCTGCTCTGATGAGACCTCATTTGGAGTACTGCATTTGAGATGTGAAGTTCTCAGTACAGGAGAGGCAAGTATTTGTTGGAGCATTTCCAGAGGAAGGCCAGAAAAAATGATCCAAGGGATGGAATATCTCCCCTAAGATGATAGGCAGAGTGAGCTGAGACTGCTCAGCCTGGGGAAGAAAAGGCTCTGGGGAAATCAGATAGTGCTTTTCAGTCTCTAAAGAGGGGCTGTAAGAAAGAAAGGAACACACTCTAGCAGGAGGACATAAGGTTTCAAATTAAAAGAGGGAAGATTTAGAGTGGAGATAAGAAAAAAGGTTTTTTTTTTTTTGCTATAAGGGAACAGATTGCCCAAAGAGATGGTGAATGCCTCATATCTGGAGACATTCAAGATCAGGCTCTACTGGGCTCTAAGCAACTTGATTGAGCAACCCAGGAGTTGGAGGTCCTGGTGGACTAGAAGCTGGGCATGAGCCAGCTTGCAGCTCGAATAGCTAACTAAGGGTGCATTAAAAGAAGAGTGGCCAGAAGGGACAGGAAGGTGATTGTCCCCCTTTACTCAGCTCTTGTGAAGCTTCATCTGGAGTACTGCGTCCAGGCCTGAGGCCCCTGGTACAAGAAAGATGCAGAGCTCTTGGGGAGGATCCAGAGGAAGGCCACTAAGATGATCAGAGGGCAGCAGCATCTCTCCTATGAAGAAAGGTTGAGGGAACTTGTTTAGCCTGAAGAAAAGAAGACTCTGGGGAGACCTCATTATGGCCTTCCAGTACTTGAAGGTATCATATAAACAGGAGGGGGAACGGCTGTTTATGAGGGTGGATAGTGATAGGACAAGGGAGAATGGTTTTAAACTAAGATGGGAGGTTTAGGTTAGATATTAGGAGGAAGTTTTTCACACAGAGGATGGTCTCACACTGGAGCAGGCTGCCCGTGGAGGTTATGGTTGCCTCATCCCTAGAGGCATTCAAGGCCAGGCTTGATGTGGCTCTTGGCAGCCTTGTCTAGTGGTTGGCAACCCTGCATGTAGCAAGGGGGTTAGAACTGGATGGTTATTGTGGTCCTTTTCAACCCACGCCATTCTATGATTCTGATTTAGCTGTAGATGTCATTTCAGGGGAGTTGGACTAGATGATCTTTGGGAGGTGCTTTGCAATTCAACAATCATATGATTCTATGAAAAAAATTAATAAAAGTATATTCTCAGACTTTCTCTTTACCACATCAGCAGAACTACTTCCCATAAATTTGGATATGGTATTTAAAACATTTAGCTATTTTTATTGACAGGCATTAATTACTGAGAAATTCATATTTAAATAGCTTATATTTTAGAACACTTTAGAGATCATAAGACTCTAAACAGTTTCCACTTCAGACTAAGATGTCAGTAGAAGCAAAGCTAGCAAAGTGTGATGTGAAATATTCCATATGTTAGACTGAAATAATCACAATTGAAAACCATTACATAACCAGAGCTGCTTTGTCTGGAATTGACTGACAGTGCTTAGTATTCAATTAAGTAGCGTGTTATTGGGCTCAGATGCTGATGGAAATCTAAAAGAAAGCTTAATTTGTTTGACCCTAGTAACCTAACAGCTTTGATTTTATTTGAGACTGTGCCTAATGCATTTTATATATCCAAGGAACACATCATTCTATCATAAGACAGAGACTTCCAGTAGCTACTCTAAAACCCTACTTAAGTTTCGTTGGCATAATGATTTATTTAAAAAAAAAGAAAAAAAAAGAAACAAGCTTAGAGAACCTTTAACCTTCATTTAATCTTTTTTTATTTGCTAACCTAAACAGGAACTAATCATTGGAGCAAAGGATTAACAGACACAGGAGACCAGATTATACATTTTTAAGTTCTGCTTTTGAGTCTTGAGGGAATCCTATACTGTGGAATTGGATTAACCTTTCTGACACTTTTTCTAATAACCCAAAAACTACAGTATAAGTCTTATTCTCCCGACAATCGGCATGGTTTCTTTGCTTACTGTGTAGACTATATATACATATATATAAAGATGTATGTTATCAAAACCAACATGATTAATGAGAAATATTTCCATTGTGTTTCAGTCTGTAGTGAAGACTTATCCTTTCTCTATAAATTAGTCACAGGATTTTGTACCCAAAGATGTTAGTAGCAATACTGTTGATAATATTTGAATGAACATGGGTGTTTCGTCAACGGACTTTGAATATCCAGGTCTGTAAATGATGATTTATCTGAATAAACTAATTAAAATTTCCAGTAGCTTATGTAAAATTTCCACCCAAATACTGTGCAAGCACATTCAAACATACTGTTACAACAGCCCTGATTCTTCAGATCATCTCTCATTCCCATGCAAAGCCAGGCTCCTGGTAGAGGACAGACGTAGCATCAGGCTGGTCCTCTGTTACATCTCCCTGGGTTCTTGCTCTGCTCTGAACTTTTCTCAAAACTAGCACTGCTAGTGTTTTTCCCATGTAATCTTTTTTTTTTTTTTTTTTTTTTTGCTTCTGGTACATTTCATGGAAGCTCTTGACATGATGTTTCCAGCTATAAGCAGAGACCAAGCCACCCAGTGCTAGGCTTCTGGGATAGCACTGAGCTTCTTTCTGCTGGCAAGTAATGTAGAGCAGAATGGCCGTCACAGTGGGAGAATATCAAAGAAAATTGAACATAAGGTTCTTATGTTTGGAAGGACTGAGCCTGATACTATTCAGCCCTAGATGCAGTAAAGTGGTATAGAGAGTTTAGAAGGTAGACTTGAGTATTTGACTTCAGCTTATATAAGAATGTAAAGAACTCTAGTTTGAAAGCTCTTTAGAGTAGCAATAATCTGTTTATTTATTATTATTTATTATTATTATTATTATTATTTATTATTATTAATAATTCACAATTTCTGTTGTGAAAAAGAAATCGTGAATATATATATATATAGTTTTAAAATAAAATTTGATAGACGTTCATTGGCATGTATCGGTAGTGCAAATATTCAAGTTGATTTTTCATATTTAGAGTAATAGCATTGCTGATATACAAAACTAGTGCAGAGAAGTTAAGCCCAGCTCTTATATATGTCAACTTAAACATGTAATGCAGCTGAAATACATAAATATAAATATTTGACCTGGTGATGGAACTAGGCCTATACATTGTTTCTCACTTTGTCATTCACTTGCCATTTGTTTTTCATATTTTCTCTTACTCTCTTGTTTTTTATACCTATAATACAATGGCAGTTCTTAGGGTCTTCAGGCAAAAATGGTACTTAAATACTTGTTTACTGTCTAATTTGTGGGCATTTATAAATCTAGAGGTTGATTAAGTCTTATGAAAAAACTTTGAATAGTTGCAGGATTATGTACTATAGACTCTTCTCCAGATCTGCCCTGCTCATAAGAAGGCAGGGCGGGAGCAGGATGTTCAAACCTTATTTTTGGAGTATACATACTGCAGTTCTTGATATTATCACTTTATTTTTCTTCATCTTTGTGTGGCACTGTGTTGCATTTTTACTACTGCTAAGGTAACACATTTTATAGCTTTTTCTTGTCTTTTTAAAATGTTGTTCAACTGTTATTATTTTTTTTTAAATGGTACTCTTTTTCATGTTTGTTAAAGATTGTACTTCTTATTAAAAAAATAGCTGGAAAATAATATTAAAAAGCACTGGATTGTCATAAAGTGAAGCCCATACTTCAAACCCTTTCCAGAAATCTCCTACAGTGTACTTAAGAAGATGGATACACAGGAACCAGTGACAATTAACTAGGCAATGAGTAGAATTTCTTTCATTTGCTAATGCTCTCAAGATGAAGTGTAAACATCCCCAGGTGTATGTTCTAATAAACACTTTTCAGGGAGTTTTATGCTTCCTTGTGATAATTTTAAATTCACAATTCATAAACAAATTAAAAAAAAAAAACAAAAAAACAAACCCTTTATCCATAATTAGCATTTGGCTGTCTATAGCATGAAAAATTGAATTCAAATGACAAAAGCCTGTCTATCTGTTTATTTTTGCGTGCCATTAGTTATGCAGAGGCTTATGGAGAGCTGCATATTAGCCTTGGGAAGCAATATAGCCATTGTCATTCTGAAGGAGACATTTCAAATGATATTTAATAGAACCTTTAACAAGGCACTTACTAAACTCAGCTAAATAGCACACTTAGTGTATTATGTTGCTGTGCATGGAAAAAGAAGTAATTCATTTTATTAAACCTTGAAAGAAAGATTACTTTCTTCTGCTAGGAACAAAGTAAAAATGTACTTAGTTTGACATTTTAACACATAGGTTATGCTTAAATATAAGACCTGTTTCTAATCTACCATGCCTTCCATGTAGTGACACTGTCAAGATAAACCATGGCATTTGTCTCCTAAAGGAGATTCTATCTTCACATTGCTCCTGAAGTGACAAAGAGATATGTACAAGAAAGCTCTGCTAAGACTAGCAAGATCCTTACAAAAGTGTTGCATAATATTGTGCATATAAGTTACAAGTTCAGTGAGTTTTTCTATAAAATATTTATGGAAAAAATGAAAGAAGGAAAAATACTATCAGCTTCCAGAGAGAGTTTATGTAGGCAGAACTCCCACTGATTTCAGTAGGGATTTTCTCTGCTTGTGGCCTTATCTAATAGCCATTGATATTAATGGGAGTCATTCCTTTTATTTTAATGTGCTCTGGATCATGGATTTTAGTTCTAATAGGTCCTGGGCTGTATTTAGAAATAGTCATGCATGTTTTATATAAGAATAAATGTTTAGCCAAGTTTGCTTACTGACTCATTTTCAAATATCAGTCTTCATAATAGCAGCCTATGTTTGAAGACACTGCTCAGGTAAATGAAGGAATATTTTTTTACTATATCTTGTCAATTGGGAAGTATCTCCTTCTAGAAACTTTTTGCTAATTTTTTAAATTAACTGTGTTTCACAAAGACTGAACTATAGTGAAGTTCAGTGAGATTTACTTTAGCTTTAATGAGCTAGAGACAGATCAAAAAAGCACTCTCTGATCCATTAGACACTGCACTGTTTTTTAAAGATTTTCATTACCTTCTCAGCTAATCCATTAACTTGACTATACATTTCAAGCAGAATCCAGGTGTATTTTTGTCCATAACAAAGCTATTCAGAATATACCAAAGCAGTCAACTACTGTACTAGTTAATACCTAATGAAAATAAATTAAATCTAATCTTCCAAACCTGACACCATAAAATAATTTGAATTAGTGAAAATATTGCACCAATACTATTGAAGAATGAAAATATTCAGGATTTTCTTTTTTGTCTGGAATCTTTAGAAGAGTTTAACTCTTTTCACCACAATTGAAAATATTTGGCTGCATCAATAGCTCTGTTGAGTTCATCATCATGAGCTCATCTTTTTACTAGCATACGAATACCTGATACACTGAAGATTCCAAAATAATAAAGTATCTTTCATGCATGCAAAACCCTTCTTCAGTCAGTTAATATGAAGATGAAATGCCAAAGGCACTTGTAGTATGTTTAGTTGGACTTTTTGCAGAAACAAAAATATGATCCAGAGCTTTAGACCATCCCACTTCAGAAGTGGAAGTAGCGGAATGCTTGACACATCGACTGAGGATATTTTAGTAGCATGTGGCCATAAAATTTTCAAGATTGAATCTCAAGTTTCTCCAAAGCTATTTGTTTTCTTTTTGGCATTAAGCTATCCAGGAAAACAAATCTTAATGTTATCACACTCTGATGTTTATGTTCCTGAGTCTCTTCTTGGCACTTGAAAATCATTTTCTTCAAGGGGAAATGCAAGCAGTTGAGGTAAGATATATGCTAAGGAGTAAGATGTTGTCAGTTTATTACTGCTTACATGTTTAATTATTTGCAATATTCACTAGTGCTTTTATAACTTTCTAGTACATTGAAAACTGCAAAGAAAATACATGCCACACAGTAGAAAGAACTGTGTAGGAAGAAAGGAGACTGTATGGACTACCTTGCTGTAAAACTTCACTGATATGTAAGCAGAAGTAGAAAAACAGGCCAGCTGGGCTAGTAAAGAAATATCACTAGTAAATCTAGTCCTTCCTAGTTCATCAAGGAAATATAGATGTTTAGATTGTCTACCATGTTCTCAGTAGAATTCCCTATTGCAGCTGAAAATTTGGCTCACTTTGAGGAAGGCAAGGTCTGGCTTTTGTTTATTTTGGCAGGAGTGTGGAAGGGAAAAGATTAACTGTGTATCACTTGAATGAGACTCATCTACTACAAGTGTAATTCTTCATGTCAAAAGACAACAATCTCACACAAATTCATTCTGATAAAAAAAGGAATAAAATGGGTGTGTCTTCCTATTGCTTTGCTGGCCTGCAACAAAAGCACTGGGGGTGATTTGGGAAGATTCATGTTCTTCTTTCTTCTCAGAAAAATACTGATTCATTTTGGTTCTCGGCATGGTTCAGACTTCAGCACTTGACACTTAGCCTGTCTGTACTCTGATTTCATCGTGTATAAAAAGCAAACAATACCTGTTTAAAGTGTTCAGAGATGAAAGGTGTTATATAAATGAAGATAGAGAAAAAATATTATAGCCTTGGTTTAAATTGAAAAGAAACTTGTGTGAAAAAAAGAAGAACTTGATTTTCCTTGTAAAACTAATGAATTGAATATATATTAGCAGAAATCAGAAGAGCCTGGGAGCTTTATTTCCTGAATTTTTATCATGCAGGTTTTGCTGCTTACCATCTCTTGTTCACAGATGTACTAAAAGCCTATTCAACAAGGTACAGTGATGAACTAAAATCACTTTGCCAGCAGAAAACGTTTTTTGAATTTGTAAATCTGACTTTCCTTTTTCCCCCCAAATTGTTGAAGTGAAGAAATGTAATTGATGCTCCTTTTGAATCTTGCCCAGTATCTTCTCAGTCTCCTTGATGAATCCCATTATCTGGAAAGCGACCTTTACAGTTCATATCTCTTTCAAGCCTAATGTAGTTATTCTCTATTCTGTTATAATGAAAGTATTACATGGATAACTGTTCAGCATTATCTTCCAAAAGGAAAGCTAATTTGGGAAAGAAATGAAGTAGTTTAACATAAAATCTGATTTTTTTTTTTAACCTTGCAGATATGTGGGAGTGAGTGCTGATTAAGTTCATGGATATGTTAAATACACTATACTACTTACTTACTGTAAAAGGTAATTTCAGTTTCAGAATTTATGGGTAGCTGAATCAATTCCTCTCTTCAATTACAATACTGAGATGAATAGTTTGTGCTGCTAGACATATTGAGAATATATCTGTTTGACTTTCTGAAGCATACAACTGTATGGGTTATACCCGGATATACATTTCCCTCAGATGAATGGCCCTTGACTTGAGGCTTCTGCTTTTTTGAACAGCATTAAAGTAATTGTTACCTCCTGCAATTAATTTTATGTGTTCTTTAGTTTCAGATTTCTTTGAAGTGGCTATGCAAGATGGTGTAATTTGCTTCAGAAGTAGATGTGAATCAGATATAACCTGGGCTGTGCAAGTTAGTGCTGGCAGAGTTGTTGAATTTTAGCTTGACTTCAATTTGTTGACTTAGGACCGATGAGACTGTGTCCAGTTTCCCATATGTTTTACTTCACTGTAAGCTAATTAATAATGTTCATTAATTTCCAGAGAGGGCTGGGTTCATGCTGGTTGACATAAGTCAGACCACAAGAGATTCCCTCATACCATGAATGGCAGGGGTAGTACGTTGCTGAATAATAATTTTCTTACTTTTCCCTTTAGAGGTGTCTTGGCTAAATATAAAATACAATTCTGTCAAATGCTAGCATCTGATATAAAAGCTAGTTGAATTGTGCTCCTTTTGCCACTATACCATCTTATGCACAAGGTATTCACTATTATTAAAATGAAATACCTACCCAGATTTCTTTTAAGAAGTTGATGAACAAAGTAAGGAAAGCTCATAGTAGGCATGAAGAAGTTGAAGTATTCAAAGGTCTGGGCTCTGACATACATCAAGTGCCTGTGCCATTTCTGCAGCATGCATTAGCAGGCTAATATGGACTTTGCTTTTTGCTGCTGAGATAGAAAGAGATCTGGAAATGAAAATAACAATGACACAGATTAAAAGGAAGTAAACAAAAAGGAACAGTAGAGACTGTCACTTACTAGGAGATAAAGCTGTGCAAGAAACTCCTTTTTGAAAAATATTATTTCATTATAGCTTGCAAAAGGCAGCATTATAACTAAATTGGACATACTGATGTCTACATAAAAAGATCTGTTGAGACTTGTCCATCTTCTGCTTACAATCTTATTTAGAGAATCACTTACTTATTTATGGAGCACATAGGATCTTCCACTCTACAGCTATGGCTAATTTCAATAGCTAAATAAAATATTCACCACCTTCCTCTAAGACTATCAAACTGTTGTTTATAGTAACAACACTGTACATCTGAAAAGCAAAATCTCAAGTTGATATTGTAAAATACCTATAAATGGTGTCTTTGCATTGTAAAGGCCATGCGATTAATTGATGTTTCTGTTTTTGGGGGGTAATAGAATGAAGAATAAAAATATTTTTTTTGTGTGTTTGTCTCATCAAAATATTCTGTTCAATAAGAAAGTAAACATTTCATTTGCAGGCACTTGGAAAGAACAGAAGATAAGAAGTAAGCTTTAAAATACTGATAGAACAGGCAAGATCCTTTCTTCCGGGAGGCCTGTCTTTAGGGCTCTCAGCCAGGTTGCTGCAGAGCCAAATTTCCTCTGCCTAAACAGACTTGAACTTCCCAAAGAGCATGCTAGCATTGAAGACATTGAATAGTCTGTGCCAAAGGTAGTCTCCACCTCTTATGTTGATTTTTTCCTTGGCATAAATAATAAACCCATGGGATATCAGCAGTCCTCTCTGAAATGACATGTTCCGCAGTTAAAAAGCATGAGGAAGAGAAGGACTGAGAGACATTTTCTTAGCAGTAAATTGTACTCTGAGAAAGGCTCGCACTTGAGCAAGAAGGAAGAAATTCAGAGCATTACCCCAACATCTAAGGCACTCAGCAGCATGGCAGGAAGCCTGGGTAGGGTCACCACAGATCAAGGAGAGAAAAGAATTTTGGTAGTGTCCCACGGACAGAGGTAATTACTGAGTTACTTGTCAATGAAGCAGTACTGCTTTCTCTTTGTGATGCTAGTTCCAACCCTATTTTTCTCAGAGCAGTTTGATGAATTTATAAAGATAGTGCTATGTCCAAATATTTTTTTTTAGTGCAGGACTGGCTCAACAAGAAAATAATAAAATTACCTTGTTCTACCAGCAGCGCTTTTACATAGGAGTTTTGCAGATTATCCATATTGTCTCATGGTCTCCCTGAGAGACAACCTTGACTCTGTCTGCTGTAACAAGAGATGTGTGACTCTGCAGAGTTACAACCAGCTATTAGCATTGCCCTCTCCGCAGCCTTCTGCTACATCTACCCCCTGAAATGTGATGCGGATCATGTTAGTTACTTCCTTTCCATTTATACTTTGAAAAGGGTCCCTATCTTCTTTATGACAACCTTTTCTTACTTCCCATTGCCATTCGTTTTCTCACTCTTTCCTTTCCCTTTTATTCTTCAGGAAGAAAACTCTGTTTTTGAAATCCACAAAGAAAGGTTCTCTTCCAATCAGAAGGGAAAGTCCATGAACAGACTCCTGCATTTAGTTAGCAATGAATTGTTAAATACATCTAGGTGAGTTCTAGCCTTGCTAAACCTGTTATTTCCCCTGTATTTTTTTTTTTTCCTCCTAAGGAATTTATCCACCGGGAAGTAATGTGTTTGAAAAATACACAATACAAAAATAGAAGATGTTTTTTCCCTTAATTTTTTTTAACCAATAATTACCTACCTCATTAATTTACAGCAATTGGATAAAGACTATAAAATACTAATTAATTTTCTATACTGGTCTATATTACACTTCACTGACCTTGTCAGTATTTTCTCATGAATTCTTTTAAACCTGTGTTTTCCCTTCGCAAGCTTTTTCTACTTCCTTCTCCAAATATCTTGTTTGCAGACCTTGTTTTTCTTTCTACTTTCAGGATTTTTTTCTATTTAAGGAAAGCAAGCAGATTCAGCGTCACAGTCTGTCTCTTCATAGTTTAATTTCATCCAAATGTAGACTGTACAAAATGTAAATTTCATCTACTTTTCTTTCCATTAAAAAATAGAATTTTAAGAAGTAGAGTAACATAGAAATAGGAAGAATTGGACTTAATGACACGTTCTGATCATGTCCAGGAGAGATTATACAAAGTAAATACAAATTGGAAAATAACATTGTAATAGAGATTATGCTTGTTACTATGCACAGAAATATTTTTGAAATATGCCTGTAAAAATCTTAATTTTTTTTTCCTTGTTTATTCTATTTGCTTTCCCCTCTCCTACCTTACCCCATGACAGTGAAGTTTTAAAAAATGATTTGAAAAAAAAAAAACATTTTGAGAGCATTGTAATAAATATCTGTTTATAACTATTGTGGATATTGACTTAGAGATTGTGAAATGAAATTTAAATTTATCTGAAATGTGGTTAATGTAGATACCAATCCAGTGCTTTTAGGGAGAAAATGATCTGATGTTGTTCAACATCTTCCTCATTAAAACACTTGCAGGTTTTTTTTGTTGTTGTTATTTTTTACATCCTAGAAAGTTTTTTTTTTTTTCCTTGAGATTAATTTAATGATAATTTTCCCTTTCAAAAGAATGTAAAAGGGTTCCTTAGTTGGAGGGAAGTGTTTTAAGTCAGTTTCACTCAGTTAAACATACTTGTAGAAACTGAGAATCTGAACCACCGATTAATATATCACATTTGAGAAGAAGTAAAAAAAACTGGCCCAGCATTTTGTCTAAAGATTGAATTTTAAAGAATCTCTATAACAATAATACTTTATATTGAAATTCATCTGTGTAGAAAGAAAAATAACCCTGAGCCACGATCTCTCAATTAGGTTGTGCAAAATTCTGTAGCTGATTGCAAGAGAGTAGGTAGACCATCTGGGCCAAAAGCAAGACTGAAGGGAAATGGTAAGAACACACAGGGGAGAAATCTCCTCATAGGAGTGAAATCTCAGTAATGCAGAAGGCAGTGGGTGTGTAATGGAAGACAGTAGACAGGAAAGAAGAAAACAGGAAATCTCTCTTCTTTTTCTAAATCTCTTTCAATCTCAGAGTTCTGGCAGAACCAAGAGTTACTAAGCATTTGAAATAAGAAATCTCTCAGAAAAGAAAGGGTGGGACATGACCTAAAATAGAAGTCATCAACAGCATCTTAAAGAGGCCATGAAAAAGTAAATGGTTGAAAAGAAATGAGCTGGTGAATGAATTATCTAAATAATTTCTGTAAGATTTTTAAACCAAGGTCCTGAAACATTTTTGGTGTAATATATGCATGGAAGTTGAGGATCTCCAAGGATATGCAATATGTATGCCAAAAAGAAAAAAAAAAGAATAAAACTTTACTTCATGTGTGGAGGAACTTCCCAGATGAACTAGACAAGATATAACAGGAAGTATAATACACAGGTAATATCTATATTACCTGAGACAAGTTTTGTGGAATAATATGAGAAATGTTTTTCCTAATCCTTTTTTACTTCTGTGTGTTTGTTTAAATTTTGTAGATCAGGTAGTTATTTTAATTGACTAACTTTATGCTGAAGTTAGCATAAATGTGACTGAGAATGAAATGAAGTTAATTACTTGAATAAGTTCAAATTTCTTGAAGTAGGAGAAAACTCAAGAGCTCTCTAATTCTACCACAACAGGGAGAAAAAGACAAGAATCTAAGGTGGGGAGGAGCTAGTCAGTAATTTTCAAACACATCCTTCCTTTCTAGGTATTTGACATATGAAATTTTTCTGAAGTTTGTAGACTTGCAATGACATAACATGATCACAAAATTCAGCATCTAAATTGTTTCAGAGATTGTATCTTAGTAAATACCATTTTATTTGCGATAAGAATAGTCTTGGGCCCTTTGTTTTCTGGAAAAAAAAACATCGAAAATTAAGGTTTCAGTAGAATAAAGTTTGAATCTAAGAAAATCTTGTTGCAGAGTTAGTCCAGCTTTGCAAAACAAGATGTCTGAATACAAATGTGTATGCTTCACTGCCTCAGTAGCTGTCTGTGTGGCTGAGCTCAGAGTCATAATGAATGGAATTTGATCCAGTTGTCATCTTGTTTACAAGTGCCACCCCCAGAGCTCATTCTGGGGAACGGTTTTGTTTAATATTTTAATCAGTGTTCTTGACGTGGGGACTGCTTGCACTCTCAGTTAATTCATAAATGATACCATATTAGGTAGAACTGCAAGGCTCTGTATTGGGATCTGCATAGGCTGGATTGATGGGCTGAATTCAACCACATCACATTCAACAAGGTTAAATGCTAGGTCCTTTGCTTGGGTCATAACAACCCCAGGCAGCAGTATAGGCTTGAAGAAGAGTTGCTGTAAACTTGACTGGCAGAGAAGATCTGGGAATGCTGGCTGACATCCAGATGAACATGAACAAACAGTAAGTACAGATGGTCAAGAAGACCGAGGGCATCCTGGTCTGCATCAGAATTAGTATGGCCAGCAGGACTAGGGAAGTGATTGTCTCCTTATACAAGGCACTTGTGAGACAGTATTTCTAATCTTTTTCCTTTGTGTCAATCACAATACAAAGGATATTGAGTTGCTTGAGCATATGCAGACAAGAGCAATTAAGCTAGTGAAGGGACTATAAAACAAGACTTGAGAGATTAAAGTAACTGGGGTTTTTAGTCTGGAGAAGAGGCCTCTACAACTAACTACTTAAAAGGAAGTTGCAGCATGATGGGTATCAAATTACAGAAATTACTTTTCATAGGTGTCAAATTACAGAACACAAGGAAGCAGTCTGAAGTTGTTCTAGAGGGTGTTTAGATTAGACATTAGAAAGAACTCTGTTTGAATGTCTACATCACTGAAACAGACCAGATGAATTTGTATGTGGTTATTATCTGTATATTAGTGAAAGAAGAATTGGAAGGTGGAGGTGAAAGAGAATGGTCAGAGAGAGAAGGAGAAAAAGCATGATGGAAGCAACAAAAGGCTGTGGTAATAGGTTGTGCTGATAGAATAAGGAAAAAAGCCTGGCCTTCTGTAAAGTTAGCCTGGAAATGGATCAAAAGAGCCCATAGTTAAGAGAATTAAGATCCATGAATGGCCTTCTGATAGAAATAGTGGGTATAATAAGTAATTTCTAAAATGAAGATCAGTAAGTTTATGAAAGGGATTAAGTGATTATAATGAGTGGAGTTGATGACCCAAGAGATTCATTCATTGCCATTGCCTCTCATGCTTTCTGTAAGGGATAGTTTGATTGAAGATTGAGTGCATCACTGCGTCTCATTTTGTTTTGAATACTAAATACCATGCCCAACCATTTTCACAGACTGGCTTTCTTTAAAAGGTTTTTGGTAGGGTGAAATGATTCAGGTGTCTTAAAATACTGTTCTTACTGTGCAGATTAGTCTGATTTTGACTAATCAGCTCTATTGCACTCTTTAGTAGAGTTAATAAAGGAAAGGCAAGGATAGATGGACTATAAGCACTGTTTTCATTGCTAGTTTCCCATATTTATGTAGTAGTTAGGTGCACATCAGTGATCAGAGTAAAGCAGTCCTATCAGCAATAGCACATCAAAAATAAATTAAAAAAAAAAAGAAAAAAGAATTTTTTTTTTGCTCTAAGTGTAGCTTGATTTTGTTTGAAAGTGTGTTTGTAAGTTTGAAAGTGGTGTTCCTTTGGCATAATATTATTTCATTTTTGATGTTGGACCTCATATTGTTTGTAAAATACAGGAGACTGCTCAGTTTTCTGAGGTGCAAAGCTCCTCATGTTTTGCCTTCCCAGAAAATACATCCCTTCAGACAATAGTTTAAATGAATAAAATATGTAAAAATAGCTTGCAATTATAATGATACACGCAACAGTCAGGAATAACAGGGAAACTTAAATCTATCAGTTTGTTACTTAATGTTCTGTTCTTTCCACCTTGCAAAGATTTCATCAGCACATAATCCCAGCTTCTTTCTTATGACTCCTTATTTATATTTTAAGGATATTAGTCAAATATTGTTCTTTATTTATTAAAACAAAATGCAATTCTTTAAAGCCACTGAATTCAATATTGCAAAGTCTGTTTCCACAAAACCATTATTTTCAGTTTGATTACCAGAGTGTGGGGGTTTCTGCAACAAATTACCACATTAAAATAACAAATCTCAGACTAATCTAACAGATAAGTCATTGAGGCTAAATCCTGTATGCTTGCAATGGAGAGAGATGTAAATGACAAACTGTCATACAAGAAAACTTTCTTACTAATCTAGTGTGATATTTAGCCAGTTTTAAATTAGGGACATTTGTAAGCATTCACAAGATCAGAAGACTCATTACGTACAAGTATCCTTGTCTTCTATCTTTTTTCTACAGTTATGTACTTTCTGAGCAGTCTACAAATTAAGATAGGAATCCCACGTAGCAAGGATTTATACTTTAATTACATGAGAATAAACATCTCAACATCTCAGTTATTTGCAGTTAACTGAAAAACAGCTTTTCTGAGTTGGGTAATAACTGGAATGGAATATGGAGTATTCTCTTAGTCCATTTTTACTCTAGCTGTTTGAAAGAGATGTACACAGCTGAGTTGGATGAGAAGACCACTTTAAAAACTGCTTACATACCACAGGATGGATATATTGTAACTAAGTCGGCACATATCTAAATAATTAAATGGTGTGTTTTTGTCAATGACTTTTTTTTTAAGATTGATTTATTCATTCAGATATGTGCACAGATGGAGGGGGTGAGGATTAATAGAGATAAAATTGCTTTCGATTTGTTATAAATTACTAATTTGATTTACATTAATGGGGAGAAAAATCCAGAAGTATCTGTTTGACTGAGACATTGTATAATTGAGAATTTCTTGTTAATCGTCTCTGCCAACTGTTTGGGGGTTAATATTTCTGTCACTTTGAAGAACTGACTTTATAAGTCTGCCTAGCTAAGAACTTGAAAGTTGTTCAGTCTTTGCCACAGCTCAGTTTATGACTCTAAAATAATTTGTTTTGTTTTCTGTTTTGAAATGCACATGCACGCACACTGTCATGCACATCACTAGCTTTAGATACAGCACAGAATGTCTCTCTATTGCATCACTGTCAGCAGGTTTACGGGCTGGTTCGGCCCGGTTCCGTGAGTAGCAGTATGGAGGGATTTGTGGATCCGCACCTCCAGAAAGGGGAAACAGGGGATCCCAAAATAATTAAAAATAGTGGCAATGATCTGAGGAGAAAACAAATTTACTAAATGTGGTATCGGAATGCAAGATAACACACTATAATACAATATAATTAGAATTGAAGCTAATAAATCAAATACAATGAGAGAAAGAGTATCTGAGAACTGAAGGCCTCCCTGTAATGCTGAGGTGAGGCGCACAGACGGGTCGAGCAGCAGGGAGGAGAGCCTGATGATTGAAAAGAGGGATGTCAGGTGACCTACCAAGACTTTATATCTGTTCCCCTTGAGCAGAAATGACTATAGAACAGCAAACAGTCTTCTGAGGGAATGTAGGTTCTTCTCTTCTGGACAGGTATCTGGACCTGGAGCATTAACTCTCCAGCTCCCACTGCACTACATGATGTTATGATGTGGAATTCTGATAACCAAAAATCATAAAACCATGACAATCACCATAAAACTTGCTGGACAATTCAGATCTTAGTGACTTAACAAAAAGTTCTTCATGCTTGATAGACTTTCATTATACTCTGCTGATTTTCTTCAAAAAAATTTTAGCTCTTATTTCTAAAACTGAATTTTCTCCCATGTCATGTTTGTCAACATGTGCTATTCTATTCGTATTTAAGGATGCTGACCTGCCTGAGCTATCTATGAATGAGTTAATGTGAGTATCATCTAACCAGAGCAGTAAAGAGCTTATTAGGTTCAATCTGGTGTACCTTGGGTATTTTGATGACACCTGTAATAGCACCTCTGTGTGCTTCTTTTAATATAGTTAAATTGTAAGTTTCTTTTATAGCATTAAACACACTACTAATCTACAAAATTTTGCAGGGTTATTGTGGGATTTTAAACCCTTTAGATTAGTTTGCCTCTTCTGCTCACCTGCCAGTTGTAGGTACCAAGCCCCAAATGGCAAACACAAGAATCTCTCTGTACTGAGATCTGCAAGCCTTGTCCTTACGTGATATGTACTGAGGAGGGTGCTGGGGAGCAGGGCTTAGTCCTGGAGAGAGGTGGGACAAACCGTCTGACTGTGCTGTTGCCGACTGTAGCTGTGTTACTCCCAGGTTGCCAACATGTTAACACAGCTTTTCGCAGCATCTATGAGATTAAATTGCTCTCCTTGTTCAGCAGTGTCTTGGATGTCCTGGCAGTTTTGAAGAGTCCTATGTGTATTGGCTGTGGTTTGTCTGGGAGTCATAAAAGAGATCTTCGCAATGTCATAGAATTCAGTGCCAGTTTATCAAACCTGTATCAATTACTACAGTTGACATTAATCAGACTTTGATTTGGGGGTATTTTTCTACAAGGAATAACTAACTTTGTAAGCTTTGCCTTCTTCACACCATAAAATAAAACACGTGGTCATATGTAATTACTTGCATTAATTCTAGCAAACTATTTTTCAGCTCCTTTAGAAACAGGCTTTAGAAATAAACTTGATGAACTACATAACGTGCATTTCTACTGTAGGACCACAGGACCCACCCTTCAGGCACCGCTCCGGCCCCGTTCCCTCCCCGTTCCCCCGTCCCTGCCGCTCCTCGTGGGCTGCAGATCCGGCCCATGGCCGCTCCCGCGGGTATCCGTGGGCTGCGCCTCCTCCGTGCTCCATCCGCCGCCACACCGTGGGCTCTTCCGTGCTCCGCGCGGTGCCCACGGGCTGCAAGGGGACGGTGTGCTCCTCCTTCGGCCTCTCCTGGACCGCAGGGATCAGTTTCTCTCTCATTGTCTCACTTTTTTTTTTTTTTTTTTTTTTTCCCCTCTACTGTTGCACAGCAATTTTCCCCTTTTTTCCCTTTCTTAAATCTGCTCTTTCAGGCACAGCTTGTGTCACCCATGGCTCAGTTCTGCGCACTGCTGTGTCCCTTTTGGAGCCAACTGGAGCAAGCTCTGAGTTGCTCGCAGAGGCAACCCCTGTAGTGCTGCACTACCAAAATCTTGCCACATAAGGCCACTGCACAGATACAACTGCAAAGCCAACCTATTTTTCCTGTGCAGAATTACTGCAGAAATATCAGGTATCATATAATAATAAGTAATTTCAAACACAGAATCGGTGACAGCATAGTTTTGCTTAGGAGGGGAAGCAGACTGTGACTGAATGTGAATGTTGAAGCTGCATTTTTTCATGAGTTAAATAATTACTTGTCAAGATACTAATAACTAATATACTAGTAACAACAACAACAACAAAATGTTTTTTTCTTTTTTTTTTCTTTTTCTTTCCCCTCCCCCCCCAGCCAAATTTACTTTCATACAAGGCAAGTTCAGCCTCCATTCAACTGGGAAGTGCTAACACTGCTGTGACAGATTTAAGAGCTTACAATAGGATGGCACCATTTTTTTGCTAGCTTCAGTGCAAGCATTAAGAAACATTAAGATGTGACAAAACTGCCCCATGACATTTGAGAAAGGCCTAGAGCATAGCCACAGAGGTTATCTGAGGGCTGGAGTACCTCTCCTATGAAGACAGACTGAAGGAGCTGGGCTTGCATCCTAGAAAAGAGAAGCCAGCGGGGTGACTTCACTGTAGCCTGCCAGTGTTTTAAAGGAGCTTATGATCATGAGGGAATAAAATTTTTACACAGGTAGGTTGTGATAGGACAAGGGAGAATGGTTTTCAACTAAAGAGGGGAGATTTAGATTGGATGTCAGAAGGAAGTTTTTTACTGAAAGAGTGGTGAATACTGGAATGTGTTGCCCAGAGAGACTGTGGATGTCCCCTTCCTGGACAGGAGGCATTCAAGGTCAGGTTGTCTGGGACCCAGGGCAATCTGATCTAGTACTTCATCTAGCAGTTGGCAACCCTGTCTGTTGCAGGAAGGTCCTTGTGGTTACTTCAAACACAAGTTATTTTATGGTTCTATGACTATGATTCTATGATTTTAAGGAATTATGACATGCAAAGTCTTTGTACTGAGAGCTCTTGGTGTGCCCACAGATGAATATAGCTGACTATGGAAATGCATTATCAATACATTTCCTATCTTTGATCACTCAATCTACCACATCAGTGCTCACTTCTGCACTTTATACTTAAGTTTTCCCCTACTGGGCATGAAAATCACTATGTCTATGTCACTAATATCTGATCATATTCAATTTATTCCATAAAGTAATGTCAACTGAATGGCTTGACTGTGGCTATATTTTAATTAATTTTGATGAAACTGTTTTGTCAAAAATATTCTTAACAACTACTATCACTCTCACAGTTGTCCTTCACCGTCTGTGGCTTTTAGCTTGGGCAGTCCTGCCTTTACCCTTCCTGTCCCTCCTTGCTTTGTCAAAAACCTGTCTTTTTTTTTTTTTTTTCCCAAAAGCTCAGTTGTGTCTATAACTGGGTCAAGATCATCAGGTTCTTCTTCCTAGTTCACAGTGCAGCTTGTAATGTTACATGAACTCTCCAAAGAAACACATATTTACTTCCTATGATACTACCTATTTTTTCATGTGTGACTTTTATTGTTTACTTACTGTTACCATACCCTTTGAAGAGCCTGAAAAATAACACTATGTGATTAATATGTATTTTCCAGAAGGAAGAATGTATGCTGCTTTTTTATTGTAATTCTCATGTGTTTTTCTTAAACTGAATGACAACAAACATGTCAGCACAAGAAGAGGTATATGATTTAGAGGATTTATTTATTTTTCATTCTTTTATTTTTAATAAAATGTACTGTATTTTACTTTTAATAAATCAAATTAGTCTCTAAATCTAGAATCTAGTCCTTGAAAAGGCTGTCTTCTTTCCATGATCATCCTTTGGAATTCTTTTTAACTTTCCATAATATGCCCACAGACAAAAAGGTAATGTAACACTCTTTTAACACATTGATGCTATTACAGGGCATTCTCCCTCCTTTACCAGTTTTATAGCTGCACAAAAGTATTCACTGTGATGGAGTAATCCCTATCTCATAGAAGTCTGTGCTAGAAGAGGTCCATATCCCAGACTCTCATTAATGAGGCATATGAGCTGGAAGGTATTCATGTGGGATCAGTGAAAAAGAGGATTCACAGTAGAAAGTCAGATCAAAATCATTAACGACCTTTAAGACAAACAGGGTTCAGACTTCATGTTGATTCCTAATTCCACAGAGACTTTTTAAAGTTAATCCCATTTTCCTTATTCATGAAAAAACCCTGAGATGAGCAAGTCTTCTTGCAAGAGAGGCATATTTTAGCTCCTAAGTTTGTTCTATCTCTCTAGAGAAGGTAGAGAGAGAAAACTGATTGACTTGCTGCAATCCAAATAGGCGAAAGAATCCCAAATACACAATACAACAATCAAATAAAAACCTCCAAGCTTCCCCCTTAATGACAGCAAGCAATGTTTTGGTGTTTTTATTTTTATTTATTTTCACTATAGAAGCAGCACTTTTGGCTAAATTTAGAGAAAATCAGGAAATTTGTTCTTGAATTTATACCAATAGAGGTGTTATCTCTGCACTGAAGCACATTTATTTATTTATTTATTTATTTATTTATTTATTTATTATTTTCCTCTGAAAAACGTCACTGACTAGGAAAAGTATTAGTATTTGGAGTATTTTTGCCTTTTCGCAGAGCCACCTATCTATGTGATTGAGTTTTATTGTTAAGAAAAACTGTCCAGTGTTGTTCACAATCTCATATGAAATTTTTTTCACAGGCTTTTTCTTTCTTCTCTTTTGGGTCAAGATAATTTTCTTACCATCCTCATGTGATAACACAGATCAACAGGGGATTCAGCTCTATTAAAGAAGATTTTTAGAATGAAATCTGCTCTGAGATGTTTTACAAATATGGTTCAATAAACCCCATGTAATAATAATTAAAAAAAAAAAAAAGAAGAAGTAAAGAAGGTGCACAAGGGAGTATCTGGGGAATTAGCATAAATACAGTGTTTCACTTGGATTCATACAAGAAGGACCTCTGGGAGAGTTAGACACTTTTTAAATAGCCTGTGGGAAAAAAAAAAAAAAAAAAAAAAAGAGAAAAAAAAAAGCCAGCAAAACCCACAACTTTTTGTAGGACCCTAAAGAACACAGTTTGCATATTAATAGAAGATTAAGCTGCCCATCAAGTATTCTTTAGCCGTTGCTTTCTCTTGTCTATTTCATTTTTCATGTAAACATCCTTCATAATAAAAAGAAACTCCTTCATCGTCAGTTACTGCATTTAATCTCCAAGGTTTCATAATACAATAGCACACACGATTTTTATGTTTGAACTCTTCTGAAAAATGCTCTCTGGATTCTCCATTAACTAATTTTTCCCTATCCTTGTAATCATTTCCTCTTCGAGTTTTATCTAACCTTTTTGACTATTTTTTGAAGTTCAATTTTGAAGTGCTTTTGGGTCTCATCACTGTCACGATTTTAGATTTGATCTTTGATCGTTCCATTTTGAATTTTAGATTCAATGATTAAAAAATATTGAAACTGAAAACTGAATATTTGACAAGGTCCAGAAGAATCTAGTCCAGAAGGATTGTTCTGTTCTAGTGTTCAACCAACAATAAAAGTTTCAGCATTTAAGCAAGCTAAAGAAAGTGGAGTACATTAGTGGAGGTTGACATATGGATGTGAATAGAGAATTATTGTAGATTTGCAAACTGCTGTTTTTCAAGCTTCATTTAAAGTTTGGAGAAATAGATGAGTAAGAGGTCATGTTCTGTTCTAAATAGATCTCTATATCCAGGATGAGACAGCTGTTTAGATAGACGTATCTTTTCTCAGAGTGAAGAGTGAATGTGAAAGAGACTGTCAATTTTTTAGTAAATAACACTGCAAATAAAAGCAGAAATGGATGATACTCTGAATTCTAAGTACCATATCTTCTTCTGATTGGCATCTTTACTGGATTCTTGAAATCTGTAAACTTTGTACTTGTTGTTAGCAAGTTGAACTATAACTGGACATTTTTAAGGGAGAATATCTATGTAAATGCTTAATTGTATTGGTTGTCCCAAATGACACACTGGTCTGTTTCATCGATGATGTTCCATCACACACCGCACAGAATCAAAGTATTCCCCAGTCTTCCCCAGTTACGCAGGGCGGAGCTGTCTTTTGTTCTTCACTGCTAATGGTTTTTTGCAGTGGCATCACTTTCATTCTCACAATTTGTATCTTCTTTTCTAATTCTTCTATCTCTCTAGCTCAACCTCCAGCTTCCAACTGTTCCCAGGGACTCCACAAAGATTTTTTTGGTCTCTGTCATACTTTGTAGTGGCTCTTCTTACTTCTATGTGAAAAGAGCACTGTTTTTTTTTTGCTGAAACCTTCCAAAGTAAACTGTTTACCTTTCCCACCAAAGGAACCATGGTAGGCATGGTGTACAGGCAGAAGTTGCTTCTAGTAATTCTCACAGTCCCATGAATGCAATTGCAATTGGAACCTTAAAATCAGACTTTTTGCAGCAAGACTAAGATGGCTTGTTCTCCAGAGACTCTAGTTGTGTTGAAGGGCATTATGCATCTCCAGGTTTTCTATGGGTTTTCTGAAGTAATCAGTGCGTTTTCTGTCACACTGATGCCAGTTCTGAAAATTAGATAGCAAAGGAACAGCACACAAAGCAAAGGGAACATCGGGTGTTTTCTTGCTGGTTGAACTTCGCTGTCTGAGTTAAATTGAGATCGAGACCTCAGAGACAGAAATTGAAAGAAGGTGTTCAGAAAAATTTCAATAACAATCTCTTGAATTTAATGGCAAAAAAGGTTCTTGAAATAAATTACTATAAAGTCAAGTACTAAACATTCACTTTCAATCTGTAGTTAAGGGAAGTTGAGTTCCCTAAAAGGTGTTTGGCGGAGTCTTTAAATAGAAGATGGTATCATTTCTAAAAGAAGCAAATATGAACTTATTTGGAGTACATATGCCAATAATATACTATGTATTCTGCTGCGACAGCTATTCATTCCATGAAAGTGGGCTCTTATGACCGCTCTTAAAGAGTTCAGCTACTTCCAATGAGAACTCTCATGGTTAGATTAGTGAATAGTATAGTTTATTAAATAAAAAGATCACAGATTCTTTTGGATTGTTAGACCTACATACGCTTTCTGCAAAGCATGACAAAGCTAGCCAACAACGTGATAAATAACATGACTGAGAACAATTGCATTAAATCATGGAATAACTCTATAGAAATTTCTGTATTTCTGGCGTGAATCTGAGTTTCCATGTATGTCAGTCTTATCCAGTATGCATCCCTATGCAGAGGGGAGAAAGGCTGAACTTGTCAACTGATCCCAGTTTGTCTGCAATGGTACCCTTCAACCACTAAGCTCCCAGATTTCTTCTCTTTTAAACCATTTTATACTATTTTTTTAACTTTCAGGTGGAGATTGAGTGTCTCTAGTCAAACACTTGTTTTGCAAAAGTTACTTGAAAACATATTTTTGACAGGAAGGTAGAAAACTTATGGCTAAGGACTCACTCAGAAAACCAAGGTAGTTAATTAGTTGCAAAAGTATCATCAGTCCATATCCTGTGGGATGATCATGGAATTTGGCCATAGGACCTTCACCACACTCCATGTTGATTTTTAGCTAGAGTCAGTATATCAGGCTTCCCTTGTGTTTGCTAACAGCTAAGATCATTGTTCACATTGCTTAAGGAACTATAACGGAGTGAATTATCCAGTGCAATCCGTCATTAAGGTTTCACTTTCTCTCAAGAGGTGGACAATTCAGTAAGACATCTCTAACAATATTCCACAGACTGAAAAGTTAGCAGTTATGGAGAGTGGGCTTTACCTTCTTCACAGTTGACAGCACTCTAGTGTTTGGTTAATTATGTGACATTGCTTTAAGAAGTAAGGTGCTTTGAACTGTTATAGTAGTGACAAGTCCTTTGTTCCTTGTATGACTATTTCAAGTTTTATTGCTTTAATGAAGATAAAATGCTGTTTCTACAAGTTAATGAAAGGCCCTCTGTTTTATTTTTTTGGCAAAATGTGCAATGAAGTACCAAATTACACTGGAGAAACCCATAAGGAACATCAGGTGTTTGTTAGAATAATCTCAGAAATGCTTGATAAAGAAGAATTATATATATATATGTATGAGTGCTGTGTGATAGAGAATCTGACCCAGTTTTCTAGAACTCATTTTGTTTCTCTTTGAATTTGACTTTAGGTTCCAAAGAATAGTGATAACAACTACTAGTGGAAAAGTACTTCCACATTTTAGTCCATGTAATCAAACAAAGATAGAGAATCTAACAGACCAGAGTACTCTATCTCATCAGGCCTTTGTGCCAAATATTTTGATGCTTTCTATATGGGCTGCTTGTAAACTGTAAGGCATTTAAATGATATGAGTTCTTTAACTAGTAAACTGAATTATTAGTCCCACTGACAAGAAGCTTTTCTGTTTATTTCTACTGTCTTTCAGTGACTACAATGCTTTTAACAAAATACCATCAACTTTATTTAAAACTTTTTGACTAGCTAGACAAAAAAGAGTCTCTATCCCATGGATTTGTCTGTCTGACTGTTCTCAGATAAACATGCTGGTGTAAATGTTCTAGAGAGGTTAATATGAGTGAAACTCTGTAGCAGGACTTTCAGCCAGGGAATTAAGAGATCATGGAGGACACGGGAAAAGAGAGCAATATAAGATAACTAAGGCTAATACAATCATTTTGCATAGAGGTTTTATTTCTGAGTTTGTTCTTATATGTGCACAATAATTTTTATATAGATAATGACTATGAACTCTATAGTTATAGAAATTATCATTACAGCCTTCTCTAAATAACATGTCTGTAATCAATAAAGAAGGAAAATTAATTCATAATTGTAATCTACAAACTTCCTTCACATATATTCTTTATTTTTATGATATTTTTTTAAATTTTTGTAAGAGTCACGTTATTTTATAAAACATAGATCAGAATGTTCTGTTTACCTTTTCCCTCTTCTAACCTGGTCATAATTGCTGAATTTGTATCCACTAAACATTGTTCCGTCCTGTCCCGTAAATTGCCCTATTTTCCCCTTGGAATGATAACTCCTCAGCTAGGCTGTAGTACTTACACAGACCTGAAGAGGCACCCTTCATTACTGTCATCCGTTTCCACAGCAGAGGAGATCTTCTGAGGTTTCCAGTAAGCATGCCACATAAAAGGAAATGAGAAGTGAAATTTTGGATAGAGTAGTTCTATATTTTGCCTTCCCCTAAGTCAAACAAGGCTAACTCTTAGCAGTTTCAGAAACTAATTTCAGGAAGTACTCATTTCATATGTAGACACATTCTGATAGCATTTGTTGTTAAGAGGTATTTTGAAATTTCTAATCATAGGAGTTAACAAAACAGTAGGTGAAACTCTAATATAGCTGAGGGGCCCTTAGTCAGGGCACTGCTATGGTCACACTGCTTGATGTAGCATCATGAGATGGCAGCAGCTGGTGGTAATGATGGTTGGGGTAGATGGAGGACACACATTTTCTGCAGTTCTGTGATGACTAAGTTTTAATTTCCGTATCTTCAATGAACAAGATGATCATTTTCTCTCTGACATCATTAAATTCTTTTAATTTACATACTTTATTTAACATTTTCTAATGCTATGTGTAGAGACCATTGTGTATTCATGAATTTATTCACCCTCAACAACATAAAAAGATTTTAAAAAACTCCAAACAGAATAAAAAGCAAACTTGATTGTGTGTCAGAACTTTTGTTACTCAGGTAAATTTTTGAGATCATTATTGCAGTATTTTATTCTGTGATATTAAGCTGGTAGATTTAGTTATGTGGTTCAGAAATGTGTACAAGTAAAGGTCAGAGCACAAGTCAGGCTCTATCTGCTATTAGATTTTAATGCTAAATATAATTAGACTATTGCTGGCTTTAATGTTAAAAATAGAGCGAGTTCTTGCAGATATTCAGCTCACGGTTTGAGTGTCTCAAAGTACTTTGTAAGCCTTATCTAATTAGACTTTACAATACCCTTAAGATAATGGATAAAATGACTTTTATCTTTTGAACAACCAACAACCACCTTAAAATGTATAGAATAACCTTCATGTTTTCTTTTTGTGTTAGACTGTTTCTAATGTTGTAAGCAATTCCTGCAAATGCAGTTCATTTGTACAGTCATTTTACTATTGACTTTTATGGAGTGTCCTGAAATAATTTGAGAAAAAAGGTATACAAATATACTTGAAAAGAAGTTTATAGTAGTTAGAACGTAAAGATTTTCTTTAAATTATCTTTAGAGCCATTTGTGTAACTGATCTCTTGACTTCCAAGGACAAATTTAGCAGCTACTCTAATTAAACAAACTGCAACATATATTGAATAGTGATAGATCAGTTGAAAGTCTTTAACTTATGTTCTAAGAAAAAAGCTTAATGGTTCATCACAGTATCGTAAGATGCACAATCCAGCTTTTAATGCTGATGTCTTTACCTATCAACAGAATGCTGGCAGAGTAAAGGAGGGAATAACAGTATAACAAACTCATCTAAGTCTCTAAAAGAGAAGGATCCAATCAACTCCTCAGGAAATCTTTCCAAAGAGTTTTCCAGATGAGATTTTTATAATCATTTAAGTATGCTGTACATCAAAGACCTAAAGATTTAGAAATATCTAAATCTAACAGCACAACCTTAGGGAAAAAGACGTTCTCTTTAGAAGTTTAGAAGGCTTTCCTATTGAAGCCATTATCTTTGATTTATACAGCTTCTGATGGTAGCTCTGCTAAAACGTCTAAGTAATTCAGTATAGATGGTATAGTTCTCTGCTCTTAACATTTCATTCAATAGCCATATGGGGAGGTTTTTGTTTATGATTCAGGAAGTGGGCTAAAAGATTCATTTGTCTTCACAACATTTGTTCTGTGATAACGATAGCCTCCTATATTTTAGTAATGTAACCAGTAAACTTAAAAGCAGTATTATAGTGCTTTTTGTGGGTCCAGAAGTATTTGTTCAGCTGTCTTTATTCATACATCCCCCCGAACATCTCATACTATCGTGTTTATTTGTTATTAAGCTCCCACAGTGAAAAATATTAGTGTTGTATTAAAAAAGTATTGTATTGATGATTATCATATGCAGTAATTCTGCAGTATGAAGAATAGGTTGGGTTGTAGTTGTATCTGTGCAGTGGCCTTATGTGGCAAGATTTTGGTAGTGCAGCACTACAGGGGTTGCCTCTGCGAGCAACTCAGAGCTTGCTCCAGTTGGCTCCAAAAGGGACAAAGCAGTGTGCAGAACTGAGCCATGGGTTACACAGGTTGTGCTTGAGAGAGCAGATTTAAGAAAGGAAAAAAGGGAAAAATTGCTGTGCAACAGTAGAGGGGAGGGGAAAAAAAAGTGAGAAAATGAGAGAGAAACAGATCTCTGCAGTCCAGGAGAGGCTGACAGAGGAGGATCTGTGTGGGAAACCTGCACAGGATCTGGATGGGAGAAATGGCACCCTCTGGGAGGGACTGTGTGTGGAGCAATGGCAGAACGTGTCTATGTGAAGTCTTAAGAGCTCACCCCAACCACCATTCCCTCTTCCTCTGTTCACTGAGGGAGTCATAGAACCATGCATAGAATGGCTTTAGTTGGATGGGATCTTAAAGATAATCTAGTTCCCTGGCATTGGCAGGTTTGCCCACTGCTAGAACCAGGCTAGGTCAGATTGCATAAGATCCCAATCCAAGCAGTCCATAAATATCTTCATGGATAAGACCTCTGTAACATTTCTGGGAAAACTCTTTCAGCACCTTTTTCACTGAGTGAAAAATTTCCCCATATCCTCTAATCTAAATCTCCTCTGAAAGAGAGACTTCTCTTTCTCCAGACTGAACAAACCCAGCTCCTTTGGACTTTCTGCATGATAAAGATGCTCCAGCCCCCTGATCATCCTCATGGCTGTCATATGCAGCTGTTCAATAGTTCTACATCTTTCTTATACTTTGATCAGGGTCTTGGGCTCCAGATGAGGTTTCTGAGAGATGAACAGAGGGGGACAATTACTTCCCTCTTTTTCTAGCAGTGCCACCATTGATGCAGCCCAGGATAAAGTTGCCCTTTTAAGCAGCTGCAAGTGTGCACTGTCAGCTCATGTCAGGCTTTTCCCTCACTGTAAACCCCAAGTCCTTCTCAACAAGGCTGCTCTCAAGGACTTCTTTCCGATGTTTTAACACATATCTTGGACTGCCCTGGCCTTGTTGAACTTCATTAGATTCATATGGGCCCACTGAAGCTTTTCACTTCTCACTGGATAGTATCTCTTTCTTTACAAGATATATGTCTGAGAAGAAGTTTCAAGACAAAGTCATTAATGAATTTTTACCACTGGAAGATCTGGTTACTAGTGACAACTTGTTGAATCTTTTCAAAGACCATGTATAAATGGATACTAGTTAGATCTCTTACATCAAATACAACTTTTTTCCTTTTTGAAACTGCGGGTTGATTGACAAAGGATTTGAAAGGATGCAGCTTTTATAATGAAGTATAAGATTTATTGAATTAAGATAATCTCTTAGGTGTTAATATACTGTCAAATAAATCATATATTATGTGTAACAGAGCAAAAATATGCTTCTTTTCTTCTTGTATGTACTGAAGGAACCTTATCAGATCTAGTACTTTCTATAAATATTTTTACTGTAAATAGATTCTTTGTATTCTGAAACTGTAAATCATAGGAAACCAGTGAGTGTTTGAAAGTCTAAACCAAGGTAATTTATACATTACAGAGTCACTGAGAGATATATTGGTCATTAGGGAAGCAAAATACTCTGATTTCCTTTGTTTGTCTTCTTCTAAGTACCAAGCAGTGGTTGAGATGGAAGTCTTAGGGATCTGGCTGAATGAGTCTGAACATGGTGGAAGAGAACTGAATTCTGGGTGTATGCCCAGAAAAGGCAGAGTTATTGAAAATATCCTCTGGGCCATCTAATAACACCAAGTTCAACACAAATTCTTCTATCCCTCTTTCTTCTCTCATGCTTTTTCATTCACATACTAACATGGGTAAGACAATAAACAGTAATTTTGCTGGATGTAGAGTCAGTTTATTATCACTGTTTCATGTTTGTGAGGTATCACGATATTACGTGATCTATCAATAATGAGATTTTTTTTTTCAAATTTGAAAGCTACAGAGACTTGTTATCAACCTGCAAAACTGGGTGATTTGTACTCAAGAGTAGGAAGAGAGTTAGATAGGAATCCAGTGTTGTGGGTACATTGTTGTAATCAATCTAGGCAACACTGATAAAGTTCCAGAGAAGTAGCAGAATATTCAAAAAGTTAAATAAAGAAGATATATTTTGAATTGTATGATACCAAAGGTTTGTTTAAACAAAATTAATTCTACTACAGTTAACTCAGAGAAAGATCTGAGTTTTTCCTTCTGGAAAACAGACTTGTGTTATAGAGTAGAGAACAGTTTCCTGGACTATTGTAACCATGAACTGGAAGAAGAGTTAAAGACAGCTTGACTAACTGAAGTTGTAACAAAGATTAGAGAACTGTGTGAATGTACAAGAAAATTGACTGAGAAAGAGCAATATTTCTGAATATTGCATTTGTAATAATTTGAATAAAATTCTATGTCCATTCCTGATGCCAATTTCCAGAAAGATCTTCATAAAATACTATGCTATCAGCACTGACTTTGAACTTTTTAGAAAGAAAATTATCTACCCCTGAATGTTCTAAGAAAATATCCTTCTTTTTTTTTCTTTTTCTTTTTTCCCTCTTGTGTAAATGCAAATAATCTTGTGAATGAAAAGCAGACTTTTCTGAGTTTAAATGAGATAGAACATGCTTCAGTAGTGCAATAATTGGAGCTTGAATTTACCAAATGCTTTCTCACTTAGGAACCAATTTCTAAAGCAACTAAGGAGATAAGCATTAAGTGTCTGGAGTGAACAAAATTATCAGCTGTACAATAAAAAAGAGAGCCAGTGATCTTTGTCTTCATACCACTACAGTGAAATGTAGTCTTCCAGTTGCCTTAGTGGGAGTAAGCTCAGCCTTTTGAATTTTGTGCTGTACAGATTTTAGACGCAACATCAAAATTGCTAGCAAATTAACTAGAAAATTATAATTTGCGTGAACTTAAGCAATTGGCAGCAAATTAGATAGCACTTACTTTGGTAGAAAATTCATTATTTTATTTTGTTTATTTTTAAATCAGTTTATAAGCTTTTTAAGCAGGAGTGATGTATCAAAATCCAAAATTCCAAACTGAAAATTAGAAGCCGAACCACTTATTATTAAATATTAAATAACCAATTCAGGCAGTTAGTTGAATCCATAATGAATTAAGAAGAAATTGTTTGAATTTAAATCTTGACTGACAGAGGAAAATTATACTTATTTAGTTTTGCTATGTACAGGATTATGGTGCAGACTTCAGAATGTAGTGACAAGGGACATTCTGAAAAGCTGAAATAAGAAGGGGTAAGGCATAGTTATCTATCAAGGGAAATTTAGAGGTTAAGGAATTGAAACTGTCAATGGCTAAGAAATATAGTGAATCATTCTTCACTGAGCCAGAGGCTAGAAGACCTAATGAGCTAATAATAGTGTGCATTTCAAACCCACAGGACAAGAAGTCATCAAAATGACAGAGAAAGATAAAGAGGATCAGAAAAGTAACTTGATTGGGATTATATGTGATTAAAACTTCTCAGTATTAATTGTGGGAAATGACAGAAATATTTTTCTTGATGGAAGCAATAATAAAGTGTGATGGCATTTCAAAACAATATATCTCCAGATATGGATCATAAAAAAGATTTTATCACTCCGCTTTGGTGCTCTTTTCTTCATTTTTTTCCCTCCAAAAGACAAAATTGCAGGAAAAAAAATTTTTCCTGAATATAAATAAGTAATATAGTATTACACTCTGATGTAGAATATGCATGTGAGGTAAAGCTTCAAACTGAAAAACTAATACAAAACATAGCAGTAAAGTAACATGGAAGAAAATTGAAAAAAAAAATAGTGATTCATCGAAGGGCATCTTTTTTTATGTTTACGAAAAAAAAAGTCATATTAATTTTGTATTCTTGACATGGCAAGTATAAACTGGCTTTTGCTGTTCTTGAGGTCTATGTTAAATAAACACAGAAATATCTGATTTGTGTTTCAGTGGTATGTATCTGTGTCATGTATTCTTCTGGGATGTGAATCTTTCTAGGAAGCCTTAGATGAGATGGAAATAGTAGCAGTGGCACCTATGTATTTTCAATCTGACAACTCACCTGCCACCTGAAAGATATGGCCAATTTCTGTCTTGCATAAGGTGACCCAGACCAAATCCTGCCTCAGGTGTGCTATGAACAGAGGAGTGGTCAGCGTGTACAAAATCTTCCTGCTTTATCTGATGGTTGTGCAAATTAGAAGGAGAAAACTGTACAGAAGTGATTTTGGTTTGTACATCATCTCTGAAGATGGAGAAAAGTATGTTTGGTATGAAAATACTTATTTCAGGTGGCTGATTTTCAAAGTAGAAGGAGTCCATGGTCTCTAATTACTTGAGTTTCCAAGGTGAAGTGAAATGTCAGCATTTTGGATCAAGTTCCAATGTGCTTTTATTTCACCTGTGTTTTCCCTGCTTGCATTTTACTTTAATAGCCCTGCCAACTGTTAGGTTTCTTAGGAGCAGACACAGAAACTCCAGAAGCAGATTAATTTCAGAATGATTGAATGAAGGTTGATTGAATGAAGATCCTTCCTTGCATGAAGGATCTGTAAAGTGCTGTAACAAGTGGTATCACCATGCAAATCAAGGTGTTAAGTATTTTAGTCTTAAACCACTACAAGATTTGTTCACTATATTTTGAAAAATATTTACAAGAATGTTGAGATAATGATAATGATAAATATTTAATTATCTGTGACAATTTCATACAAAGAATCCAACTGCTTTTTTGTGGCAGTGAATTGCAGAAAAGATAGATAGTCCAGTCAAGGAAAACTGTTACACTGAAAATCATTCCACAACCATATTGAGAAGCTTGAACATTTTATTTGGAGATATGCTTTACCAAGTAACTTTACAGCCACATATTTATAGTGAGGTGATGAACCAGGACTCCCTTGGGTAATTTGGAGGACTGCCTGTTTCTTGGTCTAGTTTTTAAATTTATTTTATTTATATCTAGTTTTTAAATTATATACATTTGTTCTGTTTGGATCTTGAGATTTATACTATATCATTATGCACTTGTATGTTATGTGTCCTTGGTATTTGTCTACAAAAAGTTTTTCAGTGCAACTTTTGCAAATACTTGTTTGTAAAAAGCAAGTTACCCGGTTTTCTTTTTTCATTTTTTTTTTCCCCCCACCACATTGATTTTTATTTCTATGGGAACTGTTGAATCGTGGCCTCAACCACCTGAGGCAAGGACTAGGTCAGCTATGGGAGCACAAGTGAAGGCAATTTACCTGTGTGATTGGGAGGGATGGAGCCTGGCTTCACCCCTCCTAGACCTTAGTGGCTGCCACTAAGGAAGGATCTCTTTCTGGAGATCCCTCCTTTTTGGAGTTTTTCACTGCCAAGGATATGGGTGAGTATTTCTTCTTTGATTGCTTCTTTTTCACCACAATAATCTTTCCAATTATAACACCTGTAGAGTACCATCCTAACTGCACTACTCTTCCAACTGTACGTTATCTAAAAAAAAAAAAAAAAAAGAAAAAAAAGATATATATGTGTATCTATTTTTAAGGAAAACATACACTTCTTCCTTCTACTCCTTCCCTTCCTTCTTCTCAGCTCCTTATAAGATAAAACTATTTACTTTTTATTCAACATGAGAACTTCTATTTAGTCTGACAATGAATGTTGTTAATTCCCATGACCGTCATCTCAAAATATAGTCTTGTATGACATACTTTATAGCGTATCCAAGATCTCAGAAATGTTTTAAACCACATTCCTTGCTTCAAATGTTATATTTACACGTCAGAAACATTTTTCTAACTTTCAGTCAACAGATTCTTGGAGGACTAGGGATGTTGACATTGATTTTCTTTTCATAAACAAGACAATAATCTACAGATCCTCGAACTCATTAGTGCCCCATTTTACAGGAAAAACAGTCTTATGATCAGACTAGGCAATCAATTTTCCCTCCCACTGCCTTTTATGCAAACTGAAATTGCTCTATCAAAACCACTCCTATAGTCCAGGCTGGCAATGACGAAGTTGCTGAGAAAAGTCTCAGAGCTATCAAGGAAGACTTCAGGGGACTGGGGCGAGTAGTCGAGGCAGCAGGCATGCAGGTGGTGTTTTATTCTATACCTGCAGTGGCAGGGCAGGATACTGAGAGGTACCAAAAACCCCACCTCATAAATAATGTCTTAAAAGTTGGTGCAAATGCAGGAATTTGGGGTTTATAGACCACAGGGAAACTTACTCAGCACCTGGCATGATGACAGCAAATGGAAGTAGCCTGTCTCTGAGGGTGAGGAGGATCTTAGCTGAGGAACTAGCAGGACTCATTGACAGGTCTTTAAACTAGGTATGAAGGGGGAAGGGGGCAAAATCAGGGCCGCTGGGATTGAACAGGTCATTCGAGGGCTCGTACTGAACCTGATGGGCAACGACAGTGAAGTACAAAGGGATGGACTGGGGCAGGGGGGTGTTGGGGATGCTGCTGTTCTAGGGGAACCTAGATCATCTATAAAGACATTGAGACAGAAAGTCCAGCTGAAGTGCCTTTATACCAATGTATACAGCCTGGGAAATAAGCAGGACAAGTTGGAAACCGTGATGTGCTTAGAAAGTTATGATCTTGTTGCTATCATGGAAACATGGTGGGATGATACCCATAACTGGAATACCACCACTAAGGGCTATCAGCTCTTTAGAAGAGATAGGCTAGGTAGGAAGGGTGGGGGAGTTGCCCTCTATATCAAAGAGTGGATAGACTGTGAGGAGCTTCCTCTGAGAAACAGTCAGGATCAGGTTGAGAGCCTGTGGGTTAGAATTAGGGATGGGTCTAACAAAGGTCAGCTGGTGATAGAAGTATTCTACAGGCCACCTGATCAAGGGGAGACTGTTGATGAGGCTTTCTTGCTTCAGATGCAGGAGGCTTCGTGCTCACGTGGGGGACTTCAACCATCTGGATATTTCTTGGAAAGTCCACATGGTGAGTTGCAAGAGGTCCAGGAGGCTCCTGGAATGTGTTGATGATAACTTTCTGGTCCAGATATTGGACAGACTGACCAGAGATGAAGTGTTGCTGGACCTGCTGCTCACCAATGCGGAGGAAATAATTAATGGTGTTAAGGTTGGAGACAGCCTGGATTGCAGTGACCACACTCTGGTCGAGTTTGTAATCTCGAGGGATGTGGGCCTGGTGAAGAGTGGCGTCAGGATCCTGAACTTTGAAAGAGTGAACATTAAGCCATTTAATGGACTGTTGGCTGAGATCCCCTGGGATGCTGTCTTTAAAAACAAAAATGTTGAGGAGAGCTGGTTCCTCTTCAAGGATGCCTTCCTGAGAGCACAAGAACTCTCCATTCCTCTTAACAGGAAAGTGGGCAGAGGAGGTAGGAAGCCGGCGTGGCTCGGTAAGGACCTGCTGGGTGTGCTGAGGGTGAAGAAAGGTGCGTACAAGCTCTGGAAACAAGGGCGTGTCACCTGGGAAGAATACAGGGATGCCATCCGGACTTGCCGATGTGGGATCAGGAAAGCCAAGGCGCAGGTGGAACTGAACTTGGCGAGGGATGTGAAAAACAATAGGAAGACTTTCTACAGGTACATTGGCCAGAAGAGACAGGCCAAAGCGAGTGTACCTCCTTTGGTAAATGTAACAGGAGAACTGGCTTCAATGGATGAAGAGAAGGCTGAGGTACTGAATGAGTTCTTTGCCTTGCAGGATTCCAGTACTTCTCATGTTCCTGAGTCCTGCATCCCTAAATCTCTGGGTGGGGACCGGGGTGGTAAATCCCCCCCCTGCTGTGAGGACAGAGCAGGTCCGAGACTGCCTCATGAGACTGAATGTGTACAAGTCTATGGGGCTGGATGGCGTGCATCCCAGGGTTCTGAAGGAGCTGGCTGAGGTGGTTGCTGACCTGCTCTCCATCATATTTGAAAAGTCGTGGTTGTCAGGTGTGGTCCCGGATGACTGGAGGAAGGGTCACATCACTCCCATTTACAAGAAAGGGAGCAAGAAGGACCCCGGGAACTAC
The DNA here is from genome assembly GCA_037305975.1 of Chrysolophus pictus. Classification (NCBI taxonomy): domain Eukaryota; kingdom Metazoa; phylum Chordata; class Aves; order Galliformes; family Phasianidae; genus Chrysolophus; species Chrysolophus pictus. The sequence goes on from CM074614.1 coordinate 7,343,734, forward strand.
AGGCCGGTGAGTCTCACCTCTGTGCCTGGGAAGATCATGGAACAGATCATCCTGGATGACATGCTTGATCACATGAGGAAAGGGTGTGTGATTCGTGACAGCCAGCATGGCTTCACTGGAGGAAGGTCATGCTTGACCAATCTGGTGGCTTTCTATGATGGAGTAATGGCATTGGTGGACAAAGGAAAGGCGACCGATGTCATTTACCTGGACTTGAGCAAAGCCTTTGACATGGTCCCCCACCAAATCCTTATCTCCAAACTGGAGGGATGTGTATTTGATGGGTAGACCACTCGATGGATAAGAAACTGGTTGAAAGGCCGCAGACAGAGGATGGTCATCAATGGCTCTATGTCCAGGTGGAGGCCCGTAATGAGTGGCGTCCCCCAGGGGTCTGTCTTGGGACCAGTGCTCTTCAACATCTTTATCAATGACATCGATGATGGAATCAAGTGCACCCTCAGCAAGTTTGCTGATGACACCAAGCTGAGTGGTGTGGTTGACACGGTTGGAGAAAGGGATGCCATGCAGAGGGACCTCGAGAGGCTAGAAAGGTGGGCCCGGGTGAACCTGATGAGGTTCAACACGGCAAAGTGCAGAGTTTTGCACTTGGGCTGGAGGAATCCCAGGCATCCCTACAGACTGGAAGGAGCAGACCTTGAGAGCAGCCCTGTGGAGAAGGACCTGGGGGACTTGATGGATGAAAAACTTAATATGAGCCAGCAGTGTGCTCTTGCGGCTCAGAAGGCAAATGGTATCCTGGCTCCATCAAAAGAGGGGTGGCCAGCAGGGCCAGGGAGGTGATTGTTCCCCTCTACTCTGCTCTTGTGAGGCCCCATCTAGAATACTGCATCCAAGTGTGGAGCCCCCAGTACAAAAAAGACAGGGAGCTGTTGGAGAGGGTCCAGAGGAGGGCCACGAAGATGATCAGGGGACTGGAGCACCTCCCCAGTGAAGACAGGCTGAGGGAGCTGGGCTTGTTCAGCCTGGGGAAAAGAAGGCTGCGGGGTGATCTCATTGCAGCATTTCAATACCTAAAGGGAGCCTACAAACAGGAGGGGAATCAACTCTTTGAAAGGGTAGATAGCTGCAGGATGAGGGGAAATGGTTTTAAGTTGAGGGAAGGGAGATTTAGGTTGGATATCAGGGGGAAATTCTTTACAGAGAGAGAGGTGAGGTGCTGGAACAGGCTGCCCAGAGAGGTTGTGGATGCCCGTCCCTGGAAGTGTTCAAGGCCAGATTGGATGGGGCCCTGGGCCGCTTGGTCTGGCATTAAATGGGGAGGTTGGTGGCCCTGCATGTTGCAGGGGGAGTTGGAGATTCCTGATCCTTGAGGTCCCTTCCAACCCTGGCCATTCTGTGATTCAGTGCCTGAATAATCCCTTAGAGGTGACAATCAAGATTAGTTAAGAATGGTTCATATAACAAAATTGATAGATACTAGTAGACGAAGACATATATGTTTGAAATAGTTACACTACATGTCCGTATATGATCTACATAGAGAAATGGGCACTTATCTGATAATTTTTTGTCTGTGCTTGACTAATTCCAGCAATGCAGCTGTTGACATCTGAGAACTCCTTCTGTATTCTTGTTGAGGACATTTCCAGACTATGGTATTCCATGAAATTAGACATTCTACACCTCTAAACAAGATCTGCTTTTCCTCTATGTTGTGGATATTTATTTATTTATTTATTGGTAGATCTAGCTCTGGTATATTTCTTTTATCTAAAAATCATCCTGTATATTTGAGTATTTCCCTATTTTTTTAATGCACTTTAGAAATGTACTCCTTCTTGAGATAATTTTCATGATTTGCTGAAAAAAAATTGACAAACTCTATTCTTATTCATTGTTAAGAAGGAAAAGTTATTGATGGTGTGCTCAGAAGGGACTTGAAGATGCATGGTAACTTGACGAAGGAACAAGGTAAAATCTGAAGGGTTCTCATTATTTGAGTAGAGGGAATTTTGGCTTTGGCTCTTGATTAATAATGAGTCCAATTAAAAACAAATTTTAGTTCCTGTATTTTATATGCATAAATGGAGCAAATGTGAGCTTCTGAATTAAAAATTAGTTGATGATAGTAATCCATCAGCATAAAAATCTCAAGTGTATATATCAAAAACGGGCAGCCAACTAACAAGTTGCCTTGAAGAAATGCTGAATGTGGTGAAACAGAATTTGATAAGAATTCACTGGCATGACTATACTACCTTGTAATATTGCTGTGTAATGAATAATACATGATCCTCTTTGTTGAAGAAAATATGATGATATGATAGATGAGAGTCTACCAGAATTGTAAGGTATAGTGTCTGAGAGGAGTGACTTCTTAAAGTTCCTCCTGTGTCTACATCTGTATAAGTCAAACTTTTTCAAACCCAATGATTGCATCCTTAGGTTCAGCCTTTGCCCCTGATTTTCTAGCTGAACTGTAAAAATATATTCTCCTGACTAAGTAGATTTCCCAGCTGGAAATATGAGATTTCATTCTCTTTTAAAAAAATTTGTATAGATCCTACATTTGTTCATTGCTAACCAGCTCTCCTCACAGCGTTTTTCTTTAGTGAAGAGTGACGTTCAAACTTTTAATTAAAAGCACTGTGGGCCTCTGTCTGTTTTTGAGATGTAATAAAGAAACAAATGAAATATACCGTATTTAGCTGTTCTGGAGCCCTTACCCCCAAAATAATTTTTGCTTTGCAGAATTCCTCTGACACTGTGCTTGAGCAAAGTATGGTGCATGAGGACCGGTGTTAAAGATTTACATCTGTATCTGGGAGAAGAATGGGACTAAGAGGTCTCATATCTACTAAAATAATTACTTGAGAAATGAAGCATGGTATAGTTTCTAAATACATTATAATACATACTAAAATTCCCATAGTACATTTCCTATTATTCCTCATAAGCTTGGGCCTCATTCTGATACCGGATACTGAATGGTGTAGCTAATGGAATTATATTGGTCTCCTATTTGATGAGAACATGGAAAATCTGACCCATAGTTTTTAATTTGTAATTCTCTATAGGTCCTGTTTGACTAAATTAAAGTAAAAATAAATTGCTTGCCACTTAACTGAATAGTGTTTTATTGGTCAGGGAGTTTAGGAAGTTCACAGGAGACTGATTTATATATCTAGTCCTGTTTATATAGCTATCTAGTTCTTTGTACAATTGCTATATTTCTTTGCACCATAGAACATAATTTTTAGGGAGTTTTCTTTTTCTTTTCTTTTTTTTTTTTTGGAAGTAATGTATTTCTCTTGATTGTGTAAGTAAGTTTGAGGCCAGTTTTGGTACGTCACAAAGAAATACATAAGAGTTTGTATTTACAGTGGAGGCTAAGTGGGTGCTACATAGCAGCAGTAGTGAAAGTGTGTAACTCCCTTATCCTACTGTTGACAGTGATGTTGAAATCCTGCCATAATGACCAGCAACACTTTTTAGGTGTAAATGTATTCAAATCTTATTAAAAACAACACAACTTTTATCTAATTTTAGTACAACTCATTCTGAGTAAGTTTGGAAGGCAAGATACTAGTGATAAGCCAAACCTCAGACTGAAACAGCAGTGTGCTGAAAAGACACAACCATTAAAAATAGTCTGAATTGATTATCCATGAAGAAATCTGAAAACTTGGGCAAATATTCTATAAGACTATAACAATAAGAAAAGAAGTATCTTTACTCATGCGTATTTACTTATTCCATACATGTATGTTAGTATCTGTTTCTGGTAATGTATATCTGTTTTATGCTTACACCTGTCACTGCTTGCCAAATATCTTTTGTGCTACGTTTGAAGTACTAATGATTTTAATGCAAAATTGAACAACTTAGTTTACTGAATATGTTTAATGAAATCACTTTAATTTCAGTTTTCACTAAGTCTTCACACTGAAGATTCTGTATAATGACAGGAGTGTTTTATAGAAATTAATCTTGTAAATGCTTACTTCTAGACTGTTTCCAATTTTATTTTATTTTGTTCTATATTCTTTTTTAAATAGGCAGTATGAAAATGGACTTTGTTGGTGGGGGTAGGAGTAGTGGCAGTTCCCAAAACTAACAGAAATCCCTCAGTATACGAGTAAAGTTATATATATACATTCTTCATATCCCAGAGAAAGAAAATGAAAAACTTTTATACACTGGTTCATTTTTTCTTCCAAAGCATTCATTTTCCAGTTTCTATTGTCAAGAGAATGAAGATACTCTGCTGGTTTACCAGCAGGTGGGTATTATGAATGTTTTAGTTTTAGCTGGGATGGAACTCTTTCATTCAGAGTGTCTGATATGATGCTATGTTCTAGGAAAAAAACAACGTTGGTAATATACTGATATTTATAGCTGTAGCTAAACAGTGTTGTACAGAGTCAAGGTCATTTGCAATGGGCCCAAGGAGCTGGGATGCACCAGAATAAGGACAGCTGACTTAACTCACTACAGGGATATTTTGTACCACGTGACATCATGCAAAAGAAGTTTTGAAGGGATTCACCTCGTTCACTTCTGTTGGTCAGGGGTCTAGCTGGGCATCAGTCAGGGGTGTGGTGAGCAACTACTTTGCAGCTGAAACTAGGACAGTTAGCCACATAATAGTCCGTGAACTGATAGTTAACTCCAAAACAGAGTAAGAAAAAAACCAACACAAAAATAGTTTGTAGTAATAGTCTCTTTCTAATACTTTTTTAAAAAATACTTTTATAACTCACATGAAAATTGGATCTGCTGCATCTTCTAGGCCTCAAAGCTTTCTTTTTAGCTTATTTGATTTGTTGATCAAACTTCTAAAGATAAGCAAAGTTGTAAATTATTCAGAAAATTGATGCACATTTGTGCAAACAAGACAGTCATTGCTACAAAAAAACTGTTGACAGGCTCTTGATTACTGTTTTAGACTAACCTATTACAATGATATCCAGCCATATTTCATAGCATAACTTTTGGAAATCACACAGTTTAACTCACTGGATTCAGATCAGAAAAAGTAAAATTCTGTAAATCTCTATCAAGGACTTCAAACTTAAGAAGCACGAAACAATTTCACATTTGTTTTGTGGGACTGGCAAATTTTCTCCTTCAAATTAATATATCAATATTTTGCTGAATTAAAACATGTTTTTGTGTGTTTAAATAATACAGTATATGTCAATGTGCTATTTACATATCCACTATTTACGCTTATCCATGAGGCAGAAAATACAAAAAGAACTCTTATTTATGATGTAGTTGTACCTGCTTTTCAAATTCAGATGTTAGTATTTCCTATCACCTTGAATATACATTTTTATTTTTTTTCATTAAAAACTAAATGTTGTACTATCCACTCCTCTAAGATAATATTTACTTTTAAACAGTGCAGCTCTCTATCATGTTTGTGATTCTGGTGAGGTATGAACATTAAGAACAAGAGAAGAATTTACACTTTTGTACTGTTTTAATACTATTATATTGGAATGAATTTCTGTGGCAAAATATGTAATGAATCAGCAGTTGAAAACAGATTATCTTAGGGAAAAATATATGCACTACCTAATAAATACAATACAACAAATTCTCACAGACCATCATCAAATTTACAATAATACTTGAGACCATCACCATCTAGCCAGTGTAGCAAAGACTGTTGACAGATGGCATTCTCAACACAGAAATCCCTAATATAGAGAATAAATTTGTCTAAGTTTATGACTTTTAATAGCATAGGAAGTGAAGTAGGGCATTTTCTACAGTACCACTGATCACAATAAAAGTCTTTTCCCTTAACTTACTGATTGTATGTGTATAATTATGTTTGAAATATTACACTGGCTTCTTAAGAACTTTCAACTCAGTGCTAACGTTTGTTCTAAGCTCTTGTGCTGTTATAGACATTGACTTTATTTAGAGAACAAAAATTAATTCTATCTAGAATCTTGTACTACTAAAAATGAATTTATTTCTAAAATTGAATATATGTTTGGTACCACATAAAGAAACAGGAAGATATATCTAACAGTTCCACTTACTGACATTGGTTTTATTTTTTGAATTATATAACTGTTTAATTTGTCATTTTATTTGAATGATCTGTTATGAACTGTAAAGCTGTTTATTGTTCATCATTGGCCTGAAGATATGTTTGTGGTTCAAGATAGATCTGTTTGACCTATGATTCTGGAGTTTCAACATCAAAGAAAGAGATTCTACTTCTGCTGAAGTTCTTTTGTCAGAGACCTAATGAGAACTCTTGACTGATTTTTTTGTAGTTCCAGATATGTCAATGAAGTTTTCTCTAACTATAGGACTAATCAAAAGATGTTATCAAGGGCATTATTCAAATGTCTCCTAACACTAACAGCATGGGACCTCAACCACCTGTCAAGGAAGTGTTTAGCAGTATTTGACCACCCTCACTGTAAAGAAATTCTTCCTAATGTCCAATCTGATCTCCTCCAAATGCAATTTTGTGCTTTTCTTGTACACCTTGCAGTATGGTACTGGAGAGAAGAGCCTAGCATCTTATTCTGTGCTTCTCTGCCTCAAGAAATTATGGAGAGTACAGCTTATCTCCAAGTCACTTTTCCAGACTAGAAATCCAAGTGTCTTCAGCCTCTTCTCACAGGACATGCCTTCCAGATTTGCTGCCCTACTTTGGATGCTTTCAAGGTCCTTAACATCCTTTTTGTAATGTGAAGCTCGTAACTGTACGCAATACCTCAGGGTGAGGCTGTACCAATGCAAAAATATGGTGGGAGAACACTTTTTTTGACTGAGTATGTATGCTGTGCTTAATGCACCCCGCAACATGGTTTATCCTCTCAGCTGCCAGAGCATACTGCTGCCTCATCTTGAGCTTGCATCTCTCAATTTCTTCCTGCTGAGCTGCTCTCCAGCCACTAATCTCCCAGTCTATACCCATATCTGACACTCCACCACCTTGGGTACAGAACCCAGCATTTTCCTTTCTTGAAATTCATATCACTCCTGTTAGTCCAAATGCTCCAATATATCTTGATCCTTTTGTAGGGCCTTTGCTCTCCTTTAGGGACTCAACAGCACCTCTCAGTTTAGGGAGGGCATTTGACATTCCTGTATACAGACAATTGATAAAAGTATTGAACAGGATCAGCCCTAGGACAGAGCCCTGGGAAACACAACTAATTCTGCACTTTCTCTTGAACTGTTACAGTAGCATGGAAATTGTCCTGGATATTTGCTATGGGATGGATTTTGGAGTACTTTGTTAAAAGCCTTCATTTAATTTGGCATAAGCGTGAATTACTGAACTTTGATAAATGAGCTAAAGACTTTGCTTGCTAGTGTAGGATAATGTGAGTCAATTTCATCTAAAGAGAGAGGATCTGATCCTGTATATATTATTAGTGAAACTGAAAGGCACAGTCATTATAGGCAGAAAAATTCTCAGTAATTCTACGTCACTGTACAGTGTAGTTTTCAGTGAAATAGTGTCAACATGTATTTATAATCGAAGAATGTATGGGCAGTCTAAACATAAAATCATAGAATCACAAGGTTGAAAAGGAACTACAAGATCATCTAGTCCAATTGTTAAAATTTCTCATTCATGGATGTCAGATGCTGTAAAACTGTAAATTTAAGGCATATTTTTTAACTCTGTTTGTTAGAAAAGTTGGTTATTAGCATGTCTAGATAATTCTGTTTTGTTAAACATAAAACTGTAATTCTCAAAAAAAAAAAAGAAAAAACAAAAAACCCCAAAATCACCAACACAATGTCATTCCTAAAAAAAAAAAAGTGTGATTGCTTTATGACTACTTTGCCCAGCAATGAAATACTTGCATGACTCTTAGAAATGATAGATTGTTTCACAGTCTTGCATGTCTTTGTAAATTAACAATGTATGTTGATGAACTATAATGATACAATAGGATAAATTGCATTGAGCAAGCAGCATTCTGTTTTATTCAAACTATTCCTGAATTTGAGAATTTCTTTATTTTTCAGACATAAGAGGTATATTTTCCAAAAACAGTGATGTTGGAAAAAGCTGGAAATGTTCAGGATACAGATCTACTTACAAAATCTTTCTAATATAAGCATCCTTTTACTTGTAACAAAAGATGAAAAATTGCTATTTTCTTGTATCCTGGGGACATACCGAGATTCTGGTACTAACATATCAAATTCTTTGGATGAAAAAGCCTTTTAATATCATGTTTTCATTGGTTTAAATCTGCATTGAAGAATTAATGGAACTTGGATATCAAAAATAGAATCAGGAAGATTTCTCCGTAGCAGATGTTAGGCAAAGGTTGCTGTGTTATAAATTATAACCAAATAAGAGAATGATATTGAGAAACTGAAAACTTGTTAGCTGTAATAATAATGAATTAAGTCTGTGAGACAAATGGTCCCTAAAGTTGAGGTAGCTGGTGTCTGAATACAAATGTCTGCATTATTATTAACACATTCATTCATGGAAGTAGGTTTGTAATACATGTTTGAAACTGAACTCTCATGGAGATAAAGCAAAGTCTATGTAGATAAAGTGTATAGGAGATTGAGGTGAATTTCTTTGCTGTAGATACTTTATTTAAATAACTTGGCATAAGGATATTTCTATGTTAGAAAATCACGTTAAATGAACCTTATTAACCCTGTAAGTAAAATAATAAAAACTTAAAAAGAAGATGCCTGCTAACTTTATAATTGCTCTGTATAACATGTGCTCAGTTTATTTTTATGTTGAACACCGATGTATTATCCCAGAATTGTTCTGTGTAAGTGATGAGGGATATTGCTCAAAGAGCAGCTAGTCAGTGTTTTAGCTACCCGTCTTATGTAAAACTGTGATTTATCCACTACACATTCTCCAAATTCACTTCGGCAATACAATTTTTACTTCCTCCATTTTTACTGTGCTCATCACTGTAGTAGCTGAAAACTTCACAAGTATGTACAGGAACTTAACCTGATATTTATTCTACAAAATAGTCCAGTGTACATAGTTAGAAGATTTGCTAAATCAGTACAAGCAGTGAGATTTTCTTTTTTGTCTCTATATTGTTGTGTTCAGTATGATTCAGCACTTCAGATATTTGAAAGCACATCTCCTTGTAACTTCATTTGCAGTTCTACAAGTTTGAAGAACAGTTTTATTTATGTGAATTGTTCTGAATTCCAAATGAGTGTCATCAGAGAAGGAGGGAACATATATAAGTGTCCCTGCCCTAACCTTGATTTCCTGTGTTTATTTTTCAAAGAACTTTGTCCAACTCTATCCACTTTATCAGTTTTCTTCCCACATGCTTTCCAAAGCTGCTTAATGTGTTTAAGTATGCTCCTTGATGTCTTTTCAGATATTCTGTAAGTCCTTTTCTACCAACATTTCGTGTGACTTCTTAAAAAACATCACTCTCGAGCCTTGTGGGATCCCTGCTTTTAGTTCAGATGCCTTTTGTCTTCTATAGCAGCTTGTGTCTGGATCAGTGGTTGAAACTTTCAAAATTATAAGACCAGATAGTTCTTTCAAGTGGAAAAAATAACCTCAAAATTTTGACTTCAAAAATTTGACTGTACTTCAAGTTAATATTTGTGACTATTTATAATATTGTTGATAACTGAAGTCTTTATCCACAAGAGAGAGAAATGAGAATTCCATCTTTTTCAATTCAGTTCATCCTATCACTTCAACGTTTACATGGGCAGAACCACTGCCACCCTAATCTGCCAACCCACTGCTCAGATTTGTATGAACTGTTAAAATTTTGTTCTATAAATATATACGAAACATAATTTTCAGTCTAGCCACAGTAAGGTTGAACTTCTGGATAAGCTTCTCAACATGAGTAATGTGATAGCAGTATATTATGATGAAGATTAGAGTCTGGCTGTGGTAGCAGATGACAATTCAATGAGTGCAAATTCCCTCCCAGTTCATGCTTCTGAGTCCAGCATGCTTTGTAAGTATTTCCTGGATGAAGCACTCTGAGGGAGAAGAGCTGGCAGCACCTTTCTAGGTTCTCAATAGTCAAAACTGTCAAAATAGAACAGATGAAAGAGTTAAACCAAGCCAGATATGCATTTAGGTGTCACTAGAGCTGAATGGTTTCCAACTGTAGAAGATTTTGATTCAAAATTCACAGTTTTAATTTTTGTACTGATTCTGGTTGCGAGGAAATTGGGAAGTTAACTTTATTCATAGCAGCCAATACAGTGTTTTTCTTTGCATTTGTGGCTAAAACAGTGTTGATAACATGCTAGCACATCTCTCTTCAGTGCCCAGACACATGTCAATAAGCTGCAGAATGAGCAAGAGTTTGGGAGGCAGCTGAGCAGTTAAAGTAGCTGACCCTATCTGACCAAAGGAATATTCCATTTCATGTGACATCATACTCATAAATAAAAGCTGAAAGAGGGAAGATGTATGTTATCATTTCAAACATCTTCCGAGGCAGCTGTTGTCTGTGTTTGTCCCTGCTTCCCAGCCCACCCCGATAATGGGAAGCAGTAAGTTATTTCCTCTTCTTGGATTACTTGAGCACATGACTTTGGCTGATCTTACTGGACTGTTAATATCTCAGTTCAGGAGTTTTTTCTTTTTCTTTTAGTGTTTTTTCCTCACTGTGAACCAGAGGAATGTCTGAAAGGATTGATTGATAGCTGAGTCAACTCACTGTATGCTTAAGATTGAATTTTGGCAAAATTTATGTATCATTATAATTTTTGTTCTGATTTTGGAGATGAGGTCTCTAATTACAGCATCAGCACTTAGATCCTATCAGTCTGCGTTAGGTCTATGTTTTCAGTTTAAAATTAGTTCTGTAAATTGTTATCACACAAAATATTTAACTTATGCATGGCTTCTACAATGTTTTCAGGAACTCTTTTTTTTTTTTGAGTTTCACATCTCCTGAACTGAATCTTATCGCCACAAAAGGAAATTTGCTAATTGCTCCACGTATATTCTGTCAGATGATGAGAATGGGTCTACTATAATGAAAGTGAGAGAACAAAAGAAAGCTTATGTAATGATATAAGCATAAAATTACAAGTGGGAGAGAGAAAATATTTTACCAGAGAGAAAAATAGTTTATATATGCTCCAAGCAAAAGATGTTATGGGTATGTGAGCGCATTTTTACAAAGACTCCCTTTTAACAGGATGTGTAGACAATCTTTCCTCAAATCCTTGTGGAACTGTTTAATCAGAATCTAACCTTATTACCACATGCTCTCAACTTTCCTGACCTAGATATTTTGAATATTTCTTTCATGCTTTTATAGGTTTAGAAATATTTTCATTTTATATTTTATATTATTGTTGTCTTAAAATAATCGAGGGTATTTATATCTTAAGAGGTCAAGCTATGTTACGCATAGCATAGTCAAAATATCACTCTATAATGCATATCATTGAAATACAGATTTCAATACACAACATTGGATTGCTTTAATGATCTAAAGTTTTCACTGCTGTGAAACTAATTCAAATTCATAGTGTTCTTCTTTACCGAACACTGTTTTAAACATGAATCCAATAAGATTTTCCTACAAGGATTCATTTAGTACTTTATATATGTTTTAGCAGATCTGTGATACCTGTATGAGTTTTAGTCTTACTATGATTTTCATTATTTTTAGTCAGGAAAGATTAAAAGCCAAGCAGTAATTACACGAACATTGGTTGCTCTGTTCTCAGATGCTATGTGATGTGTGAAGATGTCATATACTGTGCTTGGCATTACACAGTCTATGTGCCTGGAAGAACAGAAAGTTGTGTAGTCATCCTGCTCATTAGAAGTACCAGGAAAAATTTCTCTTCACCAGCTGTATGGTGTTTACTAGATCTACTCAGAATGGATTGCTTTTTTATTCTTATGATGGCACAGAATTGTTCTCAAGCATTTTGTTCTAGATCTGTGTGTGAGTGGGGATAGCTGCTAGAGTAATAATTATTTCTATGTTTTTTTTTTTTGTTGTTGTTGTTGGAGTAAAATCAAGGAATTAACTTACCTTTTCACAGTTTATCTTTGTATATCTTTGTAGTTTACACGTGGCATGAGTAAACAAGAGATGATAGATCAACCTGTATGCTTCTTACCCTGATGAGCCTATGAATCAACTACCACAGACAAAAATTATATTCTTTTTTTGTTCCTTTTATTTAAGGGCAAGAGGAAATAGTTACTATTTGTCTTTAAATATTCGACTGTAATCTACATTTTACAGTTTAGGTTCTAACTATTATCAACACGAATAGCTTTTTCACCAAAATTACTACTGCAGGTACTAAATTCTATATGAAAATTATTAATATTTCGCCTTTAGCGTAAAATCTTTGTAAGAAATAAAGCTGTTTTCTATAAACAATCTCCAGTGCATATTTCTTTCTTTATAAAATTGCTTTATATGTGTTTTGTATATGGTTTATCTACGTGAGAGAAGTGTATGTTAAGAAAACTGAGTAAGAAGGAGATTACATTAACTAAATATAAACTTTCAACATGCAGTCAATTACAAAATATATTTCACCCTTTAAAAGAATGTAATATTAATTCCTATATATGTGCTAATGTGAGTAATTTATACTCCATCTGCAACTGAAAACAGCCTAATCGTACATTTAGTTTGGCAAATTATAGTGACATCAAGATTATCATAGAATCATAGAATCACCAAGGTTGGAAAAGACCTCAAAGATCATCCAGTCCAACATGTATCACCAATATTTCCCACTAAATCATGTGCCTCAGATCAACACCTAAATGTTTCTGGACCTCCAGGGATAGTGACACAACCACCTCGCCTGGGCAGACCATTCCAGTGCCTGACTGTTCTCTTTGAGAAGAATTTCCTAATATCCAGACAGAATCTCCCCTGGTGCAATTTGAGGCCATTCCCATTAATCCTATTCCTAGTTATGTGGGAGAAGGGGATGCCTCCCACCTTGCCAAAACCTCCCTTCAGGTAGTTGTAGAGAGTGATAAAGGTCTCCCCTGAGCCTCCTCTTCTTCAGATTGAACAATCCCAGCTCTCTCAGCTGTTCCTCATAAGGCCTGGGCTGCAGACCCCTCACCAGCTTCGTTGCCCTTCTCTGAAGATGCTCCAGGGCCTCAATATCTTTATTGCAGTGAGTAGCCCAGAACTGAACACAGTATTTGAGGTATGGCCTCACCAGTGCTGAGTACAAAGTGATGATCACTGCTCCTGCTGGCAACGCTATTTCTGATACAAGCCAAGATGCCATTGGGTTTATAGGCCAACTGCTTGCAGGTGAACATCAACCAATATCTGTAGGACTCTCTTCTCTTCACAGTCTTTCAGCCACTCTAGTGTTGCTTGGGGTTGTTGTGGCCAAAATGCAGAACCTGGCACTTGGACTAGCTGAACTTCATCCCACTGGCCTCGGCTTGTCCAGATCCCTCTGTAGTGTCTTGCCACCCCCCAGCAGGTCTACACTTCCTTCTAACTTGGTGCCATCTGAAAACTTACTGAGGGTGCACTCAATGCCCTCATCCAAGTTATCAATAAAGGTACTGAACAAGACATGTCTCAGTTCTGACCCCTGGGAAAAACCACTCGTGACCAGTCAGCTGGATTTAACTCTGTTCTCCATCACTTGATCCCAGCCATCCAGATAGTTCTTTACCCAGCAAAGGGAGTATCTGTCTAAGCCACAGGCTGCCCGTTTCTCCAGGAAAATACTGTCGGAGACAGTGGTGAAGGCTTTGCTGAAGACAGGGCAGGCTACATCAACAGCCTTAACCTCATCCACCCAGCAGGTCACCCGATCATAGATCAGGAGATCAGGTTGATCAAGCAGAACTTGCCTTTCAAGAACCCATGCAGGCTAGGCCTGATCCCATGGTTGTCCTGTTATGGGATGATTCAAAACTGCATAATGATGATTGAAAAACTGCATTCTATTACAGAATGATGCAAAACTGCATCTGTTTTTTTCAAACAAAGCGTGAGCTAGCTTTTAAGTTTCATCACTTAATGCAAGTTTTGTGTTGGACTAAGATCACAGTTCTAAAATCTGATAGACTAAATTGGACACAGGAGAGCTGGGCAGGCATTTTCCTGGATACATGGAAAATATTCTCAGGAAAAGCTCAAAATCAACAATACTAATAATTCCCAGACTTAACATAGTCACTTTGTAAAATATGCAGATTTAACACATAATTTTTCATTTATTTATTAAAAAATAAAGGCTTCCAGACTGAGGATAATCATGAATCAAACCTGATTTCTTTGCACAGCAGCAGTAAATAAAGACTGCTCTAAAAGTGGACTTGGGTTCAAATTAATTATTGCAATTTATTATTTCCTCTATTTGTGATCTATATAAAATGCATAGTCTTGGATAGAAATGGGCATATGGATAAAGTGATGGTGGATGGACTCTTTGGGTTATATGGCAATGGAGGTGAGATTTTTGAGATTTTAATCTTATGTCTTGTTTCCGAAATCATTCTTTTCACATTCTCTTCACTATTTTGATGAACTATCAAGAAGTATACACAGTGGCAACGCAGACCATTTTTGTAGGACAAAGCCATAAATACCTGCAAGTTTTGCATCAGGGAATAGAAGCTGCAACCTGGAGTCAAGTAGTCTATACAATTCTTTAAAATGATGAACTGAAAACATCCAAAATGTTTTGTATTTATAAATTTGAGCTATATTTGCTTGTGCAATCCATTAGAATATAATTTGTTCCCATTTTTAGTTTTGAGAATGTTAGAATTTAATTGTAGCGAGGAGTATATCATTAGTCTCGAACATCTGCCAGGCATTAAGTGCTCTCGTGGCCAACATTCCCTCAAATCTTTGAAGCACAGTCTTTGGGTTTGCTCATGATTTGCTATCATTTAACTGCAGCAGTCTGCAAATAAAACAAAATATTTGTAAACATTAAAATTTGTTTTATTTTAATAAAGAATTCTAATTCAAATATAGACAAAATGTGCACCAAGGCAAATAGGTCTCTCTGTTCTTTGTTATCTTTTGCTTTTATGAATTTAAAGCAAACTTATTTCTGTAGGTTATGTACATCTTTTATATTACTGAAATTAGAGTGATTTCTACTGAGGGAGACACCATATGGAAAACTGCTTGACGCATTTTTGTCCTTAAATGATACCAACATTACGCTTTTCCCGGCGTCACAGAAAGCACAACATAGCTAGCATATGGAATCACAATATTTTTATTTCAAATGGCTTCCTCTGCTACTTAGAAAAGTGGGATGGATCAAATCTCCTTCTAATAGAGGATCTTTTCACTTGAGATAATCTTGAACAGTTCAAATGTACATTTAAGTACACAAAGGAGTTCTCACAGAATGATATTGGAGTATATTCAGAGGCATGCTCTTTACTACTTTCCAATAAGAAACTGTAAACAAAAAAAGTGAAATGACTGAGATAACAGGAAAAAAATTAAGTTATTGCTCCTTGTGCTTTATTTTATAACAGCCTCCAATATATTACCCCAAAGGTCAGTGAATGCATCTAATTCGTGCAGAAAAATGGAAATGAATCCTTCCAAAAACAATTTCAATACTTCATGATGTCATTAGATCGTGACAATTGAATAACTATTTTTAAATAACATATCTGTTTTAGAAGGGTTTGAAAAATATGACATTCCTTTTCTTCAAGCGGATTTCACCTTTAAGATTCCTTGAACAATATGTCCTACTGTGGTTTATACAAATTGTAATTTCTGAGGAAATCCAGGAAGTGCTCATAGAAGCACATTATAATTAAAAACCTTTGAGGAGACCTCACTGTGTCTTTCTAGTATCTAAAGAGTTTTCTAAATATTATGTGAAGATTTTTTTATTACTTAGTGGGTGGTGAGGAACTGGAACAGACTGCCCAGAAAAGCTGTAGATGCCCCATTCCTGGAGGTGCTCAAGGCCAGGATGGATGGGGCCTTCAACAAATTGATACAGTGGTTGACAACTCCACCCATGGAATAGATTGGGTACAGATGATCATTATGGTCCCTTCCAACCCAAGCAATTCTATGATTTTATGATTTTATGATTATGTTGCTTCTGAAAGGCTCCAGGGGGGTTGCTATGATTTGTTCTTGATTGCTCCATACTTGCTACCATTCATATTTTATTATCTTCCAGATATTGATTTCATTTTTTTCTCCCTTATCTTCCTCCACCTTATTATACTTTACTGCCTTTTCACAACTCCTGCATTCTCAGCCAGAAACTGTGAGTTCTCAGATGTAATAGATGTAGCTCCAGGCATGTCTGGGTCTATTTCATCAAGGACAGGTAGGTGGAGAACAACTAAAATTTTTTTCCTTCTTGTTCTTATATCTGTCACTGATAAAGAATTATAGAATCATAGAATGGTTTGGGTTGAATGAGACCTGTAAGATTATCTAGTTCCAACCCCCCTACTGTAGGTAGGGACACCTCCCTCTCAACCAGGTTCCTCAAAGCCTCACCCAGCCTGGCCTTGAATGTTTCCAGGGAGGAGGCATCCACAACCTCACTGAGCAACCTGTTCCAGAGTCTTACCACCCTCACAGTAAAGAATTTTTTTCCTAATATCTAGTCTAAATCTACCCTCTTCCAGATTAAAACCATTTCCCCCTATCCTGTTGCTACCTGCCCTTTTAAAAAGTCCCTCTCCAGCTTTCCTGAAGACCCCCTTCAAGTACTGAAAGGCCGAGAAAGGTCTCCTTGGAGTCTTCTCTTATCCAGGCCAAAGAGCCTCAGCTCTCTCAGCCTGTCTTCACAAGGGAGGTGCTCTAACCCTCTGATCATCTTCGTGGCCCTCCTTTGGATGTTCTCCAATAACTCCATGTCCTTGTGCTAGTAGCTCCAAGACTGGACTCAGTACTCCAGGTGGGGTCTCATGAGAGCAGAGTAGAGGGGCAGTATCACCTCCTTTGACCTTCTGGTCACACTTCTCTTGATGCAATGCTTGGCCTTCTGGGGTGCAAGTGCACACTGCTGGCTCATGTTGAATCTTTCATTAATTGAGACACCTGAATCTTTCTCTTCAGGGCTGCTCTCAAGCCATTCTCTGTCCAGCATCTATCTGTGCTTGGGATTGCCCAAACCCAAGTGCAGGACCTTGCAGGTGGTGTTATTGAACTTCAAGAGGTTGGTGTAGGCCCACCTCTTAAGCCTGTCCAGGCCCTCTGGATGGCATCCGTCCTTCCAGCGTGTTAACTGCACTACTCAGCGTGGTGTTGTCTGCAAACTTGCTGAGGATGCACTTGATTCCACTGTCCACAACAGCTATGAAGCTGCTAAATAACACTGGTCCCAGTGCTGAACCCTGAGGAAAACCACTCGTCACTGGTCCCCACTTGAACGCTGAGCCACTGACTGCAACGTTCTGAGTGCGTTCACCCATCAAATCCATTTTTCTCCAATTTGGCAACTAGGATCTCCTGAAGAACAGTATCAAATTCTTTGCACAAGTTCAAGTAGATGATGTCAGTTGCTCTTCCTTTAACCAGCAATGCTGTAACTCCATCATAAAAGGCATCAGCTTTGCCAGGCATGACTTACCCATGGTGAAACCATCATGGTTAACATTAGTCAATCACCTTGTCTTTATTTTCCATGTACATTAGTAGGGCTTTCAGGAGGATCTGCTCCATGATCTTACCAATTGTCTGATTAAAGCTAAACTTTTCAATGGAATATGAATTAAAAAAGGGAATTACACACGTCAGAGCTCTTGATATCATTTGTCATTAATCTCTAGTTTCTACAATGGCACAGACCAGCACTTTACTTGGATTTCCTACAAATTCCTACTGTTGAATAGGGTTTTTTTTTTTTTTTTTTTCTTCCCCTTTATGTTCCCTGCTACTTGTATCTCATTTTGAGGCTTGGCCTTTCTAACTTATAGCCAATAAAATTCCAATTATTTGATTTTTTTTTTAGTCCCCTGTTTGTCCTTAATCATGTACGTTTAGTTCTTGTACTCTCCTATTCTTCCTGAGTTTAGCCCTCTCTCTTCCTTCTTGCTTTTGAGCCATTAATTATCAGGAAGAAATACACATAGAAGTTTTTTCTCAGTCTTTTTATTCATCTTCCTTATTCACAAAGAACACACAAAAAGAAATTTCTGACTGGACTTAGGACTATTTTGCCCATCCTTCCTTAGCACATAGTTTTCCACTCCCATCTGATAACAGCTCTTTAAGATTGCTGTTAAGTAAGGACAATTAAAAAACATTGGACACTTGATGGCCATATCTCATAGATAGAGCATATTCAGGTTCAGATTCTTTTTCATTTCTCTTGCAATTTATCTTAATATGATACTGCACCTCAGACAATGGGAGTATACACAAATCTCCTCCCCAATGGATGACTACTACATCTGAATTTATGCTCTTGTTGTCTTCTTTATCTAAATTATCGTGCCTTACTCTTTTCTAACTGCTTTCAATCTTAAAAGATTTCATTTGGGTATCTGTAAAAATATTACTATTTTCTTTCCTGTTACATCATTTAACTATTTGATCTTGGCTTTGTTCAAATATTTTACATCTTGAAGGACAAGTATTAATCCAAATTTAACATTTGAAGTTTTATATCTCTGAGAACACATCAGTGAGATTTATAGAAAATCCAAGCTACTTGTTTGGAGTATATAAAGAAGAGTAACCAGTCAAAGTCTGACTTTCAGCCAGTCAACATTCTGGTATTCAAATAACTTACTAATTCACTGTTGTCAATCAGACATTGACATCATCACTGAGTCCTGAGTAACTGACTAACTTAATTCATTTTAAGTTTAGAATAGGTTTCCTAACTTTGTGGTAAACTTGGTAGAACTTTCACATACCCAGAAAAATAAAGAAAATTCTGTAACTCAGAAATTACTATTTTGCAAATCATTCTACTTTTATTTCCTTATATTTTCTTTTCTTTCTATTTCTGAAAGATTTTTAGGATCAAACTTGCTTATATTCTTATATTCTATTGATTTAAGATAAACGGAAGACTAATCTTCATTTGTTACTAGACCCTCCATGAACAAGAAAGAGTCTGACTTAGAATCTCTGCTGCCCTTCATAGTACAAAAATCCATAAATCTGATCTCATTTAACATGTCAGATTGTTAGAGCTGAATACTTATCTCTTCTATTTTTCATTGAAATCCATAAAATACAGGTAAGTTAGCCACCAGGAACTGAAAATGGACAGGATATGCTTCCATAAGTAGAAGACAGCAGTTCTCTAGCAAAAGTGGGCAGCTACAGCCAGGCAATTTACATCCATTTGTCAGTTCCTTGGTTTGAAAGAACCGAGATACTATCAACCTGGGGAAATATAACTGTTTCATCTATAGTCGTATGTTAAGCAGAACTGTGGCTTAGAACAGAACTGCTATTTATGAACTGGATGAGCCATGATTTAGAAACATTCTAGGGAAAAGATTAGCATCTTAGTTGCTCCAGAAGTAATGCCTTCTATTTATCTGTATGGAACTACAACAGATGCAAACAGCTCAGCAGCACTAGATAGATCAAATTCTCAGCTGCAGAACTTTATTTTTCAACATGGTCAAATACCTATGCATTTTTTTTTGCTATCAGTGAAAGAGCTTGCATGCCATGCTCAAAAACATCTGTACTTGCAGAGGTAACCCATCATTTCACAACTGCTATGATGGCATTGTCACTAGAAAAATGTTGCCCATGCAGTCCATCAGTCCATCTTTCATAAGCCTGAACAGATGGAAATCAGAAGACACCAAATCTGGCGTCTGTGTGGTGGGAGTGGTGGGACAGTCCTGCTAAGATTCACGATGTGCTCCATTGTCTTCAAACTGAAGGCCTAGTGTTATAGTGTTGCAAGAGAAAGATTTTCTTCTCTAACCCGATTCTGGAAGTTTGAGCCTTCAGCTTAGTAAGCATCACAGTGTAGTGGTCACAGTTGATGGTTTGTCCAGTTTCCAGAAAATCCTGACTAAATACCTATCCCAAAAAACAGTGCACATCACTTCACCTGTTAAGGGCTGCATCCTGAACCCTTACTTTGGTGGAAAATTCATGTGTAGCCATTCCATGGAGTGTCATTTTGACCTTGGTTCGTAGTGGTAACACCACATCTTGTCACTGACATTAATACAACCCCAGAAACTGTCACCTTCAGCCTGGTATTTGTTCAGTGAGTCCTGACGGACTTGCATACAGTGTTCTTTCTGTTCCTGAGTGAGTATTCATGGGACACACCTGATGCAAACTTTGTGATAGTGCTGCCACTGCTGTTTCCAAAATACTGAAGCTGATATTCATCTCTGTGCACAATTCCCTCATTCTAATCCACTGAATTGCATGGATGAGCTGATCACTCTTCATTTTGGGATGCGACAGCTGTGTGGGACTGTCTAGAATGTGGCTTGCCTTTCACATGGCTATCACCACTGCTGAAACACATCTCCCACTGCCTCACTTTGCTCACAGCCACCATTTGGTCTCCAGAAACATTCAGCAAACATCGAGGAATGTCAGTGGGTGCTATTTTTTCCACATTCAGTGACACATTTTTTCTTCATATGCACTTCCATGTCAGACTGCCCCTGTTCTGTCATCTGTCACATGGCAACAAAATAAGGAATGTTAGTGAGAAGCTTCACTGTCTACTACCATATCACCAACATATACCGTGTCATGGGCTAACATTCAGTGAGTAGTCCCCATGAAGTCTCAGGATTAAAAATGTGAAGCCCTCTTTAAGCGAAAGAGCAAAGTACTATTTTCCTTTCAAAATGTATGTTTTCACTTTACAAGCAGCCTTCAATATCTGAAACTGTTTTCTTATGTGCTTTTTTAAATTGCATCACATTTTATTAGTTTCTTTGAATATTGCAATGAGATGCAAGAGAAATTTAACAAAGGATCTCATTGAAGAGAAAAATAAAATCTTTCTTTGCATTACTGCAGTCTTATTAGTTAACACATTCATCTGAACTCATAATGTACATTCTAAATTATTTTGGAGAACTGAAAACACAAGGAAGTGTCACTTTCTTATAAAAATGTGTTATGTTATACACTGAAGCCACTTTAAACTCTGCAGGAGGCATTCATGTCTTGCAATCATTACAATGATACTGAAAGTCTAAGAAGGCTATTAGGGAGAGAAACTGCTGGGTCCATTGTAAAATGAAAACATGATATTATTATAGTCTGTTGCCAATGAAAGAAAGAATGCACCAAAACAGAAAGAGGTTTTAAGTTCCTGTCGAACTCAGAAAGCAAAATAAATTGTTTTGCAACAGTATTCTCTTTCTTTAAGTGAATGGGCATGTTTCTTCATTCTGGAAAATTGAGTGAGTTTTAATTTCAGCACCATCATCTGAATTGCAAATGCAGCTTTGCTGCATTTCCTACGATGTATCTGTTAAAAATATCTAACCTTATGTCGTGACCTTCAAAAACATTTATAATATTCATCATAAAATGGTAAGTTCTATGCAACTAACAGTACACTTCGAGATGACTGGAGAAATGACTGATTTTTTTTATGATTAAGTATCTGTTGCTGATATTTGTTGCTATTAGCTTTTTTCTTTTACACATCGTTAGGTAAATTTCTTTAGTGGTCCAGAAAGGGTAAGAAACTATAGTATAATACTTCTGTACCATATACAAAAATACAGATAGTATGTGAGATTGTAGTGGATCAAATCCTTTGCAGATGTATTCAAACGTCTTGACTTAAATAAGTACTAGCAGCTTCAGAGCAGAAGTGAGTTTATTATAATATATGTTCATGAAGTGAATTAAAATTTTCTATCCAGTGGCACATGATTAGCTTATACCTTGACCTTTGTAGTTCTTTGTGCCCTTTTTATTTTTTTTTTCCCCATTTAAGTATACCTAATATAAATACAGTTTTTCTGTACAGATGAGTAATTCTCTTCTGGGCCCTTCCTAGCCCCGTGTTGAAGTTACATTTTTTGTTGTTGATTGGTGCCCAGCAAAAACAGTGTATTCCGGACTATTTCAACCATACCAATGTACTTTCTCACTTCATTATATGCTTCACCTATGTCACAGAAAGCAATATTTTAGATATTTTTAGAAAGTTAGGAAAAAAAAAGAGAAATAGTGGAGAAGGAGGTGACTTAGGAGCTGTCTGTATATGGAAATTCATTGTGACTGCTTTGGTTTAATTGTACTGTGGTAGTACAGTATATATTTTCATAATTTTAAATCTTTGGCAAGTCTTCAGAGCAGTAAACATTTATTATCATATACTAAATGTGATCTGAAAGTTTGAATGTAGAGCTGTGTACAGATATGAATAGAAGTACCTGATCATGTCTGTCCCAAACTATTTGTTTCTTTTCAAGAAGATAATGTGGATACATTCTTTTCTGAGTATCCATAGGTATCAAAGGCTTTTTTCCTGCATGACTGATTTAAATTTGTGTATTCTTTACGTTTAAATTTATTGGTATGCAAACATAAAGTACTATGCAACAGAAGTTACGGTTTGGTTGTAGTTTAACCTGGCAAGTTGCTAAACACCTGTCAACAGTTTATGGGCTGGTTCGGCCCGGTTCCATGACCAGTGGGGCAGAGGGATCCGTGGATCCGCACCTCCAGAAAAGGGAAACGGGACCCCAAAATAATTGAAAAACAGCAGAAACGATCTGAAGTGAAACAAACTAGTTCACTAAATATAATATCAGCAAAATATAATGAGAGAGTATGTGCGAAAGGTGGATAGGTCTCACCACAATGCTGAGGTGAGAAGTGCAGTCCAGTTGAGCCGATGAAGAAAAGCAGACGGAGAAGAGCAGGCAAAGACGAGCAGGCAAAGAAGAGCAGGCGAAGAAGAGAGCATCAGGTGACCTTGCCAGGAGTTATATCTCCTCGCTGACCGTAAAATCGCCCTGGGGAATGCTGTTCTTCTCCTCCAGACAGGCACCCGGAACTTGAGCATCCACAGTCAAACCCTCAGTGCATTACATGATGTTGTGATGTGGAATACTGATAACCAAAAATCATAAAACCATGACAACACCGCAGAGCCTTTCACTAACACTGCTGCAAGTGAGATGGGGGGAAAAAATAAGAAAAAGAAAAGTAGAAATCTTAGGCTGAGATAAAAGTTATTTACTAAGACTGAAAAGGAAGAGAGAAATAACAGTAATGGTAATTATATATGTATGTATAAAACAAAAAAGCTGAATCCTGGACAATACCTATCCTATAACATTTACATCATGCGCAGATATCACAGTTTCCCATACATCCCAACTAATTACCATCACCTGTTTTGCCTTTTGATATATAATTTCCATATTCTTTGGCCCAATCCTCTACATTTTCCTTGCAGTTCATTTAGGCTGTGACTATAGGCTCCATCTGTCATAACAGTCCTTCAGTGCAAGAAGGATGATGCATGGTGTTGAATTATTGTATGCAGAAGCCAATTCTGGTTCCAGCAGAATTTATTCTTCTTTAATCTGGGTGATTCTTCCTATCATACTGTTGATTAGGCATATAACAACCATAGTAACTATACCACTCAGTAGTATGTAGCAGTTAATATCATGCAATCCAAATTATTATCTATTCTACTCAGCATCAAATCCCCTTTAGGTACACACTGGATGTTCTTTCATTCTTCCACATTACCCACCAAGTGCACCCAGATCCCTGAGCAAAAGCAATCCCATGGATGCCATCCCCTTTATGTTCAGTATGTCTTTCATTTGTGCTACAGGGACTTTGTCTCTTTCTATGTAAGAGGTTTGATTAGGCAGAACCAGCTCAACTGGCAGATTCTCAACTATTGATCAGGTGGTTTTTGCTAAACGTGTGTTCCAGTATTTAAATAGCCCAACACCCATTGCTGTCAGTGTAGTCTTTAACAGTCCATTGTATCAATCAGTTTTTTCCAGAGGCTTGTGCATGATGGGGGATGTGATATAACCATTCAATGTCATGCACTCTGGCCCAAGTATTTATGAGTTTGTTTCAGGAATGAGCCACAGTATCTGGCTCAATTCTTTCTGGGTGCCACACCACCACAAGTCTTGCTTTTCAAGGCCCAGGGTAGTTTTGGGCAGTGGCGTGTGGCACAGGATACGTTTCCAACCATTGTAAACACCATTGTTAGCATGTTTGTCATGGCACGTTTGTGGGAGTGTGATATAATCAGCCTGTCCGGCCTCCCCATGTTTATATTTCAGCCATCTTCCTCCATATGAAAGAGGCATTATCTGCTTCGCTTCCATAATTTTAATGGATGATTCAAATTCATGGAAAAATTATGCGGTAGTGTCCATGGTCTATTCCACTCCTTGATCCTGAGCCCATCTATGTGTTGCATCTCTTCCTTGATGGCCTGAAGTGTCTTGGGTCCACTGAGCTAGAAATAATTCACTGTTATATTGCCAGTCGAGAGCCACCTGAATCATTCCAATCCTAGTGGCTTGATCCACATGCTGTTTGTTTTGATGTTTTTCAGCAGCACAAATTCTGGATAAGTGGGCATTTACATGACGTACTTTTACAACCATGTTCTCTACCCAGGCAGCAGTATCTTTCTATAATGCAGCAGCCCAGATGGGTTCTCCTCTGTGCTGCCAGTTTTTTTGCTTTTGTCGCTGTAGCCACCCCAAAGGACATTTTCCTCCATCCATGAATCAGTATAGATGTAGAGCACTGGATACTTCTCTCAGTCAACAATATGTAAATCCAGCTGAATGGCCTTCAGTTCTGAAAATTGGCTCATTTCACCTTTTCCTTCAATAACTTCTCTAACTTTATTTAAGACTCCATACAACAGTCTTCCAGTTTCAACTCTTTCTCACAATACAACAGAACCCATCAGTGAACAAAATATATTTCTTCTCATTCTCTGATAGTTTATTATACAGTGGGGCCACTTAAGCACGTGTCATCTCCTCCTCTAATCATATTCCAAAATCTTTGCTTTCAGGTGGTCCATGATCACTTCCAGATTTCAGATACCTGGGTGACTGGAACTTCCTATTCGAGTCCATTGTGTAATCAGCGCAACACATGTAGCACTGTTAGATGATGTGTGGGGGGAACCTTCTGTTTGAACATTCAGCCCAGAGTAGGCAGTCAGAGTGCCAAGAGGAGCTTTGCTTCAGTACCAGCCACTTCCTAAACAGCCTGGACCCCTTCATGTGCTGCCAGTGTATTTTTTTCAGTTGGAGTATAGTGGGCTTGGATCCTCTGTGTCCCAGACTCCAAAACCTTATGGGCTGTTCTCAAGTCTCCGGTGGTGCTTTCTGCCAGAGGCTCCAGGTGGGGTCCATTCTCCCAGGTCACGGTGTAGAGCACATTTTTTACATCTTATTCTTCCCAGACTGGCCCAAGGGCTACTTCATAAACTATCTTCTGTATTATTTGTTCAAAGGCTTGTTGTTGCTCAGGGCCCCATATGAAATCATTTTTCTTCCTGGTCACTGGTTAGATGTTTACAATCAGAGTCTGGAATATGCATTCTCCAAAAACGCACAACACATAAAAAAAAGCCTGTTTCCTTTTTGCTAGTTAGTGGAGACATAGAAGTTATTTTGTTGATCACATCCACAGGGATTTGACAATATCCATTTTGTCATTTCATTCCTAATATCTGGATTTCCTGTGCAGATCCCTTGACATTACTTTGCTTCAGGGAAAAACTAATTTTTACAAGGATTTGGATTATTTCTTCCCTTTTTTGAAAACTTCCTATATTATGTAGCCCTCTCTGATGAAACAATCAATGTATTGTGGGCAGGCAGGAGCTTCTTCTTGTCATTCCAGAAATGCAGGTGATTCTGCCCTTTATAGCTTAATGACAATACAGCACACTGTGCACCAGTGTTCACTAGAGCCTTGTATTCCTATAGTTCTCTTATAACGGGCCATCAAATCCACACTGTCCAATAAACTGATTGTACCCTTCCCTCTACCTGACTTGAGAAAGGGCTCCTCTACTCCTGGTTGTTGTATTTGTTACTTGCTTCTTGTGAATGTGATCCAATAATTTCTTCATCAAACTCAAATAAAATCAGACCATCTACTCTGTTCAGAGAACTGTCCACTGGAATCTGGAGTGGCAATTTTCCTGAAAGAATCCTCTCTCTTGTGGTTGTTTTCCCTTACAACTCTTGCACCTGTGCTGAACCTATGGTTGAGGTGGGTTTTCCATCCTACTTCCTCATATCCTTTCCATGATCAGACAGGTAAAAACCACAAGATGGCATCTAGTGTGTGTCCACTATATCCCCTCTTTCAAGCAGAGGAACACTTACTTCTAATACCTGAAAAGAAGTTTGTGCAGGTGAGGTGTGGGGTCTATGGTTTTGAATTTCTGAAGCTCTCAGGAAAGTTTATCCACAGTTGAAGTACAGGCCTGTAGGAAGAAGGAAAGATGTTTTTCCTGTTGCTGGAGCTTGTAAACCAATTCATCCATGGTTTGTTCCTCTCTGTCTTTCCAGGTCATTAATACCAGTGAGTATGAAAATGGTGAACACTATACAAACATAGAATCATAGAACCACAGAATGGCCTGAGTTGGAAGGGAACTTAAAGATCATGAATCTCCAACCCCCCTGCCATAGGCAGGGCCACCATTTTATACTAGACTAGGTTGCCCAGGGCCCATTCAACCTGGCCTTGAACACCTCTAGGGATGGGACATCCACAACCTCTCTGAGCAGCCTGTTCCAGCACTGCACCTCTCTCTCTGCAAAGAACTTCCCTGTGATATCCAATCTAAATTTTCCCTCCTTCAACTTAAAACCATTTTCCCTTGTCCTGCTGTTATCTATCCTTGTAAAGAGTTGACTACCTTCCAGTCTGTAGGCTCCCTTTATCTGCCTGATGACTGCAACGAGGTCACCCCACAGTCTTCTCTTCTCCAGGCTGAACAGCACAGCTCCCTCAGCCTGTCTTTGCAGGGGAAGTGCTCAGCCTTCATCTTTGTGGCCCCCTCTGGATGCTCTCCAACTGCTCCCTGTCTTTCTTGTATTGGGGACTCCAGACCTGGACACAGTACTCACAAGAGCAGAGCAGGGAGGGACAATCACCTCCCTGTCCCTGCTGACCACCCCTCTTCTAATGGAGCCCAGGATACCATTTGCTTTCCGAGCTGCAAGAGCACACTGCTGGCTCATGTTAAGTTTTTCATCTATCAAGACCCCAAAGTCCTTCTCTACAGGGCTGCTCTCAAGAACTATTCCTCCCAGTTTGTATATATGCCTGGGATTCCTCCAGCCCAAGTGCAAAACCTTGCACTTTGTCGTGTTGAACCTCATCAGGTTCACCCAGGCTCACCTTTCAAGCCTGTTGAGGTCCCTCTGAATGGCATCCCTTCCTTCCACTGTGTCAACTGCACTACTCAGCTTGGTGTCATCAGCAAACTTGATGAGGGTGCACTCGACTCCATCACTGATGTCATGGACTGTGTGCACATGATGCTATCTGGCTTTTGGGATACTTGATTGTCATTAGGGTCAACTTTATATTTCACCTCCAGCACAACTAATTCCCTCAGATACTGGATATCTCTCTTCATGGTAGTTTACTTGCCTCGCTGACATGGACTACTGTCTCTGTAGGAATACCTTTCCTTCCCAGCTGACAGGGTTTGCATCTGGAGGGGGAGAAAATTTTCATTTTTTGCAATCATTTTATTGATGCTTCCTACCCTAGAGAAGGATCCAAGCTGACTAGCTTCCATGACTGCTAAATATAAGCTACTGTCCCTGTTACTTAGCATAAGAATAGCTGTGCTACTCTATGCTCACCTAGATAACAGCTGAAATCTTTCTGTATACCTCTCAGCTCACCTAGGTATTATCATCATGTAGTTACTGACTCATTCATAATCTCTGCCTCTTCCTATTGTTCTTGTGATGGTCCTGGTCTGGAGCAGCCCTCCTTATCCTCTTTTTCCTTCCTAAATGAGCTGGCTCTTCTTCCATAGTTTCTAGACATGGAAAGCATTAACAAATCCTGGTAGAGGTTGTTCTTCTAGCTCAGCTGCAGAGCCTGTTGCAGAAGTTGGATCAGAGCCAGAGGCAATATCTTCCTTTTGAGAGTGCTGAAGTGTCAGCACTCTTCTGACCCCTCTGGTCAGATCTGTCATTATCTCAACCATCCATTCCCCTCAGTGGGCGTCATAAAGACAGTGGAGGTGAATGAGAGAATGGGGGAAAATAGGGAAACTTGTAGGTAGAGCTAAAAATTATTTACTAAGACAGAAGTGAAGGAGAGAAATAATAATTTTCTATCTATGTATGTATACAAAACAAATAAGGCACAAGCAACTGCTTACCAGCTGCCAGCTGATGACCAGACACTCTCCAAGAAGTAACTGGACACCTCCCCTCAGTTTTGTAGTTTTTTCACATAACTATATATGTCACAGAATATATCTTTGGCCAGTTTAGGTCAGCTGTCCTGGTTCTGTCCCCACACCTAGATCCTTTGCTGTTAGGACAGTATGAGAAGCTGAAATGCCCTTGGCTTTGTAGAGCACTACTCAGCAACAGCTATAACACTGTGTGTACTCTCAACATCCTTTTTCTCTTGAAGCATCTTACCAGTCGCTATGAAGAAAATCAACTCTGTCCCAAAAGAACCCAGGACAAGTTCTTGCCAGGTAGGATTTGAATACTGGCAGAATTCAAATCCTAAGTGACATACGGAACAGTTAGAAAATTTTATGTGTCAGGAGCTTTATGCATTCTCCAAAATAATGAAAAACATTTATTGGGAAAATATCATATTATATATAGCTTGCCCTACCTGCTAATTTTAATCTTTTTTGTACAAATGAGGGAACAATCTATTACCAACACAGGTCATCTTCTCTTTTGTTAAACAACGATATTGATCTCTGCAAGTCAAAGTTGGTATGGAATCTCAGAATAGCTTTGATTACAAGTATACAAAAATAATTGGCCGAATAACTGCAAGTTATTCTTCTCCTTCTTTTCTAACTTTGGCTTTACTATGGAAGAATAGCAATAATAATAATGAAATACACAATATTAACAATACACGTTGTTACAAATGTAGAATATAAAGTCCTGAATCTAAAGCATCTTCATTCCACATTCATTGTTCCTTTATTAATATTTTTATAAGAATAACATCTTTCCTTTTTATGTTACAGTATCCTTCCATTGATAGCAGAAGGCTGTTTACACTGTCACTATTCATTAAAAGACAATAAATTAATTTCCCATGTCATTTATGATGAAAGGGTCTATTTACACAGGAAAAAAATGAAAAAAAATATTTGACTACGAGTAGTTATAGGACAATGTAATTGAATAATTCAAAAACACTGATGTATTTTTGAAATAGCAAGATTTTCATTTTTTTTTTTTATTCATTCAGTTCTAATTATTTGTCTTCAAATGATGGAAGCTGCAGACAAAAATGTCATGTTCAGCTCCTTAGAAAAAAACAAGACAAAAGAATTCCAATGCACAAATAGAACTGCGCCTTGTTACACCTACCTTGTTTTTAAATGAAAAAAAAAAAAAGATTAAAAATCACAAGAGACTGGGAGACATAAGTAAAATTAAAACATAGGCAGAGGGGAAGGCTGGCACTTATGAGTTTGCTGCACTGAGTGGAATGGGCAATTTATATACATATACATATGTTGAAAGCTGCTGATGGTTCACAGAAAAAAAAGTAGAGTCTCAGATGAAAGAAAACCTAGGCAGAAAAGTCCTTAAGAATAGCAGGAGAATTCAATTAGCCTAGATAGACAAATAAACAGAGCATGATATACATAATAATAGTAAAAACATAATACAAATGTTTTTACACCACCTTGGAGTAAATAGTAAATAGAAAGCTCAAAAAGAAGGATCTATTACTGGTTTAGTCCATCAGTTGTCAGCAATGTACATGACTCAATTCAAAATATTACAGTCAAAGAGCTGTTCTAGAACTGCTTCCTCTGTATAGTAAAGACAAGTCAGCGTCAAAAAAAATAAAAGGCCTAATAGTGTAATGTTTAGCTAAGGAGAAGAGGTTCATAAAAATGAAGATTTAATAATTCTTTTAAAAGAAATTAAAATATACTGCCAAAAAAAAGATTAATTCAGGAAGTGTTGAAGGTATCATAAGAGAGGTTGTACACCATAAACATATCTATCAAAAAAAGGATATCACCTCAAAGGCATTGAGATTAGAGATGGACTAGTGGGAGATGTGGTGGTCAGAAGCATCAGTATTTGGTATAGCGACCACAAAATGATTGAGTTCTCTGTGAACGGTGGTTAGGCTGGTATCTACAGACCATACAGCTAGAAGGATTATCACAGTGAAAAGGGATAATCGAAAATAAATGAAAATGCTCACCCATGTCCTAGACTTGCAGGAAAACTCCAAAGGGAGCAATCTTCAATGGAGATCCTTTCCCAGTGGCAATCAGATCTTAAATGGGATAGGGATCTTAAATAGGAGAGGTGGAGCCAGGCTCCAGCCGTTCTGGTCACACAGCTGAATTGCCTTCACCTAAGCTGCTGCAGCTGACTCCGTGCTTGCCTAAAGTGATCAATCAGAGGTTCAGGCTGTGATTCAACAGTTCCCCCTACAACTGGGAATTGCTCTAACTACTCTACTGTTGCATAAAGACTTAACTTCTTGTCCTCACCTGACACTTCACAGATGTTTGTCCCATGCAGTGTATGTTAAACGTGATATGAACTGGCCCAACTGAGTTGGCCTCTCAGAGTAAGGAGAGATTTCTTCTCTTGGTCTATTGCAGGTGGCTGAGCTCCACCAACAGGCTACAGGGCTTCATCGCTTCTGGGTCACAGTAGCTCTGAGATGGTGGGGAAGTAGTTGCCTTCATTCAGAGGAACACTGTGAATGCCTCAGAAAGTTGGAAGGATAAGCAGAAAAATGCATTACAGCTTTCATGGCTTCACAGTTTGACAGGTATCTAAGACAAATTCTTACCTTTGCTGATGTATTTAGTATCCCAAGTGCTTTTGAGGATCCAGACCACTGATACTCATTTGGCCTCACCTTCCTGCTCCAAAAAATCAAGAGTGGAATTTTTGAAATAATGTTTTCACTTTTTCCCCCTCTAATAAATTCTTTGTTTTTGTATAATATGAGTTCTTTCTTTGGTTTTGTATAATGTGATTTCTTTGGTTTTGTAAATGTGAGACAGACTCACATTTACAACACACATCTTTCTAACTGGGAATATTTTAGGAAATGAGATAGAATGCTTCGGTATAGTTAACGATTAAGACCACTGAATACCTGTGTTGTTTGACCCCACATGGTCACCATTGGTCATATCTTGCTATGTGAGCAGTAAGCTCACGTGAAAAGAAAAAGAAATATGTAAAAGATTGAAATAAACATTAAAACAAAATAGTAAAAGAAAACATCTCTAATGAAATGGCCAAAAATTTTATTATTTTTGTGGGCAAGTGTTTGGACCTTCAAATGTTCCTGTCAGTGTTTTACGGGTGGTTCAGCCTGGTTCTGTGACTAGCGGCGTGGAGGGATTCGTGAATCTGCGCCTCCAGAAAAGGGAAACAAGGGATCCCAAGTAATTAAAAACAGCAGAAACAATCTGAGGAGAAACAGGCTAATTTACTGAATATGATATTGGAATGCAAGATAACACACTATAATACATTATAATTAGAATTAAAGCTAATAAATCAAATATAATGAGAGAGAGTATCCGAAAGGTGGACAGGCCTCACCGTAATACTGAGGTGAGACACGCAGACAGATTGAGCAGCACGGAGGAGAGCTGAAAAAAAAGGAAGGTCTTGTGATCTTTTCAGGGGTTATATCTCCTCTCTGAATGCAAAGTCCTCCGGGATATGTAATTCTTCTCTTCCGGACGGGTGCCCAGAATTGGGGCATTAATTCTTTAACTCCCAGTGAACTACGTGATATTATGATGCGGAATACTGATAACCAAAAATCATAAAACCATGACAGTTCCCTCCTAGCTTATTGTGGATGTTATATTTTAAGGCTTGCAGGCTACTCAGAACCATGTAGCCACACATTCAGCCTCTCGAGGTGGGATGGGAGAGAAAATAAAAAAGACAAAAGTGTGAGAAATTGCAGGTTAGAAGAGTGACAGTTTTATAGGTAAAGTCAAAGCTGCTTGTGCAAGCAACACAGGGGAATCATATGCTACTTCCTGCTGGCAGGCAGGTGTTCACCCACTTCCAGGAGAACAGGACTCATCAGGTCTCACAATTTTTTGGAAAAACAAATGCCATCACTCTGAACACTCACACCATTTTATCCTTTCTTAACATAGCTTTAATAGTTCAGCATGATGTTGTATAGTATGGAATATTCTTTTGGCCATTTATGCAAGCTGTTGTAGCTCTGTCCCCTCCTTTTTCCTTGTGGCCCCTCAGCCTCCTTGCAATGCAGTGTCAGAAGTCCTTGGCTTCTGGAAGAGTGGAACTGCAGTTCAGCAAAAAACAAAATATCCCTGTGTTATCAATATTGTTTCATGCCTTCCTCATATCTGCCACAGCCAGTTCTCCTTTCTCATTTACCAAAGGATGTATACTCTCTTTGGCCTACATCTTCTGGCCAATGTACCTATAGAAATCCTTCTTGTTGTATTTAACATCTCATGCCAAGTTCAGTTCCATCTGTGCTTTGGTTTTCCTAATGCCATCTCTGTAGGTGTGAACATTCCTGTATTTTTCCTAGCAAAATTTAAATAATAATGTATATTTTAATTATATGAACAAAATATATTTCTTCAGAAAAAAATAAAAAAATATATATATATATAAAACCTTCTTGTTCGGAAAACAATTGGCAAAGTGTGAAAACTTAGTGTCTATTCTCTCGAGCAGTATTTGAGCAAAATAAAAGGAATAACTGAGCATAAACTAGAGAGTAGATAGCAGTATGTATTTGATTTTGAGCAATAAATATATTCTAAAAATGTTATGCAATTGAGGTATTTATCATTTTTTAGTACAGTGACTAGCTTTAGACATTTGTTTATGAGTACACTTGAACGTTTTGGGCTCTAGGACATTTATACTCTTTGGAAGGGCCAAAAGAAAAATGGGAGTTGTTGCAAACAAAGTCAAAACATGAAGATAGGTGTGGATTTTTTAAAATAACCATTTTATAACATTGTATACTTCAGGGTGTTCATTGGAGGAGTAAATAATATTTAGTTGCTGCCCCCAAATGCAATTTATTGACAAAACAATGAAATCCAGGGGGTTATTCAGTGACAAATATTCTCATTTGTTCTGTATAAATTCAATTTCAATGAAGATTTTCTATCTTGTCTTAGTATGGAAAAAATAAACTATTCACAGATGAATAATAGTATTTTACAAGGCTAGAGAATTATCCATGGCTACAGCTTAAAGAAAATGTTGGCTTTAGTCCTATTTTTGAACCATGTCTTGGCACATGAACACTTCTAATTAATAGAAAAGAAGAAAACACGAATTCTAAATCACATAGAATGGCTCTGGCTCAAATAGACACATTTTGTTTTACAGGCATACTCATATTTTTAAACCTTTCACTGATTATCTACAGTAAGAAAGTGTTGAAACTTTGAAACTCTTTCATGTGGAAATATTTCCTATTTAGCCGTGCATGATTTTGAAGAACACATATATCTACCTCCTCAAGTTCATGGTTGAATTTTTAAGTTTTAATACATCAATATTCTGGCAAAGTATGTTTTTCCCATAAGTCACTATTTTGATAGTATGTACAAGGATGAGGAAAGTAGAATCTTTCAAACAAGTTCAGAATGTGAGTAGTTATAGATGTGCAAGAGAAGTGATAAAGATAACACTATTATTCATGTGACTTAATTAGCATTATTCCTCTTTTATAGCAGTAGAATGAATTGAGAATCAGATCTTAAGTGTTTTTATCAGAATGGTATATTCTTCACAAATATCCATATTGTGATCTGAAGGACTAAAACCAATTAAATCAGCTTTAGCGTACTATATAATATGAGAACACTGCATATGGTTTGTGTGGTTTCTCATAAAGAGTGAAGAAAAAAATGGAGGGAAAGATGAAGTAGCTGAAGTTTTCATTACTGTGTAAGTCATATGTACTGTATAAGTATAGTTTTAGATAGAAAGCTACAAAAATTCAATTTAAAAAAATAAGCTTTAGCTAAAATACAAAAGAAAATTTTAATTGTGATGCACAACTAACTATTACTTTTATGAACTGCAAGTAACATCAGAAGAATATGTTCTGAAAAGGGCAAAGAAGGCTTTAGAAATATCTTTAGTTAAATATAAAAGCCTATGGCAAGACTAAAGACTGGATTAGAAATGGAATTATTGTTATAATTAAGGAGTTACATATCTAATTAACTGTTACCCAGAATTCTTTCTTTTGGTATCTCTCATGACAGAGGTCATATATAAATGTGCACTGATGATTAAAACAGCAGTTGAGGAACAAAATGAATTTTGATTTTCAAGACTGCACTGCAGTGTTGTAGTTACCAGCCTGGTGTATTTGTTACTAAATAGCAGGACATGAAAAATAATGTATATATACATATATATATAATATAATTATATTAATATATTGGTTTCAAAAGTAGGAACTAAGGGAGCAGTGTCCTCCTGCTGTAAGCAAAGATCAGGTTAGTGACAGCCTGAGGAACCTGAACATCCGTAAATCTGTGTTCCTGATGAGATACATCCCAGAACCCTGAGTGATCTACTCTGTGCTGTTGAGATCTCACCTGGAGTACTGCATGCAAATGTGGAATCCTCAGTAGAGGATTCTGTTGCAGAGTACTTGTGGAAAGCCACAAAAATGATCCAGGAGTTTGAACATCTCCTCTGTGAGGACAGGCTGAAAGAGTTGTGGCTGCTCAGTCTTGAGAAGAGAAGGCTACAGGGGAATCTGAGAGCAGCATTTCAGAGGCCTATAATGAAAGAAGGGAACAGACTCTTTACGAGGATCTGTTGTGATAGGGCAAGGGCAAATGGTTTCAAACTAAAAGAGGGGAGATTTAGATTGGATACAAGGAAGAATTTTTTTACAATAAGGGTGATGAGGCACTGGAACAGGTTGCTCAGAGATGTGGTGGTTGCCCCATCTTTGGAGATACTCAAGGTCAGGATGAACAGGGTTCCATGCAACCAGATCTTGCTGTAGGTGCTCCTGTTCCTTTCAGGGAAAGTGGGCTAGATAGCCTTTGGAGGCTTTGTTGCTCAGTTCATGTAATATCAACTAATGCATTTTATAGCGAGTGAGAAGAAAGCATGATACATTACTTGGTGAGACCACTCAAAAGAGTTTTGAAAAAGTTCTCAATTCCTAAAGTTAATTTGCACTTTCTTTCTCTCTCTTTCTCATTGACTTACACACTCATTCTCAAATAAATTGCCTCCATTTATTTTCACTGTTTCAAGTTTTTGACCTTGGATGTTATCTCTCTTCTGATTTTCAGGTGGTGTTATCCGCTTCCTTAACCTTTTAGTCTTCTTCTATGCACCTGTTTTGCACAAAAGAACAACAAAGTGGAAAAGAGAATATCTCATGTTCCGAATGAGATAAATTCTGTATTAGTTGCATGAGCTAAATGAGTTGAACATGTGGCTATCTGAAAGGAGGAACCTTAGTGGGATGGATAGCTGCATTCTCTGTGAGCTGCTTTGAATAAAAATTGTGGCAAACAGGTAATGAGAGTTTTATTACTCATTTAAACAGAGAAAAAATCACTTTTTTCCTCATTCATCAGCTGTTAGTTGGGACTGTAACAGGCTAATGCTATTGGGAAGTAAGAGTTCAACTTCGTTCCCATTTTCTGGATACAGTTTTGTGACTGTTAGAGTAACTTTTCTTGCAGGATTCCCCACCTGCTCTTCCAGGATGCAATGTAGGTCTACCTTTCCTTCAGAATCATAGTCTACTGGCTTTTTCAGCCTGGTATTTTAGAGATGTGGCTAGTATTCCTAGCAGTGTTACTGCTTGACTACTCTGTGGGAATGTATGGACATTCAGGGGGAATTCCTGACAAACTAAAATCACAGAATCTGCAGTCTGGCAAAATAGTTCAGTTACTCATGCAGTAAGAAAGTGTATTCTGATGCTCAAAGGGACCATCTGCTGTTTCCTCTACTCCTCTCACTAGGTGCCCATTTCCTCTACTCCTCTCACTAGGTACCACTGAAAAAAGCCTGTCTCCGTCCACTTTGCATCATCCCTTCAGTATCTGTATACATTGACATCTTCCCTGAGTTTTCTCTTCTCCATGATGTAGTTTCATCTCTCTTAGCCCTTATTCATGGGAGAATTTCTGCAGTCTATTTGTCATCTTTGTGGCATACTAATGTACTCTCTCCAAGATGCCTATGTCCCTCTTTACTGACAAGCCCAGAACTGTACACAGTAGTCCAGATGTGGTCTCACCAGTGCCAAGTAAAGGGGAAACATCACTTTCCTTGATCTGCTGGCAACATTCCTTCTTATGAAGCAGAGCATGCCATTAACTTTTGTTGGAGCAAGGGAACATTGCTGATACATTTTCAAGTTGATGTACACCAGTATTGCAGGTCCTTTTCTGCGAAGCTGCTTTCCAGCTGGGTGACCTCCAGCTTGATCTGGTGCCTGGAGTTGTTCCTTCCCAGTTGCAGGATTCTGCACTTTCCCAGTCCGGTCAGTCCATTTCTCGAACCTATTCACATCCCTCTGGAAATAGCATGATCCTCTGAAGATGTTAAAATGGCCTGGATACAGTATTGACCACTGCTAGATACACTAACTAGAATTTACATTTGTGACTACTATTCTGTGGGCTTGGTCCATTCAGCCATCATTCATGTTATCCCCAGTGTTGCTATGGATGGGGAAGTCATCCATTTATAATCCATGATGAAGAAAATTTTCATATTTTCAAGACTAATAAATTCTATTAGATTGAGTTTCAAAGTGTCTGAAAAAAGTGTGAATTCAGTCTTCATTTTTAAGCATCTCCTCATCACTAAACTTTTATAGAATTTAAAACAGTGTTCTAAAAAGATTGAAGGAAGAAACCTCCCCCTCCTTTTTTTTTTTTTTTTTTTAAATACCATAAAGTAAATAAAGTTATTTTTAAAAAATCTACGAACACAGACACGTGCACAATGTGAAATGAAGTTAAATGAAACACAAATTTGCTGCAAAGTCTTGAAAATCTTTTGGATACTGTTTCCTTTGTGATCTCATTCTCTTCCATTGGTTCTGTGTCATGTAAAATAACTGTCTGTAAATATAAATAGCCACATTTTCAGCTTTCAAGTTCATTTTTCATCCTAAGGCTAATGTATGAACTAGCAAAACATGTGAATACGTGCAAAGTCTGCCAATCCAGCCTAGAGAGTCTAAATGTAACTGTAATTTGGATACAGAATATGTAATCAGAGGAACGCATAATTCAGTAGATTGCATATCTAAATGTCATATCATTTTGTAACTGAGGAACTACCTAGCCAAAAACTTTACTGTCTGAAAATATTATTTTTAGTTATTTTGACAATAGTCCAGTTTTTTTTTTTTCCCACTTGCTAGAAAATCTTAGAGGTATTCTGTCAACGCCAGTAATCTCTTTCTTTTTAAAAAAATCTCCCCTCACTATTCAAATCCAGCCATGAATCAATATCTCAAATCCTGCATAATGGCCTGCAGAACATGCTGAAACTTCTGTTCAGCTGTGGGCAGGGGTGAACAAAGAGGAAAAATTCAGATATATTTAAGCCAATCATGAAACCACAAGCTTAGATATTGTGCTTACTATTTACTTCATCTCCTGCTAGAGAATCACGTTACAATATGCTCTTTAATTTTAGAATAACTATATTCTTACTCTATTTTAAGGATTCAGAGAGAGTGAGAGGAGAATAATAATCCATTTACAAGATATGAACTATCATATGATGTCTGTATAAATCAACATGGAAGTGGGAAGACAATTTTGAATTTTAATGATTACAATCTAAACTTCAGTGTTAGAATCATAGAAATATAGAATAACCAAGCTTGGAAAAGATCTCCAAGATCATCTAGTACAACTATCTACCTAACACCAATATTTCCCCACTAAACCATGTGTCTTAGTGCAACATCTAAACATTTCCTGAACACCTCCAGAGACATTGACTTCACCACCTTCCTGGGTGGCTTATTTCAGTGTCTGACCTTCCTTTTAGAGAAGAAATTTTTGCTAGTTTCAAAGCTGAATCTTCCCTGGCACAACTAGAGGCCATTCGCTCTAGTTCTATTGCTAATATTGTTCCTGCAGGCATTATTAGTGGTAGTACTCAAATGTTCTTATATACTAATCATAATCATTGAGATCAAATGAGATACTTTTATTTATTTATTTTTTTTCCCAAACTATAGCTGACTTTAAGTTCCTTCTTCCTATCTGAAGAATGGTCATGGATACTTCCCATAATCAGTTGGCTTAATATCTTTTTCAATGCATCTCAGTGTACTTATAGATCTTATTGGTTTCAGATACAGTATTTACTACAAAGAGTTCTTCTTGTGCTTTTGGTTTCCTTGAGGCCCAGCATGTATCCTAGATATTTGTAAGGAAGTTGTCGCTCATGTGTCATTTCTCACCTACTGTACCAGCCATCAGAACTACCTGTCAGAATTTCTGCTTGTCGTATGATAGTGACAATGGATAATGTTTTTGGATCCTTCTGATCAAGTCAGAAGTAATTCAGGAAACTTTCTGTTCAGCTGTCTTGGAAATGGAAGGTATTCAAAGACGACCAAGAAGGTCACATTTTTTTTCCCCAGGAAATTCAGATGTGAAAGCGCTTTTTTTCTTGTTTCTGTAATTGACAGACACTAATAATGCATCTGAAATGGTATCGGGGTTCAAAGATCACCAAATTCTGAACAAAGAAACTCTTCAGAATTGTGACAATTCCAACAGCTTTTAGCTGGTTTTAACTCCTCCATGATTACATGTGCAAAGCTAAAATTCTTGAGGATGTCTTCAGATCTTAGAGAAAAAAACTAGAAGTGTCTACATTCCACACAGCCTTGATAAGTTCTCTATATTTGCTATCTGAGTTTCTGGCTAGCAGTGAGTCTTGTAATTCCATCTTGAAAGGAGACTTACATCTTCAGGTCCCCAAATTATTATGTGTTTCTGTCCTTTTATGCTCTTTTTGTTATTTTAAAGCTCAGCATCTTAAATTGTTTACTACCTGGACTGGACCTATATCAAGGGAGTTCTAGTAATGTGATTTTGGCCTTTGTGCCTGTCTGTTCCTTTTTTAACATTAGAATTTAGCTGGGATCAGTTTCCAGTCTGAGCAGTTCATCAGTCAATAATTGCTCCCATTATTACAGCAGCCAGCTTTATATTGGATCTTGGTTAATAACAGTATGCATCTCAATTACATGTTTCCATTAAGTGGCATTAATTATAGTACAATTACTGTTCAACAACTAAGCAAAGTGTATCTACAATGTCACTTAATGTAGCTAGATTTACCTAAAGTGTAATGTTAAATTTGCCTGTGTAGCTAAGAGGGACTTGAATTAATGACACTTTAAAGAAACTTCTGTGTATTTTTCCACTGTCACTGAGAAGCCCCTGCCCCAGCATATTTAAAAATAATAATAATAATAAAAAAAAAATCACTGAACTGATGGATGAGGATTAAAAAAAAACAACATTCAATAGAAGTATCATATTGTAAAAATTTTCTACTTTCAGTAGCTAATTTGGAATGTTAAAATATTGCTCTGAATCCTATTTTAGTTTTATATAAATAATAACAAAAAAAGAAATAGGTACACTTCTTATTTAATTCCACGACTGTAGAGATCTACAGGATGTATAAAACAAGTTTTTTTCCAAAGGCATTAACCTGGAATATCTATTTAACCATTCCTCCCACATTTCATCCAATAATTTTTGATTTTTGTTTGGTTTTAGATTTTGAATACATTTTCTTTTCTTTGCCAGAATACAGCATAACAGCTGAAAGCAAGTTTTTCAGTTAGCTTTGTCCTATTTCTGAGTAGCGATGTGTTTACAAATCTGTTCTGATTGGTTGTACTCATCAATTTTAGAGGTCTGGGTTCTAGGTAAGACAATTTTTTTAAAAAAATATTTTCACTTAGGTTACTTGTATTGAGTAATTGGACTTACTAAAGATAAATGGATATAAACATATAAAGTAATGCATAATATGTAATATATAATACATATAATTTACATACATAAAATATACGAACTAAGTATATCCTATACCCTACATCCTATATACATAGGATAATTTGGGGGTTACTGTCTGTCTGTGTTTGCCTTCTGTTGTGGACATCATATCTATTTTGTTCTTTCAATCGTACCCTGGGACAGAGTCCATTTTGCTGTTCCTTGCCATTATATGTTATTCAATATACTTCTGAAAGCATAATTTCCCATGCAAGATGGCTTCGGAGAAGTAAAGTAGCTGTTTGGCATTGTTAACTTCACTGATAACTGCTTGGTAAAACTACTTATTTGCTGAAGATAGTTACCTCTCTGGAGTAGTATGAATGCTCTAGGACTAGGCTTGTTTCTTTTTCTACATGTATCTATATGTATGCCTGATGATCCATGTTAAGCTGAGCCATGTAAAAACATTTGCTATTTTAATAAGAAAAATGGATTTTCTTTCTATTCAGAGGTGCTATCACACAGTATATTTTCCTTGTTTTTATTTAAAAGTGTAAGAGTTGTTTCAGATAATTCCCTTTGTACATTTACTTGGGATATTACTGTCAGTTGTACTATATTAGAGAATATTTGGGTGTATTTAATATTCCTAAATCACTTTAAAATTAAGACACATGGTACATTATGCACTATATATTAATGCTTTATGTAAAACACAGTGAAGATGAATCAGTGAATCTAGGATGACTAATGCTTTGCTAATTATGCTTTGTTCTTCCTGACTGAATTGAATAGAATTACTCTGAGTGTATATGCATACCAAAATGGTCCCAGAGATTGAATCTTTATTGTAGAATTATCAAAGATCAAGTTTTTCTTATATACTTGTAAAATGTATTGAATTCTGTGATCAGCTGAGGCACTGTAGATTTCATGTTGAACACAAGCAGAGTTTGTAAGAGATTATTCTTTTACATCATTGTTTCAAAGCTTGCTGGGGACACAGATGAATAAGTCCACGCAAGTCCTGGGCAGGGGTTGAGAAATCCTTTGTCTGAGGGACACAGATGGACAAGTCCTGGGCAAGGTTGTGAAATCCTTTGTCTGAGGGACACAGATGGACAAGGCCAGGGGCAACGAGAGGGATAAGCTGCAGCTTAATGGCCATGAAGTGGTCTTTTGTGTGGGCTTATCTCAAGGAAGACAGTCATCTCAGGGGGTACTCACATGATTCTTTCTCAAGCGCCAGGGATGTCACATAGGCAGAAAAAGAAGAAGGATAAAATGGGAACCTACAATCATTAGGTTGAGGTTTTCTGGCAACAGATTCCTTGTGAAGAAGAAGAGATTTCTGCCATGAGAATCCTCATGACCTGCCTTTCTCCCTCCTGGACTTCTCTGTGCTCTACCACGATGCTGAAGAAGAACAAAGGTGTCTGCCATCAGATTCCTCACTACGGAATTCCTGCATGCTGACGGACTCACCTGGGCCTGTTACCTGAGTCCTGCTGCTTCCTCCCAGATTGGCTCTGTGACTTCATCCTGCTACTTGCTTGCTGCCCAAGACTGGCCACGTCGCTGCTCTCCCCCCCCTGCTGCCTTTGCCTCAGACCTTTGAAACATCGTGCAAGGGGACTGCTGCTGGATCCTGGTGGTGACTATCCCTGCTTTACGCAATTCTTGCTTCTCTCCTATCTTTTCTATTGCTCTCCTTCCCTTCCCTGTCTCCCTAATTAGGATTTATAATAAACTGGTTGGACCAACATTTGAACCGTTGTTTCTTAATCTCACACCAAGTATACAGATATTAAAAGAACTTCATCTCCTTCCTATAAATTGGAGCGAGACAGAGGTGTGTTGGACAAATCTTGAAATTACAACAAAGAAAAACTCATCTTTAGATGATCTGTCTTAAAAAAGGGATAGATCCTGAAAATATTAAATGAACCAAAGAACAGTTTAAACCTATCATTTTTGATCAGAAGTAGCTTTCCTACTCTTTGGATGTGTGAAAAATTCCAGCTCAGCATTTGCACAAATGAAGTTTCATCTTAGAAGCTAGTGAGTAGCTCAGATCTGGTTTACTCATATGAACATGGGGTGGCTCTGCTTATTGAAGATGATTCTAAACTGAATCAATGATTTTACAACATTGTCTCTGCCACTGAACATCTGGCCTGGTTCTGCTATGTCCAATAGCTGTAACAGCAACAGCAAAACAATATGTATCATTTGCAACACTTGGGATGTTGACAGTCTAGCTTGCTCAAAAGCTACAGTGGGTGTACAATTTCTGCATTAGTTCTACTTCAATTGCTCTCTATTCTGCCAAATAATGTATACAACCTGACTGTGTTACTCCTATTTTTTGTTAGTTAGCTAGTTAGTTTATGTGTGTGTGTGTGTGTGCATCCAGGTTATCTTTAGCTGCAGTGGAACTGAATTAATTTTGTATTGCTTTCCACAAGATGGTTTTCTTTGGTTTGCTAAATACTGTAGTTTAAAGATCTCTCAAATCTTGAAAATTTTGAATGGTCATGAGACTCTGAGGTATACTACTTCTGTTGCTTTAGATACAAGCTCTCTCAAAATTTATTGTAATTTGGAAGTACTCTCCATTAAAAAGGTACATAAATATATTTCCGAATTTATAGTCTTGTAATCTATGGTTTAACTTGGTAGACAGTGGAGAGGAGAGGAGAGGAGAGGAGAGGAGAGGAGAGGAGAGGAGAGGAGAGGAGAGGAGAGGAGAGGAGAGGAGAGGAGAGGAGAGGAGAGGAGAGGAGAGGAGAGGAGAGGAGAGGAGAGGAGAGGAGAGGAGAGGAGAGGAGAGGAGAGGAGAGGAGAGGGGAGGAGAGGAGAGGGGAGGAGAGGGGAGGAGAGGGGAGGAGAGGGGAGGAGAGGGGAGGAGAAACTAGGACAAAATACTAACTTAGAAAATTTTTTATTTTGAAAGAGTCCTGATGATGAACTTTTGTCAGTGTTATCCATTCTTCTGATATACTCACCAAGTACTGAAATCTCATGTAAAAAATATTGTACTCATTTTTGAAGTTGACAAAGTGATTAGCAAGATACTACACTGTTTATCTGGTATTCGTATCTCTTGGAAAAGATGTTGAGAGTCTTGATGTTTGAATGGCTGTTTTCATTGATGATAATTAATGAAGAAATGTCCTAGAAACTCATTTTGTCATATTATATTTTACTTTTGTTATAAAAATGCAAAGGAAATAAAGATTCACAGCTTCTTTATGAGGCTTCTAATTTTTTTGCAACAACTGAACAGCAAAGATTGTAAGATTTCCTGCATCTAGATTTTCTCCCAGCAATGCATATCTTGTTTGTATTGCGTCTGGTTTGGCTATTGCAGTATTATTTTAAAATAATATAATTTGCTGTAAATGTCTGAATCTACACATTTCTCCTGCCTTCCCTATGCTTTCGTTTTACTGTTAAAATAACAGTGGTATAGGATAGCTCTTCACTCTCTGGGCTACTGTACTGAAAAATGAGTGAGTGAGAGTCTTGATTACTTTACAGATAAATCTGATTAACAGTTATGTTAATTAAAATGCATGGTTTTTAGGCTATTCTGAACTATTTATATGTGATTTACTTCATATCAACAGCTAATTTGTATTTAATGCAAACTAATGGGTTTTATGTAAATGGAGCATGTGGCAGTCTATTTAAAAAACAAATTATCTGTAGTTTCATTTCAGTTATTTTAATTAAATTTAGAGTGTGTGTGCACTGGGAATGGATAAAGGATGTGTTATATATGAAGTGCTGATGATTAAAACCAATTTAAATATATAGAATAAGAAACAAATGATTCTCTTAACAGAAATACAGATTCATTTTCTGACATATGCATTTCGTAGAAGAATAGACACAAAAGCAAGCTAGGGCACGTGCCCAATGTTTTTTGAATTGAAGAGTACAAATAGTTCTAATAATACTATGGAGATTATCTAGTTCACATTTACAAAATGTTTTGAAAATTGTGGGCAAACTGCATTTTGAATATAGCTGAATACTCGAGTAAAGAAAACGATACCTCTTTACACGAGAATTGATCTTCTACCTAAAAATACTACGCAAGTTCTCAATACTCATGCAACCAATGGAGTCTACTACACAACATGATGGCTCTACTGATTGTTTTAACATCAAGCAAAAGATTATTTCAAGATATTTAAGATGATACTAATATAATCTAGTTGTTTTTAAACCTCAAGTATCATATCACTTGTGATCTATTTGTTTGTATTTCCTGAGAATGACTAAGTAAACTGAACTCTTATTTTTCACTGTTCTGAAGAAATTTTGGTCACAATATCAGCTCAATTTCCTGATGATTTTGTATCTTCCCCACTTTTAAGCATTCTTTTTTGGAGATTTGTAATGAAAATATTTTTCTAACTTTTGTCATCTTTGCTGTTTGTAGCCTTTGGTAAGAAATGTCCTTAGATATTTTTATTCCTCTGTGAAACTTCAGATGTTAGAATATCTTTTCAGGATCTTAGCCTGGATCTTCATCAACAATTCTGGTATAGCCCCAATAGTGTGTATACTGCATGCCAGTGAGCTGCCAAACTTAATGTTTTATTGTCATCAGGAGTAGAGACGCCAACTCAAAACCATTGCTTGCTAATATTAGTCACTGTTCCACTGATAATTGAATCTTCAAATGATAGAATCCTTAGAGTTGAAGGAACCTTTGGGGGACATCTGGTCCAGCTCCCCTGAAATGAACAGGGACACCACAGCTAGGTCAAGTTACCCATGGCCTTATCTAGCC
This sequence comes from Chrysolophus pictus, assembly GCA_037305975.1. Taxonomy (NCBI): domain Eukaryota; kingdom Metazoa; phylum Chordata; class Aves; order Galliformes; family Phasianidae; genus Chrysolophus; species Chrysolophus pictus. Next base: position 7,388,723 of record CM074614.1, read on the forward strand.
TTGAAAGTTTGCAGGGATGGGGCATCAACCACATTATTGGGCAACCTGTTCCAGTGCCTCACCACCCTTACCGTAAAATACCTTTTTTCTTGTATCTATCCCTTGTTCTATCACCACAGACCCTATTGAAGAGTCTGTTCCCTTCTCTCCTGTAGTTCCCCATTAAACACTGAAAGGCCATTTTCAGATCTCTTCAGAACTTTCTCTTTTCGAGGCCTAACAGCCCCTGCTTTCTCTGCCTGTCGTCATAGGAGAGTTGTTCCATTCTGTAGATCACTTCTGTGACCATTCTCTGGAGGAACTCCAATAGATCTATGTCTCTCCTGTACTGAGGACTCCACATCTGGACTTGATACTCCAGGTGAGGCCTCACCAGGGCAAACATTATGATATTTGTTCTAATTTCAGAGGCTGCAGTAGGAGTTCCCATCTTTATTATTTCCCTCATGGCAATACTGTGATTCTTCTCCTCAGAAAGGCGGAGTTTGGTCAACTGAAATGACAACTGTAACTTGGAAGTTTAAGTACTACAACTCTATTAGAAAATTGGCAGTCAAACAAAAACAAATATGCTCTATTCCAAACAAAAACAAATATGCTCTATCCAAAGATATTTTCTAGTTCAAATACATTATTCTCTTAAATCCTAATTAATGATGATAAAGTAGATTAACACATTTTTTGCTTATGTTGGTAGCTGTGAATATATATATCTACATATCTGCAGACAGACTTGAGGAATAAGGTCTTACCATGTCTCCAACAAAGAACACAAATTGTTCCTTTACTGAAACTAGACATAAATCTCAGATTTGATAAATATTGAATATTTAATCCTGTTCCAAAATTTGGCAATTGCCTCTGCAATCTGCTGACTCAGGACTGAGATATTGGTATGTTAAACTCTGTTGAATGAAAAGGTTACACATTAGCTGTTAGAAGAGTTATTTACAAAAATCAATGTTCATTTTCTGTCTCTTATATGTCAACAGCAACTTTGCTTTGCCAGCCAAAGATCAGCTTATTTAAACATGATGCCAGAACGATTTTACAGATGACTTGCTGATAAAACGAAATTGTTTGGTCATTATCAGTGAGATCTTGAAGAAAAAGTAAAAAAATAGTAGAAGAAACAAAAACTAGTAATATGAAAATAAGGTACTCCTAAATGAACTTCACTTGAGATGCTGACCTTTGAAATCTCCTCCTTTTTTTCAGTCCTTTTTTGTCCCACAGCTAACAAACATTAGACAGGCTAGTGCAGGACTCTAAGCTTTTGTTTTTGATTTTGCTCTTATTAAAAAATGTTATAACTCCATGTATGTTAGCAAAACTCTGAGTGCAGGAAATCATTTTAGAAATTGAAAATTCTGTTATCAAATAGAGTATCTGTGAATTTTTGTGATTCTACCAAAAATATACATTACTTGATTCATTCTTTTCTTACCTCACAGATAATTTCTTAATGACTTCAAGTGACTAAATGTCACTTAAAAAATATATATATATATATATATATTTCACAGCTGATATAATCCTACATACTTGCAGACCCCTTAGTCCATTAGTATTCTTTGTTTCATCTATATTAGACCACTGTCTTCAGAAAGTAGTGTCTAAGATTTTTACTTGGACAGTTTGTGTACATCAGCCCTTGCAAAAACAAATGGCCAACACATCTGTTTGAAAGTCAGAGAATCATAGAATGGCTTGGGTTGAAAGGAACCTCAAAGGAACCTCTAGCTTCGACTCCCCTTCTGTGGGTAGTGTAGACAGTCATTACACTAGGCACTGGATCAGGTTGCACAGGGCCTCGCCAGCCTGGCCTTGAACACTCCAGGGGTGGGGCATCCACAAATTTTATTGACAACTCATTCCAGTGCCTAAATACCCTCTGAATAAAAAATTTATTCATAACATTTAACATAATTTTCCACTTTTTTATTTAAAACCATTCATCTTACCTGTTGTTGTTCCCTCCTGCTTATAAGCACCATAAGTATTGGGAGGCAGCTATCAGATCTCCCCTGAGCTTTCCGCAAGCTAAACAAGCCCAGCTCCCTCAGTCTGTCTTCATAGGGGAGGTGCTCCAGTGCTCTGATCATCTCTGTGGCCCTCCTATGAATCTGAACAGTTCCACGTCTTTCCTGAGCTGGGAATCCCAGGCCTGGATGCTGTACTCCAGATGGGGCCTCATAAGGGCAGAGTAGTGAGGGACAATCATCTTTCTCACCCTACTGGCCACCTCTCTTTTGAAGGAACCCAGAATAACGTTGGCCTTCTGGGCTGCAAGTGCATACTACTTGCTCATATTAAGTCTTTCAGCTACCAGGAGCCCTAGGTACTTCTCTGAACGGTTGCTGTCAGAGTTCTTCCCCCAGTCTGTTCCAATATCTGGGATTGCCCCAACCCAACAACGGAGCCTTACACTTCGCTTGGTTGAATCTCATTAGATTTACATGGACCCACTTTTCAGTTTGCAAAGGTAGTTCTGGTTGGCATCCTTTCCTTCTTGTATCACACTTTCTGAGGGTGTATTCCAAGTCAGGTTCCTATGCATAATTTCTTACTGAGGTTTTGGAACTATTACAAATTTGAGAGCATTTTCCAGAAAAAAAAAGATTTTTTAGCTTGGTAGCATGTTATTATGAATTATATCAAATGATCAAGGACTATTGCTTCTTCTTCACTGGGGTATGTTAGGACACATTAAATGACCATCTGTGGGGAATAGATTCCTTGGCAGACAATGAATTGTTGATCTCCTAAGATCTCTTTCAACTGGGTATTTTTACCTAATAAAGAAAAGATGAAATGATAAAACCATAACTGCGGGTCCGAATCCAAGATGAAAAGTGACTTGAAAGAAGCTCATTTGTATTTCTGATGAAGCCAAAGGAACATTTCTGAATAGATTTCAATTCACATTCATATCATAGAATCATATAATTTTTTGAGTTGGAAGGGATCCCCAAAAGTCATTTAGTCCAACTCTTCTGAAATGAACAGAGACATCTACATCTTGCTCAGAGCCCTGTCTAGCCTGTTCTGGAGTGTCTCCAAAGACAGGACATTCACTATACCTCTGGGCAATCTGTTCTAGTGCCTCATCACCCTTATTATAAAAAAATTCTTCCTTATGTCCCAACCAGAATCTCCTCTCTTCTGAATCCATTTCCCCTTTTCCTGTCACAACAGACCCTGCTAAAGTGTCCGTGCCCATCTTTCTATAGCTCCCCTTTAGATACTAAAATGCTGCTCTTTGGTCTCCCTGAAGCCTCTTCTCCACAGTTCTTTAAGAGGTGTTCCACTCCTTGAATCATTTTTGTGGCTCTCCTCTGGATGTGCTCCAACAACTTCACATCTGTCCTGTACTGAGGACTCCACATCTGGACACAGTCCTCCAGGTGAGATCTCACCAGCACAGAGTACAGGGGCAGGATCACCTCCTGACCTGATGGCCATGCTGCTTCTGATGCAGCCCAAGATAGAGTTGGCTTTCTGGGCTTCAAGGGCATACTACTGGCTCACGTCCAGCTTTATTCATGTATTACCTTTTAGTTTAATTGTCCATTAACTAATGATAAAATAGCAGATACTTTATGGAACTGTGGATAACAAATGGATTCGTTCTGTTTCGTGCCATTAGAGTATAGACTAAATTAATTCTTTTTAATTTTAGGGCCCCTTAAAAAGGAATTATTGATTACTTAAAGCACTGCTGTTATGCTAGTTAGAACTTTAAGCTGAACCATTTTTTGCTATCATTTAATTTCAGATATGAGTGAAAATTCAGTTGGCATCTTGTGAGAATCCTTCTTTGTTGGTTTTTTTTTTTTTTTTTGGCTCAAAGCTTGCTTCTTGAGATATTCCTTGTGATAAGACTGACTTGTCTAGGAGATGAGTGATGGGTGTTGCCGTGTGGCAATCAACATCACTGTGTGGACAATTTTAGCTGTTTGCCTCCAGAAGAGAGTGCTCAGGAGGGTTTACTGGCGGAAGATCTAGCCTATGACTGAATAACTCCAGCTTGCTATGGGGAACTGGGGGATGATGCCATTGTATCCTGTGAAGGCAAGATACAAGTTGGCGCCTCCCTGCTCCTTCTTATCTGCTGGCAAGGCCAGGAAGATAGGAACAAAGAAGTTTCCGCTGAGATCCCAGAGCCAGAAGCTGCCACTCCAAGGAGAGCTGACTCAACCACTTTGGATTTGAGCTGTCACTCCAAAGACAGCTGACTCGACCACTTTGAAAGCATTGGAAAGGGGCCATCATCGCCATGGTCACTGTCATCGTTGCCATCGTTGTCGTCAACAGAACAACAATGCCCGATGACCCACCACTACTGAAGATCAAAGGCTGAACTACGAACCACGCTGGATCCATGGTGGTGACTATGTCCCTGTTGCTTCCTATAAGGACTCCTTGCTTCTTCTTTCCTATCTTTCCTATCGCTTTCCTTTCCTTCCCCATTACCCTAATTCATAATAGCATCCATCCTCCCCTTCCCCATCTCCCTAATTAAGATTTGTAATAAACTGGTCGGACCAACATTTGAACCGTTGTTTCTTAATCTCATGCTGGGTATACAGATATTAAAAGAACCTCCTCTCCCTCCTATAAATCGGAGCGAGACACACCTGAAAGATGAAAGCTCTTTGTAAGCTGTCGGCATGTGATGGTCTTCCTATCTCAGTATGTGGTACAACTTTCTGGAACACCAATTCCTTTCATGACTCAGGGAGAGATTACCTCTGCAAAGTTCTGGATCACAAGTAAGGTTAAAACTTCCATCCTAGGATGATCAGAATTAAGAATGAGAATACAGAGTATAATGAAGTTGTGGATGTGATGCTGGATGTGAAAATATACAGCTCAGAGCATGTTCTTCACAGCTATGATTGTTTTCCATTTAAATAGTAAAATTATACAATTTTTTGGTGATTTTGAAATCTTAGAAGTGATTTCACTAAGAGAAGCAACAGAGAGAATAGATGTCAGCAGCAGAGCTGACTAAAATCAGTTAATTTTAAGGTAAAATTTCTTAATTTACTATAAGGACTGTGACTATATAGGTTATCAGTGGAGACAACACTAATATCACATGTTGCTGACTACATAGTTAGAACTTAAAATGTAGTTTATGACTACTATTACTAGTTCAGTATTTCATCTGGGGAAAAAAAATCTATGCTTCAAACTCCTCTCTTTGCTATCCAAAAAAGAGATTTGAGTGTATATGTAGAATGAAATTTTACTAAGGAATTAAGAAAATATATGTGACTAATTTTGACATACTGGATTACATGAAAGCTAGTCAGAGGCAGGAATTAGGTTATTTTAAAGGATCAGATAAAGAAAAAATTGGTCTAAAAATTATAGTAATTTCCAACCTGAAGGCCATGTGAATATAATTCTCAGACTTGCATTCCAGTTAAGTACTTATGGACTCAGAATTCAGCCCAAAATGTAATTGAATATTTTTAGTAGAGGTGCCACCAATTTTGTTCATGTAAGTGTTTTTTTAAAAATGTTATTTATTTATATGTTTATTTAAATTATCTCTCGAGATTCACTGGTGAACAGTACAAGCACATTTTAAAACCACATTATTAAGAGTTAAAATGTCAGTAGGGTTGAATCCCTGGCATTATTTTTTTTCACATAATTTTACAGTGGAATTAATGATTTCCACTAAATCATTGTGCAATACATGCTATTAAATATTTAACAAACTCTCCTCATTGTGATTAAGAGAAAAGTTACATTAGTCATTTAACTCAGAAGTAAGAGGGAACATAAGCCAAAGACTCACTTCTGTAAATTTTATCCAGACCATTTGCAAAGAATACCTTAATATAAATGGTGTGTATTGAGAACTGGATGGAAAGTAGAGTGCAGTAATAATTCTTTCCAAAAAATAAAAAAAGCAGATTTACCTCTGTCTTTGTCTAATGTATGTACATACTATTTCTTTTGTAATTGTTCAGTGGTAATGAAAGTTGTGTAGCCCTCTTTGATTTTAATTAAGAAACATTGGACTGAAGGGCTTCTCACTATGTAGATGCAATTCTGAACATACTGTAATTGAATTCTTCGATGGGAGTTTTTGAAGGCCTATGTTAGTATATGACTTCTCAATCATTAAGAAGGGAAAAAAGCAATGATTACTGTAGCTGCATTCATTTATTTTGTTTAGTTATTCCCCAGTGAAAACACCTTAAGTGTCTTGTTTTCTTTCATTTATATTCCAAAAAAATTAATGTTTCCATATTTTTTTTGAAGGTATACATCGAAGTTCTGCTAAAGTAGATAAAACTCCCGCTGTTCTATTACAGTGTATTTCTCAAGGATATTATCTTAGGAAGAACAATAGTCATCATTTACAGAGAAAAGGGCAGGATGTGATTTTTTTCTTTCTGCATAATGAGGCTTTTTACTCAAAGGAGAATGACTGCCATGACTGCCTTGTCTGACAAATTGAGTGGTATATTTGCTAATACCTTTGCATAACCCTTAAAGTAATTCTTGCCTGAAGGCCTTGCCTGTTGGTATCAACAAGATACAAGAGGCTGGATCTATCGTTTTTTCCAGAAATAAAGATGATACCAATAGTGCTTTCTAAACTGATATAAAATAAATATCTCATATCTTTATATTAATTTGATTAGCTGTCTTTATTTAATCATTAGCTTTTATTGATAAAGAACCAAATATGCTTACTAGGTATGATAAAACAGAGTAAAATCATTTTATAAATTAAATTGAGGGGTAGAGACTCTGGATGTTCAGACTAAAGATAAAGGAGCAAGCTATTAAATACAAAGTTTAATTGATAAAGAACAGCGATATCCTCTAGCAGGTGACTCTCTTCTTTTAGAAGATTTCAGTTTAAGATAATGTTGTTGATTTTTGAACATTACTTATTTTGGGCAAAATACTGGCTTTTGTCAGAGTTGACCAAAATGGATATAAAGAGTAGTTATGAATAATATTTAGATTTTAAAGGAACTTTTGTTTTACCTTTCGGATTGCAATAATTCATGATAATAAAGCATTTAAATTATTTGAGAAGTTGTGTAAAAAACAAATACTTTGGAAAAGATGCAGATTTTTTTAATCTTACAGTACACGAAATATTGAGTGCCTGCTTGCATCTAGCATATCTAGCTGATACTATGTCAAATATCATTTGATGGTATGCTGTTACCATGTAGGTGTTTATACTGACTCTCTGTCACCTAGCAAGACTCACTCCAACAATGCTCACTGTGACTCTCTGTGTTATTTTGCCCTATGAGCTGGGCAGAAGCAGGTGCAAATCTTAGAGTCCCTGGGTACACAGCTGCCTGTGATCTATCTCTTATTAGTTAGCCATCACCAATTTGAAGATCAGCACTGTGACAGTAGTCTTTACAAATGAGTTGCAGCTTTTGGAGTAATATTTGATGTTTTCTTGACAATCAGCCTCAGTATTTCATGCCAGTACCAGACTACCAAACTGCTTTGCAGAGGTTTTGGCAGTACTGACAATAGATAAATGCCTACAGCTGTGATGTGAGAACAATGAGGAGGACAAAAAGGACACTGACCAGCTGCTCAGATCAGTTTCTTGGATTGGTTTCTCTTGGTGCAGAAATGTTTATGGGCTCATAAAACAAGTATTGAACAGAGCAAATGACTGTGCCTTACAAACCACTAATATGTACATCATTTCAGAATGTTGAACAGAACACTTTTTTTTAAGATCTGTGCATTGATTCTTCCAGTTGCATGTGGACATATTAGCCTGAGACACTTAACCCTAGAAATGCTGTTTTATGAAAAATACCATCTTCCATTGCAGTCACTGAATAGTTGGCCTATTGGCTGTGGGCAGATAAATGGTGGCAGTTGAAGCAGAGGCTATTGAATAGCTTATTAAGGTAAGGTAGTCATTGTGTATTTCAAAGCCTTCCATATTTTGAAGATCATTAGTTACATTATCTGAATGGTAAAATGGATAGAATCCATATCGGTTTTTTTCTTTTCTCTATGCCAAACTTCTGGATTCAAAACCAGGAAAAGTTATTTCTCTGTTGTGCTTCAGAGTCTGTATTATCGTTATTAATGTTCTTGTCAGTTCATGCACGAGACATGGCAGCTTGGGTATATATGTTTATATATGTATATGAATTAAAACATAATTTATATTTAAAGTTTTGCTTCACTGTAATAGCAAGAGAATTTATTTACCAAGTGCCACAAGCACAGGTAATATGTAATATACATGGATTTCAGTTTGTCTGAGTGCTTGTGGTGGGTGCAAGAGGTAGAGTTAATGTGGCACTGTACCCTCCACTCCACGGTTCTCTGTTGTTACCTATGCAGTCTGTGAAAAAAGAATCAACTGATGAAAAATATTGCTAGAAATCACATAATAATGTTAAAAATATATTATTTTGTGGGGCCAAGTGCAGAAAATATCAACTTTAGGTGAAGATTGAAGGGACTGAGGGTAGATTTAAAGTTATCCCCAACAGAATTCCTGTTTTCAAGGAAGTTGGGGAAAAAGCATGTGACATTTCTTGTAAATTCAGGACCATCCTACTCTGATGTTATTATTTGTAAAGAGCAGTTAAGTTAAGACAGACTCAGCTGGTGGTGTCAAAGGGAGGAAAGAGAACAGGCCATCTTTTCAACAGTTAAAATTTAGAATTGGGAAAATATTATTAACTCATCATTTTTTGTATATGCCTGAAAGTTCTGTACCACTTTTAGGTAGAGATATAATAAGCAAGTTACAAGCAGTAATTACATTTGTAGATGGAAAAATTCAAGTATGTATTCCTGAGGATAAGATTGTGGAGGCCTAGGTCCTTTGTGCTGTAGGAATCATCTTCTGAATCTGAAATCTCTGAGTAACTAGAGAATGAGGTAATGCCATTGCTCTGGGATGCAGGAAAAAACTCCATGGTAATCAAAGCTTCTGAACTGGTAACTGCATATTTGAAGCTGAATGCCAGACTGGTAAGAAAAATAATTCAAATTGTTTGTGAATGAAATGCTGAATATTGACACAGGGGTCCTGACATTGGGATTAGATTGTTGGAAAGACCTGTAGGATATTTTTCAAGTGAACTTGATAATGTTAGCAAAGGACGGCCATCATGTCTTAGAGCAATGACAGCTACTGTATTCTTGATACAGGAAGCTAGGAAGCTGGCTCTGGAACAAAAAAAGATGACAGCGTTGGTGATGTGCATGATGGCAGCTGCTGCAGAATAGAGAGGAGGCTACTGGTTTTCCACCAGCAGAATGCTGAAATACCGAGCTGTGTTACTGGAACTGTCAAACAGAAAATGGCTAACAGTTTGAATCCTGCAGTATTCCTAACAGTGAGCACAGAGGAAGGGGATTTGAAACATGACTGTTTCCAAACTACTGAACAAATATATTCCAGTTGGGTTGATATAATAGAGACTTCCTCTTGAGGAGCTGTTGATGGCAACAGCTTCTTGAAGGAGGGGAGTTGAAAAGTAGGTTTAACTGGCAGTAGATTTTCATCACTCAACATATTAGGGAATAGAGGTAATGCCTGAAAGTATGAGACACCAATTTTTAAGTGTGTGAATGGCAGGAATCACAAAGAGCATTGTATAAGGATGTCAAACCTGTTTGAAAAACTATCCTTATAAACCTATATACCCTCCACTCAGAACAACTAAGAAAGAAAACTGTCCAGGAGATTATTTGCAGATGAATTTTTGTGAATTAGTGTGGCAACGTGAGTGTAGGTACATATTGGTACTAGTAGATACTTCTTCAGGATGGTCAGAGGATCTTCCCTTGTTGCAACAACAAAGCTCAAGATGTGGTAAAGGTTTTATTAAGAGAAATCAAATCCAGATTTGGGATACCTTCAGGTATGTCTTCAGACAGAAGCCTGCACTTGCAGAAGTAGTACAAACTCTACCTGGAATCACTGGGATTGAATGATATCACCATATTCAATGGAGACCTCGGTCTAGCTGTTAGGTGGGAAGAATGAGTCATAGAATTGTATGATCATAGAAAGGAAAGGACCTCAAGGATCATCAACCCCCTACCACAGGCAGAATTCCCAATTGCTAGATCAAGTACTAGATCAAGTACTATACCAGATTGCCCAGGTTCCCATTCAACCTGGCCTTAAACACCTCCAGGGACGGGGCATCCAAAAACTTTCTGGGCAACCTGTTCCCTCACCTCACCACTCTCTCAGTAAAAAACTTCCACCTGACATCAAAATCTCCCTTCCTTTAGCTTAAAACCATTTCCTCAGTATTCTATCAGCGTCTACCCATATAAAAAGTTGATTTCCCTTGTGTTTATCAACTCCCTTAAAATGTTGGAGGGATGCAATGAGGTTTTTCCTGCAACCTTCTCTTTTCCAGTCTGAACAATGAATCAGAATTTAAAAGAGTTTGGAACGATGCACAATCTCAAAAGCAAGAAATTTTAACTTGGCAAGTAGAAATGTTGTAGAGAGCCACTCAAAGGGGTTTCAAATTCTTAATAAGCAGGTTCAAGTTAATACCAAAATGACCTTGCAAAATTGGTTAATTTTAGACTTACTTCTGGTAGAGGACAAAGGAGTTTGTGGATATCTAAAACTGGGCAAAGAACATTGTTGTATTCACATTCCAAACCTTATTAATGATTTACAGATTCAAATGGGTGAAATGAAGAATGCAGCAGAAGGTAGTAGAGATAGTAGGGAGGCTACAGAAAATAATTGTCTTAACAAAATCTTACATGAAATAGGAGAATGATCCCTGAAAGGATGGTTAGCCTCTCTCCTAAAAGAATTTAGTTGTATAGTAGTAATCATAAGCAGCATAGAACTCAGTAGATACATTGAAAAATATACTGAAAGAAGTATTTGAAGTAGTCAGAAGGACTACCTTTTTCCAAAGTAGGGAACTAATACCTGGCAATACATTTTGGGCCTTCAGCAATTAATTTTGCATCAAACTGAAGTTCTGTCTAGTGAGGGCTGCTTTTTTCATAGATAAGCAGGATACTGGGAGCCTGAAAGCAGAGCCTCAACATTCCACAAGCCTTGAGAAGGTACGCTGTACCCTGCTAGCGTTGATAATTTAGATGCCAGGTCTCCTTTTTCCTTTGCTAGACTTATTACTAGTAGGAATACACTGACTTGGAACCTGGAAGACCAGATACTTGATTATTGTCCTGCTATTTTGGATTCCTCTTCTTTCCAGGGCCTAATCCCATGAGATTCCTCCAAGCAGATTCCTGAAGAGGCCAAAGTTGGATCCTCTGAATTAGTTGTGATTCTACATGTTGCTTTTTATCCTCACTGTAAGATCCTGAACTCTACCATCTCATGGTCACTGCACCTAAAGCTACCACGAATTTTCATATCTCCAATCAGTCCTTCGTTATTTGTTAGCACGAGATCCAGCAACACCCATTCCCTTGTTAGTTCCTTCAACACCTGTATCAGAAGGTATCATCAGCACTCTGCAGGAGCCTCTTGGACTGCTTGACTGGAAAATCTTTCCAGCAGATGGTGGGGTACTTGAAGTTCCTCATGAAACCTTCAGCTACCCCAGTATCATTATCAGTGATCATGAGACTACTTCTAGCTCACAGTAGAATGTCTCATTAACTTCCTCATCTTGATTGATGAAAGTAAATACCCACAACAGCGTCATCTGTGTTAGCCTGCCCTTTAATTCTTCCTTAAGCTCTTCATTCACTCTTCAGCCACCTAAGAGAGAGCTTTACACAAATTCCAGTTGTTATGTAAAGGACAACTCCATCACTTCACATTCCTGGCCTGTCTAGGAGTTAAGGTTTTCTTACTGTCAGGACTTATTTTTGTGTCTATATTTCTGCCCTGAAAATTTTTCTCCATTAGTGAGAATTAGCCTTGATTTTAGATATGTCTCATGTATTTAAGTAGGACTGTTCAATACAGTGAATGGCTTATTGTTGTAGTTCATACAGAGTATAAAATACAGTCATAGAATCATACATCCATTTGAGCTGGAAGGGACCATTAAAGTTCATCTAGTCCAACTCCTCTGCAGTGAATGTCTACACCTCAGAGCCTGGTCCAGCCTGACCTTGAATGCCGTCAGGGTTGGGGCATTCAACATATCCTTGGGCAACCTGTTCCAGTGCTTTACTAGCCTTATTGTAAAAACTTTTTCTTATATCCAATCTAAATCTCCCCTTAGATTATGTTGTTAAAATGTTCCTTCCATCTCAAACTGGCTGTTCTAAATTCAGGTATTTTTTTATATTACTAATGACTATAGACAACAGAAAGAACAATAGGTGTAACATATGTATGGAATCCAATTTGAATAGGTGCTGAAGTTACACTCACTATCTATAATAAATGAGCAAGGATAGCACTTCCAAAACAATTATCTTGATTTTAATGTAGTTGTTGAATGAGCAAATCTGTTCACTGACAATTAAAGAATTTTTTTTTCAGAAGGCAACAAATACTTTGATAATGTATTTGCTAAAAAAAAAAAAAAAAACTTGGTATGAGACAGTTTCTGAGTTTATTTTAAAAACTTTATCTTGTTATGAGAGTAACCACGTTGAGGTTGAATTAAATGGGTTTCAATTTATACACTTATCAATTAGATTAAGTGCGTATCTATAACAAAATAATTTTAATCCTTTAAAAACCTTTAAAAAGGGTATATGATAATCCAATTTTCAAAACTCCACATCTGAAATATTCTTCTATTAGCATGTAAACAGAGAATGGAAAAGTTGTGCAAATTCATTATGAACAGTGAGATGATGTTCAGCAGAAACCATTAAAGGAATTGACTTTTTTTGTATTTGATCTGACTTTCATTTTAGTAGCATACAAGCCAGGGTTTAGCCTCGGTTCCCCAGCAATAAGTTAGTTCACTTGAAAACACCAAAAGGCACTATCCAAGACCTGACCTATTTCCACTTACAGTCACATAATAGTGTTATATGATCAGAAGGATGTGAAACATTTGGTGAGTTGTTAGTTCTTCATGACTAGGCAATGGAATGACCTGATCAATCTCCAGAGCATTTTTGTCAATGAAAATGTCATCCACACGTTCATGAAACCCACCAGTAGCAGGATGGTCTTCAGCAGTGCCACCATTGTCAATAAAACGGTAAGATACAGATGATGTGCTATTAAAATCTCCATAAAATATGATTTATGTACTAGGATATGAGTCACATACTGCATACTTGATTTGAGACAAGGCAATAGCAATTTGGATGAGGTTGATGTTCCCACCTTTTGGATGTCAGTAGAGATAGGTATTAGCTACACAAATCTTCCCGGAAATATCATTAGCAGGCTGGAGAACTGAAATCATCAGTATAGATGACCTCTGCAATGTTGTTTTTTATCACCAAAGGGTAGTTGATCAGCTTGCCACGCAGCTATCTGTGAGTCTGATAGCAGAACTTCACTGAATGATAAATTGTGCTTGCTCAGGAGGCTAAACTCATCCTTGCAGCAGAAAGTGCCAGGCCCTCGTGCTGCTTCTCCTTGTTGCTGAAGAGCACTTGGAGTCTGAATATGTCCTGAGCTGGGATGAGGCTGTCCAAGAAGATGAGCTTGTGTAACTCATGCAAGCAGATGAGGTTGGCAGAACTTTCTGCCTGTATGTTTGGACTGTTTCTAATGCCTAAGCTAGCATCTCTCAGATGGCTGAAAGTGAGGGGACACATGGCTACTGCATCATACATTGACTAGTGTATGTATTTATCTAATGTCCCATATTTTTTTTCTGCTTTTTTTCCCCTCCATATTTCTGATTCTGATAAAAGCAGATAGCATGCATATTTAGAAAGTCTAAAGGGAATTCTGCAAGATTTTTGTTGATATTACTCAGCTGAGTGGTCCCACCTGGTACTCTTCATGCCTGACAAGGCATTGTGTCTGATCTTGAAATGAACAGCAGGCCTCTTCCTCCTTCCAGTGTCTGAGCCATTAAAAAAAACATGCTCTGTACTGCTTAGATACACTCAAAGTGTGTAGTGAAGCAAATGGAATTTTCCAAATAGAATCATAGAATCATAGAATCATAGAATGGCTTGGGTTGGAAGGAACCTCAAGGATCATCAGGCTCCAACCCCTGTGCCACTGCCATGGCCACCAACCTCCTTATCTAATACTAGATCAGGCTGCCCAGGGCCCCATTCAACCTGGCCATGAACACTTCCAGGGACGGGGCATCCGTAACCTCTCTTGGACAGCCTGTTCCAGCACCGCACCACTCTCTCTGTGCGAGAGAGTGAAGAACTTCCCTGTGATATCCAATCTGAATCTTCCCAACTTAAAACCATTTTCCCTTGTCCTGCTGTTATCTATCCTTGTAACAAGTTGACTACCATCCTCTCTGTAGGCTCCCTTTACATACTAGATGGTTGCAATGAGATCACTTTGCAGCCTTCTCTTCTCCAGGCTGAACAGCCCAGCTCTCTTGCTTGTTTTTGTACGAGAGTGCTCCAGCCTTCTGATCATCTTTGTGGCCCCCTCTGGACGCTCTCCAACTGCTCCCTGTCTTTCTTGTAGCGGGGGGCCCAGGCCTGGATGCAGTGCTCCTAGGCATCATGAGGGCAGAGTAGAGAGAGACAATATCTCCCTGTCCCTGCTGACCACCCTCTTCTGATGGAGCCCAGGATAGCATTTGCTTTCTGAGCTGCTAGAGCACACTGCTGGCTCATGTTCGGTTTTTCATCCACCAGGACTCCGAGGTCCTTCTCTGCAGGGCTGCTCTCAGGTCCTGGAGCTCCTTCCAGTCTGTACATATGCCTGGGATTCCTCCAGCCCAAGTGCAAAACCTTGCACTTTGCTGTGTTGAATCTCATTAGATTCACCCAGACTCACCTTTTGAGTTTGTTGAAATCCCTCTGAATAGCAACCCTTCCTTCCATTGTGTAAACTGCACCACTCAGCTTGATGTCATAATGTGTCAGTGTAAAGAAGCCATAACTGCAGATTCCCTGCCATCCATTACTGTGTTACTCATTAGCACAACAGTAAGTCCTCTTCAATTGTTGTTGAAATAATTAAGGATAGACACATTCAGTATGTTGCTTGTTGCAAAGAATGGGGAAAAGTGCGATAAAACAAAGCTGGATAAGATAGTGATGACTGGCTTTTTTTGTTACTGTTTGGCAGTGGTCAGAGGTACTGAGATGAAGAAGTTTGATAGTTCTTGTTTCCTCATCAATTCCAGTAAAATAACAATAGCTCCTTCTACAGCTATTATTTTGTTCTTTACAAGCAGAGCAAGCAGGATAACAAAGCATCAAAAAGTACAAAGTTCATCTGTTTAAGTATTATGCACTTCTTCTTTCCTTTCCTTTCCTTTCCTTTCCTTTCCTTTCCTTTCCTTTCCTTTCCTTTCCTTTCCTTCCTTCCTTTCCTTTCCTTTCCTTTCCTTTCCTTTCCTTTCCTTTTCCTTTCCTTTCCTTTCTTCCTTTCCTTTCCTTTCCTTTCCTTTCCTTTCCTTTCCTTTCCTTTCCTTTCCTTTCCTTTCCTTTCCTTTCCTTTCCTTTCCTTTCCTTTCCTTTCCTTTCCTTTCCTTTCCTTTCCTTTCCTTTCCTTTCCTTTCCTTTCCTTTCCTTTCCTTTCCTTTCCTTTCCTTTCCTTTCCTTTCCTTTCCTTTCCTTTCCTTTCCTTTCCTTTCCTTTCCTTTCCTTTCCTTTCCTTCCTTTCCTTTCCTTCCTTCCCTTCCCTTCCCTTCCCTTCCCTTCCCTTCCCTTCCCTTCCCTTCCCTTCCCTTCCCTTCCCTTCCCTTCCCTTCCCTCCCTTCCCTTCCCTTCCCTCCCTTCCCTTCCCTTCCCTTCCCTTCCCTTCCCTTCCCTTCCCTTCCCTTCCCTTCCCTTCCCTTCCCTTCCCTTCCCTTCCCTTCCCTTCCCTTCCCTTCCCTTCCCTTCCCTTCCCTTCCCTTCCCTTCCCTTCCCTCCCCTCCCCTCCCCTCCCCTCCCCTCCCCTCCCCTCCCCTCCCCTCCCCTCCCCTCCCCTCCCCTCCCCTCCCCTCCCCTCCCCTCCCCTCCCCTCCCCTCCCCTCCCCTCCCCTCCCCTCCCCTCCCCTCCCCTCCCCTCCCCTCCCCTCCCCTCCCCTCCCCTCCCTTCTCATCTCCTTTCCTCTCCCCTCCCCTCCCCTCCCCTCCCCTCCCCTCCCCTCCCCTCCCCTCCCCTCCCCTCCCCTCCCCTCCCCTCCCCTCCCCTCCCCTCCCCTCCCCTCCCCTCCCCTCCCCTCCCCTCCCCTCCCCTCCCCTCCCTCCCTTCTCATCTCCTTTCCTCTCCTTTCCTCTCCCTTCCCCTTTCCTTTCCCCTTTCCTTTCCCCTTTCCCCTTTCCTTTCCTTTCCTCTCCACCCCTCCCCATTCCACTTCTGTCATAGCAATTTGGCAATTTCAGTCACTAGTGGAAAGAGCAGAGAGGTTAACAGAAGGGTCCAGCCTGGTAGGACAGTAAGGGACAGCAGGTTGAAAACTGGCAAAAACCACGTTCAGTGGTGATGTGCCCAAATGAATGCCAGCACATGTTCACTTACAATGGCAGAGGACTTTTTTCTTTTCCTGAGCAGAAGATAGAAAATATTTTAAAAACAGATAAACATTATTCTACTCATTCATTTAATTATAAGTCATTTAATTACTACCATTAATATAGTTAAAACCTGAAAGGTATAGATCAGAGAGATATGGAATCTCCATCCCTGCAGACAGCCAAAACTTGACAGAACATGGTCTTGAGTAAACTTCTCTGACTGGACCTGTTTTGACCAAGAGATAAACTAGAGAATCTCTAAAAGTCCTTTCTAGCCTACCTCATTCATCTGCAATTCTACTAAGAAAAATGTAACTTGAATAGTAATTTATTTGAATGTACGCTGACTGAATTTAACCAGGTCCTCTGAAGAAGGAAAACCCCACTGTGCACTAGTTGTTCCCAAAGGCTCATTTGGACTGTATGTAGGTGTTAAATTAACTTGGATGGACTTTTGCATAACAATTCCTGCTGGGTTTTACCATCTTTACTGCAAAGTCATGCAACACAGAAAGAAAATGTGTCTCCTGACAATAAGACTTGTGGATTTCATAAAACTTGACAAAAAACAAAAACAAAATCAAACAAATGAACAAACAAAAAAGAGTGATAAGTGATGAGAGACAGAGGGAAATACTAGCAGCAGAGTAGAGAGAAAATGAGAAAACACCTGAGATAAGGCTACTATTTACAGCTGTCAAGACATGCAGAAGGTGCAATCCGTTGTCTAAGAAGTGCAACCATATTTAAGCTCAAAATTAGCTTGAGAGCAGGATGGTAGCAATAATACCTGCTTAGTTTTGAAGATATTCAGGTGCTACAGGGATCTGAAGGAACAGAGGTTGCCCACTACGGGATGTAACTGAAGTGCCAGATAGCTCCATTTGTGATTTATTCCTAAATGAACATCTGTGTTAACATATGAACAATATTTGAGATCCACTTTCCTTTTGCAGTTCATAGCAGATACCAATTATTCACTTTAATAGTCGATATGCTAAAAGATGAAAGGATTTTCATGGTTGTATTTTAAGGCTATTATTACTGATTAGCTCTCAAATTTCAGTCAATTAATCATAATAAAAAGATGTAACTGTTGTCATAAAGATATAACTCAAAGAGCATTAAAAGACATTGTGTTAACTTGCCAGTAGTTGAAGAGGAGGATACTTTCTCAACTTAAAACTTCTGTGTACTAAGCAGATACTGTTTGTTAATCTCAAATAAATTCTTTCCTCCCTGATGTAATGTACTTCCTCAACACAGGATGCATTTGTAGAATTGTAGAATCTTAGAATCAGCAAGGTTGGAGAAAACATCCATGATCACCCAGTCCAACCGTCCATCTACAACAAATATTTCCCCACTCAACCATATCTCTTAGTACAATATCTAAATATTCCTTGAACACCTCCAGGGACACTGACTCCTCCACCTCCCTGGGTGTTCCCCATATTCCAGCAACTGACTACTTTTGGAGAATAAATTTTTCTTCATATCTAACCTGAACCTCCCATGGCACAACTTGAGATCATTCTGTCTAGTCCTACTGCTAGTTAAGTGGGAGAAGAGGCCTACTCTCACCTCAACCCAACCTTCTTTTAGGCAGAGAGTTATACAGACTCCCCTGAGCCTTCTCTTCTTCAAACTAGACAATCCCAGCTCCCTCAACTGCTTCTCACAAGGCTCCAGACCTCTCACCAGCTTCATTGTCCTTCTCTGAACACACTCCAGAGCCTCAATATCGTTTTTGTAGTGAGGAGCCTAACACTGAACACAGTAATTGGGGTGCCTAAGTCATTGAGATAATCACTAGAGCTGAGTACAGGGGCATAATTGCTTCCCTGCTCCTGCTGGCAACACTATTTCTTACACAAGCCAGGATGGCCATCTGGGCAAACATCTCACAACCCCAATCTCTTTACTACTGTCTCCAAAGGCAGGATATATTCTTGGAGTTCCCTTTCAATGCATTTGAAACATTTGAAGTTACTGTTTTCAGTCCATATTCACCAGACTTCAAAAAAATAACTCCTCTGCACGATCACATGCAGATTTCATACAGAAATCTTCAAGTTCATGAAAATTCTTTCATATTTCATAAAGAATTAGGAAACTTTACTCTGACTTCAAAGACTGCTTGTACTGGGGTACTATTGCATTTAAGGGAATAAGATATTAAAGCCTGCAAATGTTAATATAAAGACAGAAGTAACACAATATGTTTGGAATTAAATTATGTTTCGGTGTGTTTCTGCCCCTCCCTGACTGAACGTATCTTGAGCCTGGAAGAATAAGAGGCAAAAAAACCCAAAAGATTCCTCCTTGGCATCTCATCCTTTCAGTCTAGTTGTGGGCACTCATCAGCTCCTCATGTGGAGCTCCACAAGTCATAAGCAGTTTACAAAATTACCTTTTGTATTACCCCTTCACACATCTTAATGATTTACTTTCCCTTCAGAAAATCATCTTTTAAAGTAATGCCACTCCTTTGATCAGGTTTTCTGTCTGCAAAGAGAAATGCATTAGGGACACACCTTTCATTTATTTTATAAATTAGCATTAGGAATGCTTCAAGTTTATTCTGAATGACATCCTTTTCACCATGGCCAAGTGATGGTATATTCATTCGCCAGTATGGAATTGCTTTGCTGTCCAGCTTGTCAGATAGTGCTATATAATTAGGTTTTCTTTAATAAACTGAAATAATCTTACCATTCCCTTTGAGAATCTTAATCTAGAGCAACAGTCCAGCTGTCACTTAGTGCAATTCCCTTGTCTCTCATCCAGCCAGAGTGCAATTTCACTCTGCTACTCTTCATTGAAAAATAGGATAGTTCTCTAGAATAATTGTAGATGAAAAAGTATATCTGGGACTGTTATTTTTAGAAAATTAGTTTTTGATGACAATGTACCTGATTTGTTTGAACAATGTTGCTTGTGTTTTTGAGACTAGTTGACAGCCAGCCAGAAGTTCTCTTTGAATAACCAAGCAGAGCTTTTCTCTATTTTGGTTATTCTCAGTATAGAATCATAGAATCACAAGATTGGAAAAGACCTACAAGATCATCCAGTCCAACCGTCTTCCCATTACCATTGATACTGCAAGCTACTAAACCATATCTCATAGCTCCTCATCTAGATGCCTCTTGAACAGTGGCAGGGGTGGCAATTCCACCACCTCCCTGGGCAGGCCATTCCAGTGCCTGACCACTCTTTGAGAAAAAGTTTTTCCTTATGTCTAATCTAAACCTCCTCTTGTACAACAAGTGGCCATTTCCTTGGGTCTTGCTTGTTGCCTGGGAGAAGAGGCCAAACCCCTCATCACAACCTCCCTTCAGGAAGTTGTAGAGTGCAGTGAGGTCTCCTCTGAGCCTCCTCTTCTCCAGACTAAACAATCCCAGCTCCCTCAGCTGTTCCTCATAAGATTTGTGCTCCAGACCCCTCACCAGTTTTGTTGTCCTTCTCTGGACATTTTCCAGGGCCTCAATGTCTTTCTTGTAGTGAGGGGTCCAAAAGTGAACACAATACTTGAGATGTGGCCTCACCAGTGCTGAGTACAGGGGGATGATGACCTCCCTGCTCCTGCTGGCCACGCTATTTCTAACGCAGGCCAGGATGCCGTTGGCCCTCTTGGCCACCTGGGCACACTCTTGGCTCACATTCAGCCGAACATCAACCACCACTCCCATGTTCCTTTCCTCTTCACAGTCATCACCAAAGCCTATAGTGCTGCATGCAAACTTACTGAGAGTACGCTCAATCCCTTCATCTAGGTCATCAATAAAGATATTAAACAAGATGGGCCCCTGCAAAGTGACATGTAACCTTTCCCCACAAAACATATTGTATAAGAGAAAAAATGGATACTGTAGCATCTCCAAGTTTTTTTCTCTGATCTTTATGGTTAGTGTTTCATAACACTGCCACTATTAAGAACAAATCATTTAAAATAATTTGGACAGTAATTTCTTTATTTGGCAGAAAAACATTTTATAAATTAAAAACGGGGAGTAGTTATCAATGCAAACCTTTCCTTTTCAAATTCATGCTGTTTCACTGGCTTAAAGTGTGTTAATTCTGTACAACTGACACCTTAGTGCAAATGTTTGCTACTTATTTAGTTGCCTTATGAATTCTCTCTTTCACTCCTGTGTGGGGAGTGAGATTACTGGAAGAATCTGAGTATGCAGAAACATGGAGAACCTTTTGTAGAGAGAGAAATGTCTGAGAGCTGACCTGTCATTCATTGAATACAGAGTACAAATAATAATGAGTTGGCAGTCTTATCTTGCCAAAAATTAAATCATCAAATTGTCAATGTTTTACAGGCTGGTTTGGCCCAGTTCCGTGACTATTGGGGCAGGGGAGGAATCCATGGATCCACACCCCAGGAAAGGGAAAAGGGGAAAAAAGGATAGAGAGATGGGCCTAAAAACAAAACAGTGACAGTGGTCTGAGGAGAAACAAACTAACTTACTAAATAAGATATCAGAATGCAAGATAACACACTAGAATACAATACAATACAATACAATATAATATAATATAATACAATATAATTCAAATTGAAGCTAATAAATCAAATTAAGTGAGAGTGTCAAAAAACTAAAGGCCTTACTCTAATGCTGAGGTGAGATATCTAGTCGAGCCAAGCAGAAGAGAAATGAGAGACTGTCTCATGACTTGCCAGGACTTTTATCTCCCCTCTGAATGCAAAGTCCTCTGGGGTATGTAGTTCTTCTTCTTCTTTTCTAGGACAGGTACCCAGAACTGGAACATTAATTCTTTATCTCTCAGTGAACTACATGATGTTGTGATGTGGAATACTAATAACTAAAATCATAAAACCATAACACAAAAGTAATGAACTTCAGCATATCTAGAAACTCTAAAAGTGTGGGAGTAAGAAGACCACTGAAATTTACTCATAAAACCATGACACAAAAGCAATGAACTTCAGCATATCTAGAAATTCTAAAACCGTGGGAGTAAGAAGACCACTGAAGTTTACAAGTTTGCAATTGTGGGAAAAATTTCTTACAACTTTGTAAAATAAGAAACCATCCATCAGTACAAAAACCCATCAGACATTGTAGCTATGGTAGGAAAATGAAAATAGCATATATAGGAGTTATGAGTATTTAGAAGTCAAATAAGGAAAATAAAAATGACAGTGGAAGCAGAAGATGGAGGATGTTTAGGTAATGTGGTTCACTAAGGTCTAAACATATGAGGAAAAATATGAAGGTAAATGTTAAGCACCATCTTGCTTATCAGTCTAGCACAATCAAGCTGTAGGTCACTCACCATCTCAATCCTTCAAGGTATTTTTTTTCCTTTACTTATTCTATACCATTTCATGCCCTAACCCCTAAACACAGAATTTCAATAATTATGTATTTCTTCTTTAAATGTGCATTGAATGTAACCTTTCTGAATTTGTGCACAGTGCATCTCTTCTAAACATAATTCTAAGTCTGGAAGTGTATGGAATCTTTACTCTTCTTTCCATAATTATTGCAAAGGGAGAGTTGCAACATCTAGTGTTATTTTGATTGATTGATTTTGGATGAAGAGTCATATTAAATGTTTGTTCCCTTGCCTGGGGGTAAACACCACACTAAACATCACACTAACTCTTTGAGTCTCATTTGGTTCTAGTCCTTTTGAGTTTTTTTTTCTTTCAGGACTGGAATTTGTTTTTTATTTTTACTTTTTTCCCTTTCAGCGATGATAAAGGGACTTCTCTAAAATAATGCCTCCTATTTTGTTATGTTAGCCCACAACATCAGAGGCAGATTTTGGTGATATGGTGGAATCTTCCCACCAATATTCTGTTGCGTACTGTTGCCATGTGACAGATGGCAGCAGAGGGGCAGTCGGACAAAAATGGCATCTGACAAGGTAGTGCATATGAAGCAAAAGTGTGTCATTGCTTCGCCCATATGGAAAAAATAGACCCCTTTGACTTTCATCAACACTTCCTGAAAATTTTTGGAAACCAAACAGTATATTTGAGCACAGAGAAGTAATTGATAATGTGGCGACAGATGTGGGAATGACATGCTACATTCCAGATAGTGCAGCTTGTCATACCACAAAATGATGAGCATCTTGATCATCTCATTAACACAAAATGGCAGATTACAACCAGGAAAATGTACACAGAGCTGAATTTCAGCTTCAGTGCATTGGAAATGATGGAAGCAATCTTGAAATAACACGAAGTTGTGCTAGGTGGGTCCCATGAATGCTCACATAGGAAGAGAAGGGATATTGTTTGCAAGTTTGTCAGAACCTGTTGAATCAATACAAGGCTGAAGGTGACAGTTTTGTGGATCACATCATTACTAGTGATGAAATTTGGTGTCACTACAATGAGCCAGAGTCCAGATGGCAGTCGATGGGGTGGTGACATGTGAATCCCCCATCAAAGGAAAAATGGAAGATGCAGCCTGCAGCAGGTAGAGTAAAGTGCTCTGTCTTTTGGGATAGGAAAAGGGGTGATCATTCTGGATTTCCTAGATCCTGACAGGAATGACCTACCACATCCACTGTATAGACTTGGTTTATCACTTTCTGATTTCTGTTTGTTCAGGCCAATGAAAGATGGACTCCTCCTCTGTGTCTTTCCTCTTCCTCTGTCCCTTCCTCTTCCCCTATAATTATACTCTTTCTCTCCTCATTTCTTCTTTCCCCTTCACCTCCATTTCTTTTCTTTTTTCTTTGTACCCTCTGGATTAAATTTATCCTTGGCAGTAAAATATGGAGTTAGTGGGCATGTTAAAGAGCTTTATTATACTAAAAACTGATTTTAAGAGATTAGTCCACAAGGTAAGATGTACAGAAAAATACAGGCATAAGCTGTGCAGCAGTTGAACTACCATGGAATAAACAACCATGTAAGCCCACCACTTCAGAGTGGATCATATGCCCAAAATCTTGTCCTGAAGCATCTGGAGCTGAAAATGAGAAATACAAAGAAGTCAAGGATTTAAGAATGGTATATGGATGTTCCTAATGCTATCAGAGCTATGATATATTATTGCCATAATTTAGTAAAATGTCCTCCCATTCTGAACAAAAATTATAGACGAAGGAATTAGAATCATAGAATGGCCTAAGTTGAAAAGGACCATAATGAACACCTACTTACAACCCCCCTGCTATGTGCAGGGTTGCCAACCACTAGACAAGGCTGCTCAGAGTCACATCCAGCCTGGCCTTGGATGCATCCAGGGATGGGGAAACAACAACCTGCCTGGGCAACCTGCTTCAGTATGTCACCACCCTCTGAATGAAAAACTTCCTCCTAATATCTAACCTAAACCTCCCCTGTGTTAGCTTAAAAACATTTCCCCTTGTCGTATCACTGTCTTTCTGAGTAAACAGTCACTCCCTGTCCTGTTTATATGCTTCTTACAAATATTGGAAGGCCACAATGAGGTCTCTCTGAAGGCTTCTCTTCTCCAAGCTGAACAAGCCCATTCCCTCAACCTTTCCTCATAGGAGAGGTGCTCCAGACCTCTGATCATCTTAGTGGCTGTCCTTTGGAACCACTCCAAGAGCTCCATGTCTTTCTTGTACTGGGGGCCCCAGGCCTGGACGCAGTTCTCCAGTACTACTACAAGAGCTGAGTAGAAGAGGACAATCACCTCCCTCTCCCTGCTGGCTACTCCTCTTTTGCAGCCCAGAACACAGTTGGCCTTCCGAACTGCAAGTGCATGCTGCTGGCCCTTGTCCAGCTTCTCTTCTACCAGGACCCCCAGGTCCTTCTCCACAGGGCTATTCTCAAGCAGATCTTCATCCAGTTTGTATAAATAGGTTAGATTACCTTGGCCCAAGTGTAGCACCTTGCACTTGGCCTTATTGAACTTCATTAAGTTCTCATGGGCCCACTTCTCCAGCTTGTCCTGGTTCCTCTGGATGGCCTCCCTTCCCTCCAATGTATTGACCACACTGCTCAGTTTGGTGTCATCTGCCAACTTGCTGAGGGTGCACTCAATGCCATCATCTATGTCACTGATGAAGATGTTGAAGAGCACTGGTTCCAAGACCAACCCTTGAGGGACACCGCTTGTGACTGGCCTCCACCCTGACACAGAACCATTGATCACAACACTTTGGCTGCAACCAGCCAACCAATTCTTAATCCACCAAACAGTTCATCCTTCAAATCCATATCTTTCCAATTTAGAGAGGAGAATGTGGTGAGGGATCATGTCAAAGGCTTTGCAGAAGTCTAGAAAGATGACATCCATTGTCCTTCCCCCATCCATTGAAGCCATCACTCCAACAAAGGAGGCCACCAGATTGGTAAGGCAAGATGTATCCATGGTGAAGCTATGCTGGCTATCTCAGATCACCTCTTTGTCTTGTATGTGCCTTAACACAGCTTCTAGGAGGATCTACTTCATGGTCTTGCCAGGCACAGAGGTGAGGCTCACCAGCCTGTAGTTCCCCAGGTCTTCCTTTTTCCCTTTCTTAAAAATTGGAGTAACATTTCCCTTTCCCCAGTCACTGGGGACTTCACTGTACAGCCATGATTTTTCAAATGTGATGGAGAGCGGCTTGGCAACTTTATCAGCCATCTCTCTCAGAACCCTAGGATGGATATCATCCGTACCCATGGACTTACATACATTCAATTGCATGAGGATGTCTGGGGCATGTTCTACTGTTACAGAGTAGGTATTCTTCCTGGCTCACTAGATAGCTTTTTGACTGTGAGAAACTATTTAGCAACAGATTTTCAATTTGATGCCAGTAGTTGGCTTCAGGTGTTAAAATACCTGGTTAGAAATTACGTTCATAAATTAAGGATTGAAAAAATAAACCTGACTTAAATAATAATAATAAAAAAACTTTAGTAACATGGCTACTAGTACTTCAGTTTCTTAATTTGCCAGATGAAAAGTATAGCCCTTATAATTCAGAATAAAATTTTGTCTGCAAGCAAAGCTCAATGTTCTGTAACTTCTGGAATACTTATTTGTGATTTTCAGGTGAGGACTGTTGTTTTAGTGAAAAGTATTTAAAAGTAGTTTCTGTTTGTTTGTATCTGTAAGTATGTGATGTAAGAGCTACATGAAAAACACACGGAAGATCCTCTCTCCTGTGGATCAGCTGATCTCTGCAGAAATCAATAAGACTTAAACACGTCTCAAATTAAGCATAAATTTCTCTCTTTGTGGAATCTAGATGTTAGGGTGAAATTAACTTCTGAATTTTCTGACTGCAATGCTTCTGTTCTATGTAAGCCCAATTATGAAGATTTAAATCACCTTCATAAATGATATAGGACTTCTAATGGAGTGAAAGACAAGGGTGAATTTAGTGCGTGCTGATTATACAAATCCAGAATCCACACTAGTTATTGCTGGGACCTTTATAGTAAGGAACAGATCTACTCTTCTAAAACCATAGTTTATCTACTGGAATGAGTGACTAGTTACACAAAATGATACAAGGTGGCTGATTATAGGCCTTTGTAGTGGCTACCTGTTTTGGCACAAATTCCTAAAGAGAAGAACCTGCACAGTTATGATCTTTTTGGTGTCATGGAAACACAGTGACTATGGAAAACTGTGGAAAATACTTTAGACTGTTAATATTATGATGATGTGGTGATATATTTGCAATGTTTCAGGAATTTTAATATTTATAAGATTACTCATAAATTATAATGGTGAAATTAATGGAAATTATTTGTGCTGTTAACAGGTAATGTTCATATGAACACCTACCTATGAGGGTACAAGATATGCAATACTATTTGCTTGGAAAGCACCACCACAATTATTGCACAAAGCAGAATAAGCTATTCTCCGTTCTTCCATTTAAATGTGCTTTATTAACACCTGTTTATCTGTTAAACATAACAGAAACTACAAATTACTTCCCTAGTGCTGACCCATAGAAACTCCAGTTTCTACAAACCAACTCTGTCACGGAAATATGATTAGAAAATTAAGACTTTACAGATCAATAAGGGATAACATATTACAGTCTCAAAAACAACAGACAAAATTTTGAGTGAATGCTGCACTCTTACTTTCAGAAATGTTTATCATTGTTTTCTTGTCAGGAGAAATTTTTACAGAAACCTTCCTATGTTTTTAGCCATCTTTGGATATTACGTTTTACAATATAGTCCTTCAATTGGTTTTGATCTATGATCTCTACTGTCTCTATTTCATAGCATTCCATCTATGAAGTAACATCTGCATTCAGTTCTGGGTTCCTCAGTTCAGAAAAGACAGAGGTCTTCTAGAAAGAGTCCAGTGAAGGGCTGCAAAGTTGATGAGGGTCCTGGATCATCTCACATATGAGAAAAGGCTGAGAGATCTGGGATTCTTGAGCATGGAGAAGACTAAGCGTGGATCTTATCAATGCTTAAAATGAACTAAAAGGCAGATGCCAAGAGGATGGAATCAAGATCTTTTCAGCAACATCAGGACAAAGGGCAGTGGGCAAGAACTGCAGCACAGGAGATACCATACAAACACAAGGAAGGACTTATCTACTGGAACAGACTGCCCAGGGAGGTTGAGAAGTTTCTTCTTTGAAGTCTTTAAAGGCCTGTCTGGATCTCTTCCTGTCAGATCTACGGTCGGGAACCTGCTTTAGCAGGTGGATGAGTTTGATGATTCCCAGAGGTCCCTTAGAATCTTTAAGATTCTGTGATTTTGTGATCCCGTGATTTTGTAATCCCAGCTATCTCAACAAAGGATATCTATTACTATTACTTTCATGTTTCTTATCTTTTTAAAAGTGCTTCAGAGTGCAAAAGCAGCTTGAAAAGTTAATATTTCAGTTATTTTCCTCTTTTCATGACTTCACAGGGGTGTAAGAGATTATTCTTTTACATTATTGTCTCAAAGCTTGCTGGGAACATAGATGAATAAGTCTAGGCAAGTCCTGGGCAGGAGTTGAGAAATCCTTTGTCTGAGGGACACAGATAGACAAGGCCAGGGGCAACGAGGGAGATAAGCTGCAGCTTAATGGCTGTGAAGCAGTTCTTTAGGGGGACTTATCTCAAGGAAGGTGGCCATCTCAGGGGGCACTCACATGACTCTTACTCAAGTGCCCAGGGATGTCACGTAGGCAGGAGAAAAAGTAGGATAAAAGAGGAATCAAAAATCATGAGGTTTAGGTTTTCTGGCAGTAGATTCCTCGTGAAGAGGAAGAGATTTCTGCCATGAGAAGCCTCACGACCTGCCTCTTTCCCTCCTGGACTTCTCTGCTCTCTACCACAATGCTGAAGAAGAACAAAGGTATCTGCCATCAGATTCCTTACTACGGAATTCCTGCATGCTGAAGGACTCACCTGGGCCTGCTACCTGAGTCCTGCTGCTTCCTCCCTGATTGGCTCTGCGACTTCTTCCTGCTACCTGCTTGCCTGCTGCCTTTGCCTCAGATCTTCAAAATGTGCAAGGGGACCACTGCTGGATCCTGGTGGTGACTATCCCCGCTTTACACAACTCTTGCTTCTTTCCTATCTTTTCTATCGCCCTCCTTCCCTTCCCTGTCTCCCTGATTCGAATTTATAATAAACTGGTTGGACTAATATATGAACCATTGTTTCTTAATCTCACGCTGGGTATACAGATATTAAAAGAACCTCATCTCCTTCCTATAAATTGGAGCAAGACAAGGGGACAGCCAATACATAGGAACAGTCAATATTATATGTCACATATGTTCTTCTCAGGACACGTATCCATATGAGTGCTTGAGACCCAGGTTAAGTCTATCTTGTGCACAATCTGTCCTGTAATTCATAGAAATCTTGCAATATATATTTGGATTTATCCCAGTTTGATATTCATCTGAATATTTCTTTGAATCTTTCAGTAGAATAAATTATCAGTGTTTCTGCAAAATTAGTGATATTTCAAGAGAAAGCTTCTTTCTCTTGAGATGTAACTACACTGAGAAGGACTTTTAAGTACAGAAGATTAATTTGAACAATTGTTATTTCTGAGAACTTGAAAAGGTTTAGGTTTCTGTAAGGCTACATTCTCTTCAGTAATCCTGCAAGTTTGTAACTTGCATATTCCTGTTCTTGCATACTCAGCATCTCAGCAGTTTCTGAAACAAGTTCTTTATGCTCTGCAAGAGCTATATAGCAATGAATTAGTCATATTTTACTTGGGTCACAGAAGTAAGCCTAATTCTAATGATAGTCTTAATATCTGTTGGTTCTGTTGAGGAAATACATGTGTGCAAGTTTCAGCAATAAAGTCAAATTAGGCATATGTTTTACATATGAGTGAAGGAGCAGAAGGTTTTAAAAGAGGTAGAACATGATTCAAGAATCATATCTGATGGAAAATGCATACTACATCAAGTATTTCAAAAGTAACTATGATATTGGCATCAAAATGCCTATAATATGCTAGAAAATACATATACCTCCTGCAAATGCCAAGACAGCCCTGTAACTTATCTGTAGTATGAAAGTTAGTGCTTTAGAGAAGAATTACAATACTCCTTTTAACTTTATCAGTATAATTAGAACTATTTTAGAAACTACCCTGACATATTAGTGAGGGTAAACAGATGATGTTCGTGATCCTAAAAAAAACTTGGAAAACTTTAATTTTTAACAGAAGAGAAAAAAAAAGACCCACATTCCAAATTGAGCTACTATTTGCAAGTAACTTGAGTCTTGGAGCTGTGGACAACAGAAGGAAAAATTAACAAGGAAAATTGAAAATTTCCTGCCATCTTCAGTTAGATCTGTAAAGAGGTTTCATCTGATCCAGTACACTTTATCAGTTAGTTTACCTGTTATATGGTCTATGTTATAAGTGTGAAATTGCTCTTCTGAAAGATCCAATTGCATAGAAAAAATGGGAATCATCCAAGATTTGAGAATTGATGCAGTCTTTCATTTTGTTGTTTCTTGTTCATCCACTGCCTCTAAATGTAGGTGCATTACTAACAAACTCTAAAAATGTAAATAGCACTGATGCAAGTACTATTTTTTGTCCCTTCAGTGACTGTAACGATGAGTTGAAAACAGAAATATCAAAAAGTCAACTAGCAAAAGAGCCTAAACTAAGACCTTGTTGCAACAGAAGGAGTGTACTGAGATTAATGAACCCGTAAGAGAACTATATCATCCCATCTTGTATGTATCCCT
This sequence comes from Chrysolophus pictus, assembly GCA_037305975.1. Taxonomy (NCBI): domain Eukaryota; kingdom Metazoa; phylum Chordata; class Aves; order Galliformes; family Phasianidae; genus Chrysolophus; species Chrysolophus pictus. The sequence continues at coordinate 7,418,445 of CM074614.1, forward strand.
GATGACTGGAACAAATACATGTAAAGATGTATTTACTTATTTTAGTTCCTGTGATGATTTTCACAACAGTTGAATTTTGTAATTAGTTTATATTAGCTAACAATGGCCTTGGAATTTTTCCAATCTTGGAAGATACTCCTATGTGTAGTATTTATAAGTATTTTGAGTGCATTTCTGTTCATTAGACTACCTTTCTGACTGTTGGCAGACAGTGATATCCATTTATTTTCCCATTCATCGTGTCAAAAGACAATCCTGCTAATGTGTATTACTTGCATTTTCATATAAGCAGTAGTCGGAAAGTGCAATTTCCTCTAGTCTTCACCTATATATCAGTCAAGATGAAGTGTCTGGAAAGATGATAGTTTTCTGCAACTTTTCTTAAAGCTTCATAAAAAGCTTATTTTTTCTCCTTCATAATATAATTTAAACTAACAGTTTCAAATGATAAACAGCTAAATCTTCACACAAAAAAAGAATTAATGCCATGAGATATCTGTTAGTAGGCTATATGCAGAAGATCAAAAGGAGGTTATATTTAAAAGAAGGAAGGTTTAAATAAGATAAAGATTTGGGGAAGAAAACTCATGAAAAAGGCAATTCAAAGAGGAAAATTTCACAGACTAATAACAGGCTCAGTAGGGTGTAAGTTCAGACCTGTGAAATTGACATGTTTACGAATATGTTCAGAGCTGAAAAAACTTTTTGGTAAAGACTTGTGAATAACAGCCTCAAAAATTCCAGTTTGTTTCAGAACTCCAGCCTTAGTCATGCTGCAAGAATCTAAAGATCAAAAGAACCAATGTTGTATGAAATGGATACTCAGCTGGCATAAATCAAGATTGATCTGTTTAAAACAATGAGACTACTGAGCTACACCAGCTGTGGATGTGGCCTCATGTTTTTCATGCAACAGGAGAATTTACTCTGTGCATATTCCAAACTGTGGCCAGTGTATTTATTAATGCCACGATTGACTTCATGGCCAGGGCTTTTCTGTGGAAAAGACTGCTTTTCGGCTGGTCAGATCTTCCCAGTCTGAAAGAAGGTAGAGCATTCTGTCCTTTGCATCATGCCTTCTGGTTGACATGGGGAAGCAGTATCATATTTCTATGCTTTTGTCCTCATCCACTTCACTTTGTCTGATGGATGTCTTAGAAAAGGGGTTGGGGAAAGAGCATTATGCAGCTGGCCATCATAATCTTTTCAAACCCACAAAAGAAAAAGGTTTATATTTTTACTGATCAAGTTGCTATCTTTTCTTAGCCTTCTTCATGGGACTACACATGCACAAATTTTAAAACAAAGAGAGTGTGTTGACATTTTTCTGAATATAATGTAAATGTGAGTAGACTTCCTCCCTAGGTGATTTTGAACAAATCTGCTGGAACAAAGCTAATAAATGGTTTTAAGGATCTGTGTATAGCTCTCTGGCTGTCTGCTGATGACCATTTTTCCAGAATAGTGAAGATAAATAAAAATAATCTGTCAAGTATTTTAATCTGTCATTCTAGCATGACATGAGGTGAATATTGCCAGCTATATATATGAGATGTGTTTTCTTTCATTTTTTTTTCTGCCAAAGAGATCCAAAATCGAGGACTTCTCTCTTTGTTTAGACATGAGACAGTGCTTTCCAGAGCTTTCTGACAGAAACGGTTCAGTGATGGACTGCCTGAATTTTCCTTCTGAAGTTACAATTAGTACTAGTATGGATGCAGAGAAAAAGTTTGTTCCTTTCATATTTGTATCAGTTGGTTCCTTTTCCACTTTCAATATTTTCTAGAAGATAAGGAAACCCAGATCCTCAGCTTTTCATCTCTAAAGAGGAAAGTCTGAACTCTCCTCTCAGCGTCCACCGGAGTGGCGTATTTCTTGAAAGCTGGGCTTTCAGACAGTGCACTGAATTATGTAGGAGGCCTTAATAACAGAAAACAGTGAGAAAATACTTCATGTGCTCAGCAAGCTATAGTCCTTATGTATTTGACTTTTTGCAAAGATATCTCATTGCTAAGGTCTTGGATTTGTAGGGAAATTTTTTTCTAAATTTGTTTCTAATCAGAGGAAAAATTTTAAATCAAGAATTGTGTCATAGAATCATAGAATGGCTTGTGCTAGAAGAGATTCTAAAAATCATCGAGTTCCAACCCCTGGTCAGGGGTAGGGTTACCTCCCACAGGATTAGGCTGCTCAGGGTGCATCCAACCTGACCTTGACCACCTCCAGGGATGGGGTACCCATAGCTTCTCTGGACAGCCTGTGCCCAGGACTGTGACAATCCAAAGCAAACTCGTTGAGGCTTCATGATCCATGGGAAAGAAAGAAGAAGGAAAAAAAAAAAAGGAGCTATTGGTAATAGGTGAACGGTTGGACTGGATGATCTTTTAAGTCTTTTCCAACCTTGGTGATTCTATGATTCTATGAAAATCTGAAAAGATTTAAGTAAAGTTTTACAAGAAGAAAAAGGCAGGTAAGGAAAGGTGACATTCTTGCAAAGAATCAGAACTAAGGGCAGCAAGTTAAATTATCTCAGAGTGGAAAAAGGTAAGGAAGAGTATTAAGAAACATCTGGAATAAATCTGGCACAGTAATGAAAAACACAAATAGTGTTTGAGTCAGATAGTGAAGAATAAACACAGAAGGAAAATGAGAGAGACTGAATAAAAAAATGAAGACTCTTTTCAGATACTTTTTGGACAGAATGTTTAGTAAAGCTCTTTAAAACAGAGAAGTTTAAAAATTCAGGTAAACCTTGTAAGCCTCTTTTAAACATAAAAATTTAAATCTTCAGCCTTATTTTTTGGAAAGGTGGATGTTATAGACAAAAGTGTCACAATTTTTTTAAAAAAAGCCTTAGAACAGAAACAGAAAATAACCTCCCTCTATTCCTCCCTCCCTCCCTCCCTCCCTCCCTCCCTCCCTCCCTCCCTCCCTCCCTCCCTCCCTCCCTCCCTCCCTCCCTCCCTTCCTTCCTTCCTTCCTTCCTTCCTTCCTTCCTTCCTTCCTTCCTTCCTTCCTTCCTTCCTTCCTTCCTTCCTTCCTTCCTTCCTTCCTTCCTTCCTTCCTTCCTTCCTTCCTTCCTTCCTTCCTTCCTTCCTTCCTTCCTTCCTTCCTTCCTTCCTTCCTTCCTTCCTTCCTTCCTTCCTTCCTTCCTTCCTTCAACTAAAGTTCCTGGAACTCCTAACTGGACTTAACACTCCAGTTCCGTGGATCTGTGTCAGTTCTGGATACCTGGTTCTCCAAAGAGAAGAAGAACTACATACCCCTGAGGACTTTACATTCAGAGGGGGAGATATGTCACAGGAGGAAGTCACAGGTCTAGCTTCCTGGCAGTGTGTAGGTGTGTTCCCCACCCACATGGCTTCAATTCAAAGTAAGGCTTTCGGTTTCTGATACTCTTCTCTCTCATTTTATTTGATTTATTTTCCTCAATTCCAATTATGTTGCATTATATTGTGTTATCTTGCATTCTGATATCATATTTCACAAAATTAAGTTTCCTCCTTATATTTTTGCTACTGTTCTTTTTTTCTTTTTTTTCTTTTTTTTTCTTTTTTTTTTTTCCTCCAGAGAACTGCTGTATAGGTAACAAATTACTAACTTGGTAATACTAAGATGTCACAGCGTTATCTAGATCAATCTGTACCTGTGACAGGGGGCAGCAGACCTGCAGCCCACCGGTCCAAAAAGGGAGGGGAGAGGGGGTTGTTGATGTTTTATGGACTGGTTCGCCTTCATTGTGTGACTAATGGGGCAGAGCACCCATGGATCCACGCCCTGGGAAAGGGGAAAGGGAAAGAGGGAAAGGTAGAGAGATGGAAGGTGGGCCTAAAAACGGAAGAGCTGCAGTGACCTGAGGAAGAAAGTTGATTTACTAAATATGATATCGGAATGCAAGATAGCACAATATAATGGGAACTGAGGCTAATAAATCAAATAAAATGAGACAGAGTGTCCGAAACCAAAGGCCTTACTTTGATTTGGAGGCAAAACATCTGGAAAGCACACCCACAACTGCCAGGCAGCGAGAGAGAGAGAGCGAGTCCTGTGACTTGTGGGTCTTACCTTTCCCTCCAAATGCAAAGTCCTCTGGGGTATGTAATTCTAATTTTTCTGAGAACTGGGCATTCGGAAGGTTGTCAGTCCATGGAACTGGAGTATTAACTCTTTAATTCACCAAGCTTTACATGATGTTATGATGTGAAATACCAATAACAAAAATCATAAAACCAATAAGAGTTTATAGCAAGAGTGAATATTAAGAAATTTCTGATGTAGCTAAGTGAATCTTAAAACTGAATTTGCAATAGGATGCTTCCGTCTTACACCAATTATAATTTTCTTTATTCTGTTGTTTACCAAAATGGGCAAGAAAAATGCAGAAGATGCTATTAGTACTGTTAAAACATTCTGAAAGTTTCCAAGGAAATAAATATCAGTTCACAGATGTGACATTTCTCATACTGCTGAAATAATAAAAAAACAAGTTGTGAAGCTTATAGTTTATGAGCACTTGTAGCAGTCCACAAATAATAATTCCTATTAATAAGATATATAATGTTTCTCAACATGTGTTCTGATCTGCAACTATTATGTCAATAAACATAGCTAATCAGTTTAATGTGCTTTAGTGTGAGACAAGCGCTGAATACTAACACAGAGATAATAAGAAAGGAATCTCTTTTATCATTTTCTCTCTGATAGGACAAGCCTAGGCATCCATCTGTGAACTGTTCTCATAATGAATACTGATTGAAAAAGAATATAAATGACACTTCTAATGTGAAGCAACAAAAAAGTATAACATATATTTTTAAATGAAGAGAAACTTTTTTTTTAAGAAAAACAAGCTGGATGTAATAGTAAGATGTCAATGTATGTTTTCAGACTAATCTATTTTTACTGAAACTTGGCAATGTTTAATAAACAATGATTAGACCAACTTTTTTTTCAGAAGAAATTGACTTTTTTGAGTGGATATAACAAAATATAGAGAAGGTATAATTTGGGGTTGTTCTTGCCATGCATTGAAATGTTTTTTGTGCCTCTTTCTTTGTACTGTGTGAAAATTCTTTCGTTAATCTTAAATCCTGCCTGTTCATTAGCAGTCTGCAGACCTGTTTATTTATTTATTTTTTTTTCATGGAATATTTATTTTTGTATTTTCAAAACATGCTTAATGTTGCATGAGAACTGTTTAGAGAACTTTCATATTATTATAATTTCAAAATGATCTTTTACTGTGCAGACTGAAGAAAATGAAGAAATAAGTAGGGATGCTGTTATTTGAAAGGAGTGTACAATTCATTTATTTTTTAAATTAAATCTCAAATCTATTTTTTTCTCTTTACCTTGTCTACTCCACATTTAACTGAATGAATAAACCATGAATAGATATCACCAGCAGATTTGGACAGACATTGCCGTGACTTCATCTTTGCAAAGTAAAATGAGGAGACCCTGTAGTGTGCTGAATTTCTGGACTGCTACAGTGGATGTACGTAGTATTCAATGCTACATCTTGGATGAGAGAATCAAAACACATCAAAGACAAAAATATACCTTCAGGAAACAGATGGGAGGTTTTGAGAGGCTGTAGATCAAGTTCTAATCTTTGTTTATTCCAACTACATTTCATTAGATTTTTCAGCCTTTCAGAGCTACATAAAACCAGAGAAAAAAAGAAATGAAAAAGACCAATTAGGCCACCTAGTGTGTCCTTCAGGGTTTCAGTAAAGGATTGCCCCTGACAGTGTACAGTAATCATTTTATCTAATTAAACAACTCCTGAGAAACCAATCAATTTCATCTCTCAATTAATAGTTTTCTAGGAGTCTTTTTTAATAAGTGACACATTACAGTTGAAGGAAAAAAAATGAAATCTAAAATAAGATCTTAAGACAAGGTTTTTTTTTTTTTTTTTCAAATTTCAGGATTTCTTTGCCATTTTTGTGGATGCCAGGACAGAACTGCATGAAGTAATACAGAACAGACCAGCCAAATGTATTAGAATAAAGGGTTGTGAGACAAGTGGACAACTAATATTTTCTTTTTTCCTATCAAATTGGCTTTATAAATTGCATCTCTGTGTTGTAGCCTCTCCAAGCTGTCACTTATGACAACAAGTCTCATATTTCTCCATATATACTTTTAGTAAATATTTCAGAGCAGATTGGAAGACAATATGAATTAAATAAGTACACTTAGTGTCAATCATGAATCACCTCTTATTCCTAAAGAATCTTATTAACTTTCCTATCAACTTGTTGGTTTCAAACTGAACTGTTCTCTGCCTGCTTTTATTTCATCTGACAGCTTTGCTTTTCACCGACTTTATCCAGAATATCTGATTTTCAGTTTAATCAGAACATGGAGAACCTATGTGAACTTTACAGCCCAGTGATGAAATGCACAAAACAACATGGATTTGTAACTGAGAGTCTGCTTGACTTGCAGATACCCACCACTTTTTTTACATTCATGGAAGCATTGAACAATTTTGGCTGCAAAAGACCACTAAGATCATCTAGCCATCAACCCAACAGCACCATGTTCACTAAACCATGTCATTCAATGTAACATTACCCTTTCCCTGAAAACCTCCAGGGATGGTGACTCGACCACCACTCTGGGCAGTCTGCTTCATATGATACTTTCACCAAACTTCTTCCATTACCAAAGCTACTAATTTTGTTGTGACTTTATAAAGTTTTCCCTTTTAATCAGATATTTTATTCTTGATTGCTTTCTCTTTGAATTCTTCCCTCAGAGAGTTCAGCTGAAAGAAAGTTTCTCAGGCATCTGGATTGATAATCCTTATCTTCAGTCCTTAAATAAACCTCTATATTTTTTTCCTACAAACATAATTGGAAGTTTTGTCTAAATAAAGATTGAAGGCCCATTCCATCCGTATTTACATTATTTCCATCATGAATACTCATTGCTGTATATACATACATAAACTCCTAATGTTCAAAATGTAGCTTTATAAACAGTGCTACAATCCAGGGTAATACTTAACATAAAGAATCTCATGAGGTCCTTCATTCTTAGCAATTGATATCGTACCTGCTTCTGTGAGCTTTAATCTCTGTGTTCATACTTTATCTGTTTGCTTGCCTATGAAAATATTAGCTTTATAATAATTTTCCTTCTCTATATCTTGTATATAGATGGCTAAATAATTCTTGTCAGTCTTACAAGGGCTGAGTATGTGTACTGTTGCTGAATTATAGACTCTCTTTTCAGTTAAAAGGTCAACACAATATGGATACTTCAAAAATGAAGAATAAAATTTTTAGAAGCATTCCCCTTCTTGATGATTTGGAATATTGTGTGATGAGATTTATTTGTTTATTTTAACTACACAGCTGCTAATGCTTTAAAAATCTTCTTGATTTGACAAGGGGAGAGATGAAGCAACTAATTGCCACAGCTGTGAACAGCCATCTCCACTAGTTCTTGCAACTGCCAAATGAACTTTCACTGAGAGATACTAGATTAATTAAGGGATTATACTATACATTTTTTTTGTATTTCCAGGTTGTCTATAGAATAATGTTCTGACTGGTTAAAAAAAGTTAGAAAAGATTCTATGACTACTCAATTATAAATGAATATGGAGACACTAATCTGGCTGATGTAATTCAGAATAGCCTTAACACTTATTTACTTTGTCTACCTCAGACAAGAAGGTTGGAAGACTGCAGATGGGTTAAGCTTTATTAACCCTTGCAGAGTTGTATCATCTGGAGACTAGAAACCATGAATTTATGGCTTCTGAACTTTGTGGGATATTCTCCTACTCAATAAAACCAGAAAAGTTCCCCAGAGCTCCTTTCTTCTAGATGTGTAAATTCAACAAATTTTAAAAAATAACAATTATGGTTGACTGAAAATTCTGAATTTGAATTCTGGGATTATTGCTTAAATGCTTCTTGAACTTCAGCAGTCTGGTATCATGACACTGGGGAGCCTGTTCTAGTGCCCAGCCACACTCTGGTGAAGAAGTTTTTCCTTACATTCAAGATGACCCTCTCCTGGCACATCTCTATGCCATTCCCTTGGGCCCTGTCGCTGTTACCAGAGAACAGAGCTCACCTTGTGAGGAAGCTGTAAACTGCCATAAGGCTTCCCCTCAGCCTGCTCTGCTCTGAGCTGAGCAAACCAAGGAATCTCAGCTGCTTCTCACACACCTTACTCTCCAGACCCTTCTCAATCTTTGTAGCCCTTTGGATATTTTCTGATAGCTTTATGTCCTTCTAATACTGCGGTGCCCAAAACTGAAAAGAGTGCTCAAGGTAAAGCCACAGCAGTGCTGTGTTGACAGTGCTGAGCCTGATGCAGCCCAAGGTATAGTTGGCCCTTTTGATTGCGGCTTTCTGTAGTTTAATCCTGCAGGCAGCACTACACAGCTCACTTCCCCCCAGGAGGGATATGGTAGAGAGTCAGAAACAAAATAGAACTTGTGAGTTGTAATCAAAACTATGTAATAAGACAGAAAAGGAAAAATGGAGACAAAAATGCAATGATAATTATGTAGACCCACAATATGTACATATAAATCTTATATATATACGTGTGTGTGTGTACGTATGTGCATAGTAGGAATATATGTGTGTACATATATATATATACTTCTGTTTATATATATGCATACATGAATTTATATGTATGTGTACATATATATACACATACATAAAGTCATTACTTGCCGCACACTGACCATTGCACAACAGAAAGTACAAATGTACATTGAACGATGCCCTGCTAGCAATGCAGTGTTTCAGAGAAACACCCAGTCAATCTCTGAGCAGCATCCAGCCCATGCCCAGATGTCTACAGCTTCATGGCCTTCCACGTGGTGCCACTAGAAATGCAATAAGCCCTGGTCTAATTCAGGGCCAGTCGTGGATTGTTTCTAGATCCTGCCACCACACTATAACATCAGTGACTCCTCCCCACCAACTGGCCTGGCTCTGGGTGTGCTCTCATCTCTCAGTAACAACCAGACCATGGGTGTGTTACTGAAATCTTGGCTGAAAACAGGACACCAGGGCACACTGCTGTCTCAGATTCAATTTATTGTTGATCTGAATCTCCAAATCACTTTCCATGGGACTGCTCTCAAGCCTCTCAAAATGTGCTACTAGAAATGTTCTTTATGAAGATGAGAGCATTTATTTCTACAATTTTGGTCCATGAGTTTCTCTCTTTGGCTTCCTATTGGTTTAAATCCTAACATTTTGCAGTAAATCTGTTATTTTCATTTCTTGTTAGGTACAAGTCAATTTATTTTTCTTGGCTATTGTTACTGAAGTTGTTAATATATTTTTTTAGTTGAACTATAATCTCTAGGATTAAGGAGTCAAGCACATAGATGAATGTTCTTCTTTTCTGACATCTTCATTGTTAGTAAAATTATTGTTTAACTTTATCACTTCCAGAATGAGTGGCAGAGGTCAGTTTTGAGAGTAAGATTTGAACTGTATGAGCCATAAAAAAATTATTTCCTCAAAAACTCATTATGTTTTCACAACTGCATTAAGTTTCCATAAATTATGTAAATTTAATATTGGACATATGAATTACATGTCAATCAGTTTTCCAGTTTTAAGTACAAGGAGATACTGTATGATAGGCTATAATGTTCATCTGTTTTACTGAAAATAATCCTTCTCTTGTGGGAGGCCTTAACCCACCGCACCTTAAAATGATCTGGGAGTCCTTGATAGGATTTAATGAATGATTAAATTTATAGGGGAAAAAAAAATGCAGCAATCACACTGTTCAGAATCTTTTAAATCAGAAGAGTTTGTCCAATACAGAAATAACAATCCTTGTCTACCAGCTGTAGTGCAAATCACATATGAAAGAGATTGTGGTTGACTTGTAATGGCTGTTATGATAAAGTAGTAATAATTACGTGCATAGAACATTTGAGATCTATGCTAAAATTAGAATTTCTTGCTGTCAAAACATATTTAGTTACAATTAAAAGCAGAGAAATGAAGAATCTGCAAAGAAATCTAAGTGCAAAGAAGTACTTCTGGTTCTATAGTATTTTCCTGGTTTAAACAATTTAGCTTGATTAACTGGTAGAATATTAGCTATGCTAGATTATAGGAGGTAAGAACTACTTTATTAATTAAAAGCTTCAACTAATCAGCTGTAGGTTGCAGATATGTTGTATTTTCATGGAGATTGGCTAAATATTACATAATTCTGTGACCACTTTTTTGAGTGTTTGGTGTTTTCAGCAAACACTGGTGTTTTTCAGCATTTTTTCCAGCATCTTTTTTAAAATTACACATTTTGTTTGTTTGTTTGTTTTCTGTTTTCTTTAACTGGAAGAAGGTGGGTTTTTGTTTGTTTGTTTTTGTTTTTTGGTTTTTTTTTGTTTGTTTTTTCTTCTGGCATTCTTACCTCAGATTTTCTTGCAAGAAATGGTGCATAAGTTTTGACAAAAAAAATCAGGAACTCTCTAGAAATTGGAATTCGGTTATTATTAGAAAAACCAAAATGAAACACAAGAGGGAAGAACAGAATGCATTATGTAAAGTATATATGTGCAAAGTATATATGTGCATATATATATATATATATATATGCTTATGCAGGCCACATTCTCCCTCCTTTGAAGAGTACATTTTTCAACGGTGTTTTCTTCCTTGTTTTTTTGTACAAGAAGTAAGAAAATTAGCTGCAGTACAGATGCTGAGAACTGATAGTGGGAAACAAGTGAAAAGGCAGCAAAAAATGCCTGGTTAGAATTCTATCTGGGAAATTCTTATTAAGAAGTATATGAAGCTAGTCACCCTTTGGAGGCAAAAATACAAAGGCTGTCCATTTATCATAGCCTTTTTTCTTTTATGATACTTGGCCCCTTGCAGCCTAACAGAACAATAGCATCAGTATTTTAATCTTGAAGGCAGCAACAAAGGAACTGGCCCAAAGGAACTGTCACACAGCAAAGGGCCACAGTGACCTGTAGGACCAGACACTGACCCTGCCAACATTCAACTTCTGCACTTTTAGCTTTTAAGGTTTAAGCTTTTAAGGTTTAAGGTAAAACAAGGATGCACTTTGAATACAAGTAGCTGCAGCAAATCACCATCTTCAGCATTGTACATCATTCACAATTCCTAATGGAAACATGAACAGAAATGAAAATATAACTCCGTCACTTGGCACACCCAAATGGGAAGACAACTAATTTAGTTTTTGATAGATGCTTAACCTGCTGTAGAAGTAGAAAAACATATATTTATCGAGTAACCTCTGAATGTATGCATACATAGCGTGTTATGCGTAGCCCAGCAACTATCAATGTGCACAAAGACAACAAACTTACAAACAAGTTTTGGATTCGGACAGTCTGTGACAGCCAAAGCTTTCCAAAGTCTTTTAAGAATTTCATAACATAGAACATGCTCTTACTGCACTTTTCTCCAGTCAAAATTGTTTTTCTCATGGTTGTGATACATTCCACATTAGAATAAAACATTTATATGCCAGGATCCTACAGAAGCACTTACATAGCACATATAAACAGGTTCACACAACAAGGCTTTCCCTGAAAAGATAGGGCTACAAAGAGCGAGAGGGAAAACAGAGTATTTGTCAGACAGGCAAATCACATCTCTAAATAGCACTGCTGCTCCAGATACCCACTCTGCCACTCCATGCGGCCTGAGGCACATCAAGCTCAATATATAAGGTAACTTTGCACCCATATCCTGTTATTCATGGAGGCTGCATTTAACAACGACAGTAACAACAACAACAACAACAATAATAATAATAAAGGCAAACCACAGAATCCCTTTACATATGAATCGCAACTGGTACCTCCATCTTTTCTGTAATGCTTTAATACTATAATGCTGTAATACCTCACACCAAACTTCTCAGTGCTGCATGAACTCAGCTGTCAGCTGTGGTAGGAGGCACCATGTACTTTCTCACTCATTGCCTCACCCAGGCTAATTCTTACCTGAGGTGTCAGCTAACATACACATATTTTCTTGTAAGTTTATATTTGTTTTAATTGACACCAACACTCTGCATGTATATTCTTTCTGAAATTTATGAGACCTCTTCCTCTTCTTCCTTCTCCTCATCCTCCCCTTCTTCCTCTTCCACTTCCTCTTCACTCTGAGCACTATCCAGTCTGGCCTTGAACATCACCAGGAATAGGTCAACCTCAGCTTTTCTGGGCAACCTATGCCAGTCCTCACCAATCTCTGAGTAAAGAATTTCCTTCTAACATCTAATCTAAATCTCCACTCTCGTGCAAGTGCCAATTTCTCCTTGTCTTATCACTATTAAACTGTGTAAAAAGTGAGTCCCCCTCCTGCTTCGAGAACTGGATGACTACAACGAAGTCTCCCTGGAGTCTTCTGTGTGGTGGTAAACTCTCCTGATGGAGAGAAAGTCCAACTCTCTCAACCTTTCTTCATAGGAGAGATGCTCCAGTCTTTTGTGGCCTCCTCTGAACTTGCTCCAACAGCTCCAGGGTGGCCCTTCTTTTTGTTTCTTGTTACCCGCTTGTACTGCTCAGTAGCGGGAATATGTCCTCTTGGACTTTCCTTTGCTGGTTGGTGGCCTTCCTGACCCTATCCCTACAGACCCTTGCAGCAACCCTATAATCTTCTCAGGGTATTTGTGCCTGCTTCCACTGAATTTGCATTTTCTTCTTGCTCTCCACTTTGACCAGCATGTCTGTCTCTTGTCTTCTTTTAATGACTTCCTACACTGGAAGATGGAAAGCCATTGAACACTGAGGAAGGCTTCCTTAAAGATCTGCTAGCTCTGCTCCACTCCTTTGTCCTTAAGAGCATTTCCCACTGGGTTTTGTTAATTAACTCCCTGAAGAGCAGGAAGATGGCTTTCCTCAAATTTAGAACCCTGATTTTACTTTTTGTCTTTGTAATATCCCACAGAAGTGTGAACTCCATCACGGCACGGTCACTACAGCCCTGGCAGCCTCCAATCCTGATGTCATCAATCAGCTTCCTTGTGTTGGTGAATGACAGCCCAAAATTGGAAAATTTGCAAATCCCCCCCCCAGCCACTTCATCCCTCACCCCCACCCCGCATGACTGTCTATTACACGGCTCAAGAAGTTATCCTCAGTGTATTCCAGGAGCCTCCTGAAATGCCTAAAGCTCTTTGTGCTACCTGTCCAACAACTGTCATGGTGGTTTGAAGTCTTCCCATCAGGAAAAGAGCCTGCAATCACAATGCCTCCTGTAGATGCAGGAAGAAGTCTTCATCAACAGACTCTGCTTGAGACCAACCACAAAGCTTCCTTTATTGCCTCAGTCTCTAACTCTCACCCATTATTTATGGACATTCTTCAGGGACAGCTCTTCAGACTCTATTCCTTCCTTGATGTAAAGAGTAATGCCTTCTCTCCTCCATCCTCACCTGTCCCTTCTGAACAGCATGTAGACATCAATAGCTGCATTTCATTACTGAGAATCAACTCAGCAGACTTCAATGACAGCAACTACATCATGGTTTTCTAGTAGCACTGTAGTTTCCAGCTCCTCATGTTTGTTTTTCAAGCTAAGTGCGTTGGTATAGCAGCACTTCAGTTGAGCATCCAGCTTTGTCACCTTCTTGGAGGATAACTCCTTAATTCCCCTAAGTATTTCCCTCGAGTTTCCCTGTTGCCTCCTTCTATTATCTCAGTGGTCCCTGGCTCACTGTCATAAGATTTCAAGCATGCTGCAGGGTTACCAGTGCATCTCAGGCAGCAGGTTGAAGGCCTTCGCAATAGCATCTTATACTCCCTCTAGCACATAGTCGTGCCATCTCACACCTTATCATGGGCAGGCTTGCTAATACTTTCCACTCCTTTCAAACCAATTTAAAGCTCTGTCAAAGAGGTCAAGGAGCCCTGCTAGCTTAAAGCTTAAAGTGAAGGAAAACATATTACCACAATGCTATAGCAGCACAGGTTGTACAGTACAAGGAATGAGAGCTGATCAGGACATAGTTCTATTCTTTAGGTGTGATTTTTCAGATTTTTTTTTTTTTTTATATTTATAGTGCAAACACTTGCTAGGAAGCTGCCCTCAAACCAGCTCTCACAAGTGGGAGACACGCCATTTCTGCTTTACAAAAATGTCATCTGAATTAGTTCTAATAGTTAGGACCAGCATTTCCATGGTACCATTAAGTCTCTTCCTATATTCTAATCTGAATTTATACTGAAGTAATACTTCTGAAATTAAGTAGACTCAACATTTTATCCAGTACATAGCTAGTACTAGTACATAGTTTTCTACACTTTTCATTTTCGATATAAACTAGATGGCATGTTTTCTTTTGCCTATGTCATCCTTTTTCTAGTGGAACACTTGTGATCAGTATTTGCTTACTTGATTTAGTCTGTAGATTTTAAATTATAAGCAAAAGAAAAAAAAAACAAATAAATAAGAAAATAACAGGACTGTTAACACACTAAAGTTATAAACCAGAGAAGCCACAATCATCCCTCAGTGTAGTGATTTTAGTGTAAAATGAACACTTCTTTGAGTTAAAGTTTTTCATGAAAGAATAACTCAGAAAGCAAGGAAAAAGTGAAAAGAAAGAAAACACAGAAGACAGGTGAAAGAAAAAAATACACATTCTTGAAACAGAAATTAATAAGTTTGAAAATGTCAGGTGAAGAAGACAGTGAATAAATACTGCGATAGAGGGCCTTACCAGTGTGATTAAATTCAGGAGAAAGATGATAAATATGGAAAAATTCACTGGTAGTAAAAGAGCTCTTGAGTAGTGGGTGCAGACAAGCAGTGACAAGAAATGGATAGGTACATAAAGCTAATAAAACTTCTGGTGAGTCATCTGTGTGAAGAACTTAGTAGACTTGCAATAGAATTTGTGCATACTTAGTGCTAACAAACTAGCAAATATTACAAATTATATGATGGAGAACTAATCTGTTGCTCACAATAGGGAAACATGTTTTTCATTTATTCATTGTACATTTAATTATTGGAAGTTTCTGCAAGTATATGTTACATTTCTGTAGTTCAATTTTTAATTTAGCAAAGAACAAATTGATTGAAACAGATAAAATTGAAAAAATACTAGTAAACTCTTATTTAATATGCAGAATTCCCTACTTTTTCTGATTTTATATTTATGATTATAAATGGCAAATACTCATCTTTGCTAAGCATTTTAAAATCATAATTAGAGAAGGACTGCCACAATAATAATTGAATTTGATCCATTTGTGTGTGTTCCCACTTCTCTGCCTCCCAGAATTTTCATTCCAGGCACGAGCGCTGGTGTTCCTTAGTTGTACATCTGGTACAGTGTTTTTGACAGCAACATCACTCCACAGGGACTGAATGTGCCATCTGTATGACACTCTCAGTATCTAATGGTTTAAGAGCTGGAAACTCAACCATCAGAAAAACTATGTTTTTCAGGATGCTATATTATTGGCCTCTGATCCACATTTTACCAGCAAAGTTACACATTGTTATTACTTTTTGTTTCTTTTTTCATAAATATGAGAAAAGAGGAGAGGAGGCTGACTTTAGCAGCCAGAATGCCCTTATTTTTACTAGCTACAGGCAAAAGTAAAACAGAGAAGGATTAAAAAAAACCCAAAACTTGACAAATAAGACCCCTAGAGGTATTCAACTCCATTGGAGGAGCTGATTCTAATTGAAATGTAATGTAAAATCACCCTGTGAAAGGAAGAGTGTAGAAACAGATAGCACTGACTAAAAACTGTGTGTTTCCTTTAGCTATGAAGTTAAATGGATGAACCATCACTTCCACCCCAAAACAAACAAGCAAACGAAAAAACCCATCCAACCAACCAACCAAAAAAAACCCAAAAGCCATCAGATTCCAAGTAAAAGTTACAATAGAACATACATTAGAAAAAATTCCTACTTCTAGAGTCAAGACTTACACAAGACTTATTCATTTGTCTGAACTTGAGTATGATTATGAAATACTGAAGAAACACAATTGTATATGTCAAACTGACACATGTGAAGTTGTGTGGGAAAACTTTTTTCATAAATATATATATATATATATTTGCAAGGATAAGGCAAAAATGTTGTTTAAAAGACTGTAGTCTAATATGGGGGAAGATATCTGTTAGTTAGCAGGCCATTTGGATGCTACCAAGAGACAAAGTGTTGCTGGAAGGTAAGAAAGCTTTGAAATGGCCTCTTAGTTTTTACTTTGTTTTCCCCCTCTTTTATTCCTGCTGTTCATTATGAGCCAGTTTCTATTCATTGCTTGCATTACAGTTTATAGATACATAATTGCTACAGAAAAAGGCATCTGCTCAAAATGCCTGTAATTAATGACTTTTTTTCAACATTCAAGATGAAACCTTTTACATTTAGCAATACAGTTTACATAGAAGCTGTCCATTTTTCTAGTGACCCTGCTTGTGGCTTATTTTTCTCCTTTAACATCTTTGCGCAATGAAACAAGGAACATTTCTTTTAATAGTGTGTAGCTCACATGCTCATGACTTTGTTCCATGGAGACCAATTTACAAATAATAATAGAACTGACTGATATATGTCTTTCTCTACAGTGCATGCCAGTTAGTGGAAAAATTTTTTGCGTGATGATTTGCTAGTCAATACTATTGCTATAAACTATTGCATGAGTAAAACAGGAATTGCATAAGAAATACAGGAAAAAATATTAGTTAGATATTCAGTTTCAGTGTTGCCAGTTCAGCTTTAAATATTCAGGATAAAAATGAAGAGTTTTAGAGCCCGTACTAGACCTTGCATGTACTAAAGTAAGTCTGCTTAGGGAATTGCATACTATAACATTTGTGTACATAAACAAAACTGAATATGACTACTGATGTTAAATATTAACATACCTAATTGGATATTAGAGTAACAGTCCTAGTTACCACTTGTACAGCTTATTTGTTTTGGTTTTTAATCTTTGTGTCAGATCACTTTTAATACTTAGGATATCAGTTATTTCTTGTAATGATTAAAAGAGTTTTTAAAAGTAGTTAAGATTCTAAATGTCTTGCTGTTTTAGAAACATAGTTTAACTTGCCTTCAAGGGAAAAGAAACTCAGTGTTCAGTGTTCTGGAAAAATAACCCCCAAAACAACGCTCATTCAAAGTTTTTTAAACTACAACACTGAAAATAAAATCAATGCAGTATATAATTCAGATCTTAATTAGTAATCAGATGAATTTTTTTTTCTCCTTATCAGAGACCTAAAGGTGAAAGCTTGAAACAGACATGCATGTATAATAAACACTTATATTAGTTTCTTCAGTGACAAATATTCGTGATTTTAATGCTCTGATTCCATCTTTTTTCTTCTTGTTTCTCTCTGTCTCTCTGTCTCTCTGTCTCTCTCTCTTTTTTTTTTTTTTAAATGAAGGAAAAACAAGTATTAAACTAGTGGAAGTGGGAGGAGGAGGTGAAAATCCGTCCTACTTGGAATGAGTTGGCATTCTTGAAGTTTATGCTCTCCCATGTCATTCGCACTTGGATTGTCATCCAAAGGAACGGAAATCTTAGAAATATAGCTGTTACCACAGAAAAGAAATTGCTGTGTTGGCTGAGCCAAAACAGAACAGTTCATTCACCTTTTGAATGTGAAGGACAGCTTAGAAGTCATGGCCTATTCTTCTACTGCATGTATAAAGTGTCAGTATGTCATAGAGCTTTTTGCAAATACTGAGAGACTGGATTTTATAGTAGCAAGTGCAGAAGAAAAATTACTTACCTTGTAATTTGATGAGGTTAATAATAGCATGAATGTACTTTGATTAGTATAGAGTAGGATAAGATAAGAGGTTATCCAACTACATGATTTTTTTA
Source organism: Chrysolophus pictus (assembly GCA_037305975.1). Taxonomy (NCBI): domain Eukaryota; kingdom Metazoa; phylum Chordata; class Aves; order Galliformes; family Phasianidae; genus Chrysolophus; species Chrysolophus pictus. The sequence goes on from CM074614.1 coordinate 7,436,304, forward strand.
ATAAGCTTTCTCGTGCAGGATAGCCAATAATAATGAAGTGACAGAAAGATGACAACAACACAGAATAGATTGTTTCTGATCCCTGACATCTTCTCAACATCTAAAAAGATCTTTATCCTCAACACAATGTTGATTTTGATACAGAAGTATCTGTGTACATTATTTATCAGTGCTAACAGTGCACTGTCAAATTTGGTATTCCCCAGTGTAACAGGTGGCTAAGTACTGACTGACTTGATTGCATATCAAATTGCTTATCCATACCAGAGCTGGGACAGCTACCTTCAAATGCAATATTGTCATCCTGCATCTAAATTCTTTCTGTACTCTGCTCACAGACTCTGGTAGGATTTTACATGTTTTCCCTGGGATTTAACTATGTTGTCTCTGATTTGACACTATATATCTATTCCATGCACATAACAAAAAGAATATTCAGATTGTACAACATTGTACAACATAATTTGTGATCTTTGGAATACAATTCCTTTTATTTTGACTCACAGCTGTATTTTGACTAGCACAAGGAAGACAATCTTGGAATATTTTTTATGCCCTACATGCTCAAGATGTGAGGAACAAAGACTCTGTTGTTTCTATGTCATTAGCTCGATGTAGGGAGTAAATGATAGCAAATCCTGACATTAGGTGTGACTTCTAGAGGTTGGATAGGGAGGAGGTAGAAAAAATCCGCGAGAAGATAACAGTCACTGTTATCTGTCCTTTAGAGTGACTGACTGACAGGGAATGAAGAATTTTCTAAAAATCTAACTTTTGTTCTATTTGAGAAACATGGAACAAGATAGAAAACGTGGCTGTATAAGAGATAAATGATATTTTATTTCCTTGCCACAACAGCCATATCCAAATCCAAAATGATCTGGCACTTTCAGTGATGCTTTTTCTATTTCTTTTTACCTAGTATATCCCAGCAATGAAGAGTTTGCCACAATTATGGCACGGTCTCTTTCTATTTCTATTTCATATCCATACTGCTCCTGGTTATGTGAAGTACTATCATTCTAGGAAGTTTTCCTCTTACTCTAAAATGGCTCTTGGACCTCTGTAGCTGAGTAACAAAAATGTCTTCCAAGAATATTTGATGCTCATAATGAAAAATCCTTCTGTAATTAGCATTTCATTGTCAACTTCCTGCTAGATTTTTTTATTCTGTATCTTCAGCATGCACTGATTTGCAAGATGTTCAGCATCAACTCACAATAGTTATAAGTATCAGACAGCCATGATCAAGAAAAAATAAAAAATGTATAGTCACAGCAAAAGAGTGAAAAAACAGTCGAGAACATATATGGCTATTTATTTTGTGATGCAGTTAATTTTATCTTGGTAGATCTGATTTTGACTGAAGTAGAATTTTGCTTGTTTTTATTTGTTTGTTATAGATAAGTCAAAAATGCCTGGAATATTTATTGTTTTTTAATGAATTGTCTACGTATGTTTTAAAATTCATCTCTAATGTACAGTAAATTTAATCACAAAACTCTCATGTGTGATTGATTTCATGTGCATAGGCACAGTGTAGGGGATTGAATGTGAAGTTCTCAGATGGAAATATTAAAAAGTTGTTAATTAAACACAATGGATGACTCAGAAGTATTATCTGAAGTTTTAGAAAACGCTTTTATATCTTGTGTTTTCAAGAACATTTTCTAGAGACTAATCTTCACTGTTCTGATCTTTTTTAAATTGCACATTCAGAATTTTATATGAAAAAACGTCAAATGAGCAACAGCACTAAAAAGTTAGAATTTCTTCCACATATCCATGCATTCTTTCAGGAATGCTTAATATCAAAAGAACAAACATAAAACACTAAATATCACCAGCTAGCATTCTCTCTGTAAGCATTATGAGAAATACTGTTGGACCCTCTTTGTCTCAAGGAGGCACATCTCAAAGGACAAAATGTTGACATCCATGATTTGAGTTGCAATCTAATAAATTGAAGAGCAGCTGCAGATATTAGAATATCCAGCCTAGGACCAAGTGTTGTTACATTTGCAACGCTTATATTCAGGGATGGTGCAGTCCCTGATTGCTTCTTTCTTATGGTATTGATGAGATTACAGGAAAACACAGCCTGTCCAAATTTCTGGGGATGTATTACAAATGAATCTGATTCTTCCCAAATTTTGTTCATGAAGTTCCCTTCATATCTTGTAAATATGTTAGAATGATCCAAAACAACAAGGAAACAGACAAGCTTTACTCAAATACTGTTTCTTACATATGGTAGTGTCTGCATTTGTGTATCTTGTCTTTCTGACTATATTCTAACACAATATTCTGACAGAATTAAGAGAAAATATTTTTCTAGTCCCAACCTGCTCTCCTCTGTACATACAACACAACAATGGTGATTCTGCTCACACTGCTGAGAAAATCAATGAATCACTGTTTAGGTTACATTATTTTGAATTTACTTCCATTGTCCTGTTGTGAGAAAACAGCTCCCAGCCTTTGCTGCAATTCTCTACTATGTTTCATGTCACTGCTGAAGTCCTTAGAATCACTCCATCGTATGCAGGTAGAAGAATACAGTTTAACCCCACACTGAGCCTACCAATGTGTGATTTCTTCTAGAGTGTGGGAATAAGAGAGTAAGATGGGGAGTAAAGCTAGCATAGACAAAATATATCTTAAACTTGAGAAAGGAAAGAAAAAAAAAAAAGCACAGGAGTTTGTTGTCATCTCATAGAGACAAAATATTTTTCCATCGCTGGTACCTTTATCTGGTCAATGCAGGACAGTAGGAGTCTACAGCCTGACATCCCAGCTAGCCCAAACTAGAGAACTTTCAAAGTGTGAACATCATTTCTTAAAGCTTAACTTATTTAGGCCTGAAAAAACCTTGTTAGGTCCTGAGAGTGGATTCTTTCAATGGACCTGCTAGTGCTCTGGTAAATGAGATATATGCACATGCCATTGTATCAATTAAAAATAAATAAATAAATAAATAAATAAATAAATAAATAAATAAATAAATAAATAAAATATAATGTGGTAATAATGGTTGAAGAACTGTAATTTATTTTTTCCTGAGGAAAAATCTAGTGCATGTGAGAATCTCTGTCATGTTCTATTAAAGACAATTATTAATAGAATTGTCTCTGTCTAGCATTTACTTTAATTCAGGTACTATATTTTGAAAAAACAATAATGAAAAAAGCACTTTCTTTCTTCTGCTGAAATCTGAAAATTCTGATGGGGAAAATTCTGATGGGGAAAGCAATCAAAATGTTACATGTTTGAAACATCCATTGTGCTTGTACCTTAGTTATGCTGACTTCCTTCAGTTTTTATTAATAATAATAATCTTAGTATTGTATTAGGGGATGTTAATACCATTGTTGTTCATTTTCTGACTGTTTCTCACTTGGAATCATTATTTAACATGACTATATCGTTCTAAGGTAATCACAGGAGAATATGGACTTATTTATCTCCTCTTCCTCCTCAAAACAAAATAACAACATCAACAACAAAAACCCAAAGCAAAGAAACAAAAAGCTTGCCACCATGACCAACCCGATCCAAAACTCCAAATTCAAACCAAAACAGCAAGAAAACCTAAATTCTTAATAAACTTTCCCAAAGCATCCCACAGACATTGTTATAGCATCCTTTGCTCCCTTCAGAACACAACTGTTTTTTATAAAATACTGACTACAGTAATGAGACGTACTGACTTGAAGTGTTGGAACAGTTGAGAACCAGTAAGGTTCACAAACAAGCTGGAGTAGATTTTTATGTTGTTGATATTAAAACTATTAGTGCAATCATTTATAAATATTCCATGAAACATCGGATATTATCACTGAGACCAACAAGGGAGAGATTTGACTCTTCCACACTTGACTGGTATGTGCATACGTTAATCCTATTATTTATGTGCTACAGCAAACTGCATTTGACTTATAGGATGATTTGTTAGCGAGGATAGAGTCCCCTTTATTGTGAAAATCACAATAAATCTTTCCCAGTTATTTCTTACTCTGTATTAGCCCCTTAAGGAACAGTTTGTTTTGTAATAGAAGAGGCGAGATATCTAGATGACCTATCAATCTGTACTTGTATGCTTTTCTTGATACTTTAGTAGCAGAGCTCAAAGTGATAGTTACGACAAATGTAAGGTTAATATGTCAGAAGGGATGGAATAAAGAACAGGACTTCCCTTGTGATTGAAAAACCAGATAACTAATTAATTTTATGTCTGATATCCATTAAATGTTGGGCAGCGAGCTATGACAGGTTCTCTAAAAAACATGGTAGTGCAATTACAGTAGTAAATAACTAGATATTACTTTTTATTTTCACAATTCAATGTGGAGAAATTTGCCCACTGAAGTGTAATCACTATGAGATATATTATTAAATATATTTTTACATAAATATATTTTTATGAGATAAATTTTTAGCTTTAATTCCTGGTGCTTTTCACTTGAGTTTTCCACAAAAAAGTTGGTTAGCTGTGAATTTTAGCTAAAGAATAAAAATAACTTGTCCAACAATGCTATAATTGTATAAAATACAAGTAATTCAAGTTAGTGAGTCTCATTATCCTATTAGTTTACATTGGATTTCTTTATTATATTCTGTAAATACATATTAATGAAAACAGAAACAATGAAGAAAATATTTTGCAATGGAAAATAACACTCATACAGCATATTTCAATGTTTGAAAAAGAGAACTGCCTAGAACTTGTTTTAAAAACTATTTATTTTTATCAAGAAACTGATATTCTTTATTGTTTTTTGGCTAGCTGTATGATGTTCAATGTATTGCACAAATAGAAGTTTTAGATCTGTAGAGAAATGCAGGCTTTTTCAATGACATGGAAGAAGATAATGAAAGAAACATCTTTTATTAAACACTAATTATTCCAATACCAGGTTAACACCTTTTAAATCACAATGAGATTTTAAGATCTTTTTAGTATTTTTTTTTCTTTTTTAAAAATTTTTGCAGAAGAGAAATATATTTTCATCCTTACTGTATTTCATGTAGAAAAGCAATCAGTGTTTTATTACTCCTGGTCTTTGGCTTAGGAACAATTCACATATTCTTACAGCTTCTAAATGTGAATACATAATACATTTGCAGTATAAGTTAAGGGGAAAAAAAAAAAAAAGAAAGAAAGAAACAAGCCAATATTGCTAGATCCAGCACCTAAAATTCTTGTTTTACTTTATTTCCCATATAATACAATGTCCCAAATATCAGTACATAACTACAGGTAACTACATTAAATAGAAAAGGTACAAAATAATTGACACATATGTGCCCAGATCCTCTGCTTGTCAGAATTTTGCCTCTTATTTTTTGTATAGTTTTGTGGAGAAACTGCTAATGTTTGTTTTTATCCTCTGACATTATTTAGGACCACTCAGTCCAGTGTCACTTGCAGTATATTCAAGTTTGTAGCAAATGATCATCATTTTTGGAAGACTGTCATGAAGCTCTATTTTCTTATAAGAAGGAGATGTGATTTGTGAAGAACAGAATGGAAAAGAGTGGTTTTGATCTTTAAAACATTTATCTTTGATATGTCAAAATTTAAATTTAAGCACATATGCTAATGAGATACTTATGAAAAGATTTGTCTAGCTGGACAGTGGTCTTCCTTGAAGAGCAGAATTACAAGGCTTATTTTTATCGAATCCAATAATCAATCAAATGCATAGAAACTTGTATAATTAAAAGAAATCCAATCCAATGTATTTGTCATTTGTCCCAGTTCCTTTTATTCTATTAATATTGGAAGCTGTCAGTAACAGCTCTTATTGTACATAATACAATAGGAATCATGAAAAAAGTATTTTCAAAACAGAATAGAAATGAAAATATTGGAAAGAAATTCATTTGAGATGGAAGGTAAAATGAAAATAAAAACATTTTCACATATTGACAGCTATGTTACTGATACAGGCAAATGAACTTAAATGCAGAAAGGGATTTTTGCATTTTAGGATGTGTTTGTTGGTCTTTTATACAACAAGAAAGGCTAGTAAGGAGCAAAATTCTATTCAGCTATCCTCTTGAGAGAATGCTAGGTAAGGAAATAAGATTGAGTATGATTCTTTATCCTGTACAAGAACTTGTTTCACGCAGGGGTTGCATAGGGAGTGAGCAGGTGAAAATCTAGAGTTACCTCATGCTGGTGATCTGTAGCCCACCAGTAACCCAAGATCCTAATGAAATGGGTGTTTAAGTTTGATAAGTTAAGTTTGATAAATCTTGTTTATCCAGTTCTTTCAGCTCTTTCTGCTGGGGGGGTTTCACATAGCAACTCTACTTGCATGCTGTGACCATGGTTGTAAGGAATAATGTGGGTGAATACATGGAGCTTTATTTTGGCCAAGTGCTAATAATTCATATACCAGTATTTCTGTTAATAATAAAACATTAACGAACATTATGAATGTCAAAAAGTGAAGCATAAGAGATTTGTAGTAATTTATACCTTGTATTAATTCAGAAAGCAGAATACTGCAAAATATTATCTATCGTGGCAACCAATCTAAACCTGCAGACAAAACTAGTATGAAATTGCAGTGATAGCAATGAGCTGGTGTTTATTGAAAAACGTCTATTTATGATGATACATTGCATATAAAGACTTTGCTAGTAATTTGTTGTGGAAGGGCTGACTTTATTTTTGAAATTTAAAAAAGCAAATGTAATGAGTAAATCTGATAGGATAAAAAAGTCATATGTCATATTCTTGTAATCATAGCAGCTTTACTATGGTAATTGTTTCAAGTTTGGATGATATTTTCAATAAACATGTTCCGTGTTTGCTAGATCTTCTTTCAGAGCAAAACCATTCTGGACAGCATATCCTACTAACTGTGAATTACAGCTCTAGGCTTTCATTTTCAAAAATGAACCTTCACCTGGCTGCAGTGTCAAATAAAAGGCATATTTTCATTGTATATGATTTTTTAAAACTGTGAGGAAGGTATAGTTTCCTCTGTAGATTCACATAGTGGAAACAAAAGCAACACAGGAAAGGAGACTTTTACCCTGGAGGCATTGTTACAGTGAAAGATTTTAGAGAAACAAAAAAAAAAGACAGCTCCTCAGAACATCTTCGTCCTGTTCAAAAGGAAAATATTACATTAGTGTTTGGGGATAAAGCAGCTACCCAAACTAATAGTGAACAGATGTACTGAATTTCTCTTGTGATAGCTCACTGCTTAAAGCAGATGGTGAAAACAACATTTGCACTACAGCTTCAAAATTCATGAAGCTACGTTAATTTTGGTTTTGGTAGTTTTATATCTGCATTTATCATATCACTTAAACCTATCCATACCCACTTTGGGAAAATGGAAGAAATCAATATTAGTTCCCTCAGTGTCGGCATTTTCATTTGGAGCATTAGAGCAGTTTGAAGTAAATCAGTCATTTCCACTCACTGAGGATTTGTTTAATTCACAGAACCTTGGGTACATGAAACAGTTTTCTTTTTAAAAAATAAATATATAAATAAAAAATTGCAAGCTCTGCTCCAGGTGTGCACCAGATGTGATCCAACTTTTCATTGGAATTTGAGGATTTGGACCAATGACTGGCTTTTTGGACAACCTAACTACACTTACACAGTGTGTTGCACTAGGAGGCCAGACTAAATGCTGTCTGAAGAAAAGGTCCTGAACTGCAAATAATGTAGATGTGGGTTCCAAACACCAGCTGTTTCAATCTACTGATCAGGTCTTATTTAACTGAATTAATGTAGACATAACATAGACATACCTCAGGATTACTCAGGCCAATTCTAGCCAATGAAACAAACCAGGAAATAAAATGTAGCTTGAGGAACAGTTAAACTTTCTACCATTAATAGCATTCCAAAATGTTTTGATAACTGAGTCTATATGCCCAGGATAAGCAGATTTGGTCTTCATAATTACAAAATGAATTGAAAATTGTGAATCAGAAAAATGTGGACAGAATCAAGTCAAACTTGCTGTATGGAGAAATATTAGCATTATTCTTAATAACTGGTATAAAATTTATTATTCCAGGGGAAACTTACTATGAAATTTCAGGTTGTATTTCGGATTTCGCATAGGGAAATTTAAAAATTGCTATTACCACCAAAAGCTTAAATTTCAGAAATGATTCTAAAAACTTCTAATGGGAAATGCAAGAAAGAACTCAAAACTCTTAGGAGTAAGATATTACTTTGATTGTATAAATATTCAAGATTTACCCTTTGTCAGCCAGTGTCAAACGTAGTTACGTAACGAGCTTCTGAAAATTGGACTGAGACCACGAAACACATGGAAACAGTCATAGAATCTCAGAGTCACAGAATGGCATGAGTTGGAAGGGATCATAAAGAACATCTAACTCCAACCTAACTGCTGTGTGCATGTTTGCCAACCACTAAATCAAGCACTAGATGTCTGGGTTGCCTAGGCCCCATTCAACCCAGCCTCAAATGTCTCCAAGGATGGGGCATCCATAACTTTTCCGGGTAAACTGCTCCAGCTTCTCACCTCTGTCTGAATGATGAATTGTGAAGTGGTAAAAATCACAATCTTTACCAAGTGGTAAAGATTTTAACCATTGCTTTCATACTTCATTTTTTATTAGCCTATGAACTTTGGTGTATGATAAACTAATATTATTAATTTTTGAGGAATCCATCCTCAGAAGCAACTTTATTTTAGCCTAAGTAATAGTTCCACATCAACCTAGAAATGAATATTTTTATTAGCTTAGATCATATGCATTTTCAGGTTTTAATTTTCATTAAGAATGTCTCCATTTTAGAATGTTTTTCACTTAGAAAACACATTGGAATTTCAGCTATGAAAGAAAACAGTGATTTTTTTAATTAAAAAACTTAATGTCCTTCTAATATAAGTAATGAAGGTGAAACCATACCCTTTTTGAGTATTTTTTTAAGATATTTTCACAAAATGGCTTTAAGTTAGAGGAAACAGCTGGTAAAACTGAGAGGTCTACCTTGTGAACTTGATATTGACAGCAGAAATAATAGCAGAGCCTTTCTGAAATGAAAAATGTTCTAATTTGTTTCACAGTAATGGGGAGAAATGTAAGATATGATTATGACACAGACTTCTCAGACTGAATTAGTGACAGATTAATGAAGAGAAAAAGAAATGCACTGTGGGAATCATGAACCCATGACAGCTATGTCATCTTCTTTGGGAAACTCACAAATGAAGTCTCCCAGTGAGACCAGAATGAGTGTAATTAGCTCAGCATTGTTTTTTTTTTTTTTCTTTTTTTCTTTTTTTCTTTTTCTGTTTTAATAATAATTAGAGAATAATATCTGAATCTCCTCTGAATGGCTTTTAAGGTTTAACTTGCTGGAGCTCTTCACAGAACTAAACTTATAAAGAAGACTAAGCAGATCTGCACAACTAATTGTGGAATGTTACACTGATTCTTCATCTCCCACATCAATATCAGTTAAATCTGATCAGGATATATGCCATATATTTTAATAGCTTCAAAATTTTTAATCTGATCAGGTATTTTTCTGTGTGTAAGAATTCACTTTTTCCAGCCACCAGAACAGAAAATATTCTGTTCTTCAGTAGTGACTCCACTAGCAGAAATAAAAAGTAAAGCGTAATAAGACAGTCTTTCTTAATGTGTGTACACAGAAATACTACTACAAGCATCTGGCAAATGGTAGGAAATACTAAGAGCTCAGTGAAGTCTAGCTTGAAGAAGAAGTATTAGATTACTTTTTGTGCTGAGAACTTCAGTGATGCTGATTTTCCAAGTATGATTTAGTACTCTATATTCCAGAATTTGGTGGACACAATTTTCAGAGAAGTTCTCAATTAGTATATGAGTATTATTCATAAATTTAAATGCTGAAAACACAAAAATTCTGTGCATACAAAAGTAAAGAAATTGGCTAATTTAGAACACTATAGAAGTATATTTGGAACTGAAATACTGTGTTTGCAAAATAAAATTTTAACCAACTAATATCTCAATATTATCGTTTGATTCCAGTTATCTGATGAAAAGCTTTAAAATTGCTAAACACTTTTACTATTTTCCATTGTTTTGTTCCTATCACATAGATGCCATAACACAGCTGAGAGAACACAATGCTGTCTCCATTACTTTTACGTATTGCTGAATCTCATCAAGATATGGTCACTGAAGGTGGCAAGTAGTCTTAAGATTTTATGCTTTTATTTAACACTGCATCTCGTCCAGTGGAAGCTATGCAGAAAATAGATCAGTGTTTGCAATACCCCTATACACCTATACATCGGCAGCAGAAAGCAATGATATTGTGTAGAATATCCAAGAATCAAGTTCAGGCAAAATAATCAAATATTGTTTATTGTTTTCAAATATTGTTTTCAAATCTGCACCATCTACAAATGTCATTACCTATATTATGTAAAAATATGTAAAAAATAAAAATATGCGATTTTTTTTTGCAAGACACTTCATTTTTCTGATGGTATAAGTGCTCAAAACTAGCATGTGACAGTTATCCATGCAAAGTACTTTCTGGAAAAATGATTTTCAAAGGATTTACTGTTAAATAACAACTTAATAAAAAATCTTTAATAATGTGCAAGGAACTCTAAATTTCTCATTTTTTTAAAAGTTGCTGTGATATTTTTATATTATTATTTGTTAACGTTCCATTTATAAGATTTTTTTTTTTGGTGATAATTTACAAATTAAAGTACGTCAAATTAAAGTTCTTACTACAAACTGAGTGTTTGAGTCATCCTAAATGAAATAGTATGGACATTTAGACCATCTTAAACATTCAAGACAGTGTAAGCATTTTAACTATTTTATGATAGCATACGTGCTTAAATTGCCCCAAATCCTCAGAGAAGTGTGTGGTTTCAACGCATTTTAAGACTTCTGGTACCATAATGACCTAAACGTTGGATTTCTGAAAGTAAAGAAACTTCTAAATGGTAAATAATATTTAGGATAACATAGAGGCTTAAGCTACTCTACGGGTGAATAAATGCAGAAATTAGTAGTAGAGTATTTTTTAAAGTGCTTGATTTTGAACCTAACTTTGTAGTGTCTGCTTGGTGACAAAAAGAACACCAAGGTTCTACTCCTGATAATGTACTACACAGAGTGCCGCATTTAAATCTCAGCTAGAAACTCTTAATTCTTATATATAATTAATTCTAATATATAATTCCTATAATTCTTAAGTTTTATTATATGACGCAGATACTCACTGAAGTCATCAGTAAAAGATGTCTTCCTGAAATGCACATTATACATCCTATACTTGCCTCTTCTACTATAGTTATCAGTCTTTGATAAGAGTTTAGATAAGTTTAGATAAGATCTTGATGCATGTCTTTACATAAGAGTCACTCCTTTTCTGTGATAATTTCCAATGTCATGTGTAGGGAAGAAAACATTAGATTTGCAACAGAACGCGCAAGTCAGCAAAGAAGAGAGTAGAGGTTTGTAGCACATGAAGAAAGAATCACAGTATTGTACAAGTTCGAAGGGATCTCTGGAGACCTTCTAGTCCAACCTTTGTGTTAGAGCAGGTTCCTTATATTAGGATATTAGGAAAGTGTACAGGTAGCTTTTGAGTATCTCCAGAGAAGGAGACTCCGCAACGTCTCTAGGCAGCTTGCTCCAGTGCTATGTCACCCTCAAAGTAATTTTCCTTCATGTTTTTACAGAACTTCCTGTGTTCCAGTTAGTGATAATTGAAACAACGTGATTCAAACAGATCTCTTCTCAGTAATGTTAGTTTGAGCTCTCTCTCTCTCTCTCTTATTTATTTCTATTTTTTTAAATCTAGGCACGGATTCCAAACTAAGAGCAAGCTACCTAAAAATCAGACAGTATGATGTGAAAATTGCAGTATCTGTATCTCTTTCCCTTTCCAGATGTTCTTTCTCTAGGCATCCATTTTGTCCTGCAAGCTCAGGTTTTAACTTCAGAGATTGTTTCCATAAGATTCTATTCTTCATGCTGTTAGGTGTATTGTCGCTTTTGTTTGAAGATTAGCTCCGGGCAGAAAAATTGGGTAGGAAGAAAAAGACAAATTGAACAAGATAAAAAATAGCAGAACACAAAGCAAATCCTACAGACATTTTAGGATCTCTGACTGAACTATAATAAGGTTGAGCTGACCAAAATTATGTCAGAAATATACCTCAGCTCATGCAAAATGAATCTAGTGATGAATTCCTGGACATGAGAAATACGAAGAGAAAAACAAACATGCAATAGAATCAAATTTAATAGAGTGTGTGGACTTCTTACTTGCATAGTCATATACATAAGGAGCTTTTTTCTTAATAAGGGACTCTTCCGTATGAACTGAATAAAAAAGCAGGTTATATTAGTATTAATTCTTAAGTACATGGCTTAATCCTAGCCATTTCATATATGGATAACTTTGAAGGTGGTAGAGTGGACAGCTTCTTAGGTGAATAAGATTTACTATGAGTGAAACCATTACTTGATTTTTAACAGCAGTTTCTTGAGATCATTTATTACATTTATTTTTGCTGAAGGATCCAAGACTTCCTCATTTGTTCTTGATTCTTTTACTAAATGCAAACAGCCTGGAGTGAGACATGTTCTTATAATTGTTATAGCAACCCAGTAAGTAGTAAAGTTACTTTCCTGCGTATGTGCCAATATGTATGATTTTGTCTCTGTAAATATCAGCTTCAAGTAGCTAGCGATCTCAGCCATTGCAAACCAGTATGTATATTCTGGAGATGATATTTTCCTTGTGCACGAAAAAATTAAAAATTTATTTGGATTTCAGAGTCTTACCTAGTGCTGGATTCTGCTAAGTTGTTTTGTTATCAACACTGATGCAGAAAGAAAATAAATTGGCTCCTAGAGAGTCTATGCTAATGAAAAGTACTGCTTATAAACTGTATTTTGATCATGTTTGATTAAACATACACTAACAGATAGGAATACAAAGATGTAAGAAAATCAGCTAATCTCTGTTAATATCTGTAGTTATTCTATGAAGGCTGCTCTGAAAGTAAAGCCTCCTATGTTACTCTGTTTGCACATGATGTCAGAAGCAGACGTTGATGCTACGCAGTAAAGGTTGAACCTTCCCTAAATTTTGTTACCATGTATCAAATGGCAGCGGAGGGATGGTCTGACAAAATGGATTCTGACATGGAAGTGCATATGAGGGGAATTTCTCCACATGGAAAAAATGGACCCAATTGATATTCATTGACACCTGCTGAATATTTAAGGAGATGAAACAGTGGAGATGGGCATAGTGGAGTGGTGGGCTGTGCATTTCAGTAGTGGTGACAGTGACATCAAAGACAAGCCACATTCTGGACAACCATGTAGAGCTTTCATGCAATGAAATAAAGAGCATCTTGTTCAGCTCATCCACATGAACTGGCAAATGTTGGTTGACTGTTGAAAAATAGCACATTGTAGCTGAGAATTTGCTCCATCAAATAGTGTTATTGTGTGCTCTTTGTATCTGTTGTAGTTTTCAAGGAAACAAATAGGAGACACTACTTTCAGAGTGACTTACATATCTGAGGACAGGCAGAAATTTGAAAAAGAAATGGTTATTGAATGCTTCTCTCCAGGAGTAGCTCAGAGAGGTATTGTAACACAGAAACAACCAGACTGTGCAAGTGATCACCACTTCCCAGATCAGCACAAGCCAGTCCCATCTAGCAAATGGGAATTTAAAGGCAGAGTACTGAGACTACCATGTGTGGCAATACATTTGCATTCTTCATTCAGTCCTGTTACTGATCTGCTATCTACAGAGCAGGAAAAGGGAAAATATTCTTTCTGCATGTACTTACATTGTATTTGTAATCTTCCTCCTTTTCATTTTAAGCTTTCAAAATGGCATTTTCAAAGAACACCTCAGTGTTAGACTGACTTAGTGAAAACCAGTACAATTTCATTAACAGATTGTTGTGGATTAATCTTAAATTTTCACTCCAACATTAGTTATATCAGAAACTTGCAGAAATATACCAGTGAATACTCTGGTTAGATAACAGTGCTGTACAGTTTTTCATTAAGTCGCTTTTTCTTGATTTGATTAGAAGAAAACGTAACAAAGTATACAGGAGAAATTTTAACACTGGAAAATTGAGGAAGTTGACTTTTAACAATGATTGCCAAAATGATAGCAATTATTGTAGCAATTAGTTTAAAAATATACAATCCATATTTTTGTTGAGTGGGTAATATTTAGTCACTTTAAGCCTAACTAGAGATATTTTATTTGAATCATTGATTTTCCACTTGGTTCAAGAAATAGAAAAGTTTGAGATGAAACAAAATATATTTGCTGAGAAATTGTAGTTGAAGAGAATACTCAGAGAATATTCAGTTTTGCTTGAAGTAAGTTTTATTTTTTATTTTTTCTTTTTTTATTTTTATTTTTCTCGTTCCGGAAAGTTGTTTGGGAGCATTTCTAAAAAAAAAATAATAATAAAATAAAAAAAAATTGCTACTCAAAATCAACAACTGTGTAGTCAATGAAGGCAGATGACTGTAATTTTCATACAAGTGATTTTAATGAAAGCGTTGTGATGTTCCCAATGGATGCCAAGTATCCTTGAGAATCTAATCAGCCTTTTTCTATATTAGTTGTTTTGAAAGTGTTGATATGGATACTTTAAAAAACAGAGCCATATTTTCCTGGACTAAACTACCTCAGATTCTAACTCTTCTTCATATCCCACAAATGTCAGGCAAACCAGCATCTTAGTTTTTTTGAAAAGAAAAACACTTGCACATAATATTTCTTGCCCTTACCTCAGTTGACAATGTTGACAATGACAACTCATTAGAAAAACTGATATTCACTCAGTTATTTAAACTTCTGAAAATAATTTTAATAAAAACAAATTCATGACTGGCTCTAGAAAAAAAAAAATCATGAAAAGTACGATTTTTAGTAGAAAAAGTAGACGATAACAGCTTGTCAGAGTGAGACACTAGTTAGGAGCTAAAGATAGCAGTGGTTAGAGAAGGAACAGCATGAGAGCACCCCAGTGAATTCCAGTCTTCCAGAGCTACTTCAACCCCAGTGAATAAGTCCTGTGTTGAGGAAGGTGACATGGGAAGGTGTTGTACTCTCACTGTTTGCCTGCTCTGCAAATTTGTGAGAATAAAGTGTTCCCTTCCAGTAGCTCTTTTGATCACCTGGCATTCAGGGTGTTGCTCCAAACAGTTCACTCATGCGACACAGGTAATAAGGGAAATGGGAGCATGGCAGCACAACAAACCAATTATGGATAAAATTTATCACCTGGATTAGTTTCTGTACTGTCTCTCATTACAAGGCTAAGAAAAAGTATGCACATTCTAACAGCTACTTTGAGTGCCAGTACAAATGATGTTATTTGAAGCAGCTGCAATACTTCTGAAAGTGCATGTCACAATTCACAAAAAGTTTGAGTGTAGAAATTGTCATTTTTATGAAACCTTTCAAGTAGAACCCTGTACAGCCATGAAAGTTAAGTGCACTTTCATGAAACTGGTCACGCAGTATAGGAAATGCAGTAGGTACATCTCTGCCAACTGCAATAGAACTAGCACAAGAACAGTTAAAGAACATTTCTGGACTGCTTACTCTAGCCTCCAAAAACCGTCTTCAAACAATCTGAGCTTCCTTTTGTAAATTTATGATTAGAATGAGGCTTTCTGCCAATAGTGATAAAAAATCAATCAAAATTTCATGTGAGGTTGCAGATTACCTAGAAAATATCAGTCAGCACGGGATCTCCTGTTTCTGAATTTTTCTTCTTTTCTCCAGAGTCGTCAATTAAATCTGCACATGAATGTGAGCTGTTGCATTATTAAATATATTACAGATTATATGTTATGTAGTTATAAAATATTCTTTCAGTTTCTCACTGTGAAAGACTAATAGCATCTGCCAACCAAGAAATACTTAAAACCTTTATAAACAATCATATTAATCTTATTGTTATCCTATTATAGAGAGGAGGAGACTACCTTTGGATTAACTGTCTCATTCTGGGGCATGTGTACTCAGAGTTGTCAATTCTGTGTCGGATAGCATTTCCTAACTTAGAAGAAGTGACAGACAAAGTGAAGGGAACTGGAGAAAAAGCAGACTTTTTGCATGGAATTTAAACTTTCATGTGAATGGATTCAGGACCTTTTTATATTCCACAGGAACATACTATTTATTTTGCATGTTCCAAAGATTCCTAGGAGTCTAAATACAATTAGTATCTCTCTTTTTTTCCCCCTTTATTATTTATTTATTTATTGATATATTCATTCATTCATTCATTCATTCATTCATTCTGGTACAACTTCCACAAAAGATTGAAATGTGTTTATTTTAAATCTGCATGTCTTGCAGTTTTGTAAACTTGTGGAATTCACATTTCCAGTACATTCTGAGTGTCATTTTCTGGTTTCTTTTGAGCTTTATGATATATTGGGGTTTGCAGTTAGTAAGTACTTATATACCGAGGAGGATTTATGTGGTATATATTTTATAAGTTTTAGTGGATTATTAGGGATGAATTCATGTGGGGATGGATGAATTCTTCCATCCATATGTGTACAATTTTTCTTACTTGAGGGCTCTTTAAAGAGTGATACGGTTGTAAAACCTGGGAAGAATTCATCACCACTTTGCAGACAGGATGAATTTGGCTCATAGCTCCTGTCTGCACTTTTTTAATCTTAAAATAAAATGGATTCATTTTCTGAATTTGCTTTTATTTGCCTTTATTTGCCAGTTGTCATCTCTATGACAACTTTTTTATTTGTTTGTTTGTTTTGGTTTATTTAGGAGTGCTTCTTCTGTCTTTCTATTATACTGAAGCTTATAAAAATACTGCTACCACACTAGAGAGTCAGCAAGCAACTTCAGTAGTACTTCCTGTAATATTTAGATCAAATTTAAGTCCATAATAAATGTACTGAAACAAAGTAAAGGCCTGTAAACTTCTCAAAAGATACATGCGATGTCATGTATAAGTAATTACCTGTTCTAAAGAGATTGATATAGTGGGACCTGTTGCTTATGTCATGAAAGAAAACAAGAACAATGAATAAATAATATGATTCACTGGTATTTAAAATCTTAAGGCATTTTAAGTTTTACACATCTGACAGGGTAAAGTGCTGGTTTAAAGTCTTCCTACGTTTATGGCCTCAAAGAGAAAGGGGACTAAGCATAAGTAAACCTTTACAGAAAGGTAGTAATGGGCCAAAGTTTCAAGGGAATTTACTAGCGTAAGGAGCGTGTACATGCCAGCTTTATCTAGCTATTAGGAGTGTTAAACAAATTGAAGAAGAATCAGCAAGGTGTCACTATGCACCTACAAGCAGAGAATGGAGCCAGTGTTCAGAGAAAAACCGGCATCCTGAATACTTGTGCATGTAAAAAGAAAACAACAGCAACAACAACAACAAAAAACACAACTGCACCACAGGCCTCCCCTGCTTTAAATCAGCAGTGCTGTGTTAGTGACATATTTATTCTTCTGTATAGTCTTTACACTACACAGCGAGAGTCAAAAGATTGGCAATGCTAACAACAGATGTCTTCTTTTACTATTCAATAGGACTGAAACGGAAATTTCTTGCTCCTTCCCTTTGTAGCTAACACAGACAGCAGTGGCTTGACTTTAAGCTTCCACAAGTAATTTTAGCAGAGAAATTCCCATATGGTTGGCATACCTGAGTGAAAATTGTAACTAATAAAGCAAAATCTGTAATATTCACTTTTTTCATGTTTTAATACCATATTGTAAGTTTGGTATTAAACCACATATGTTTAGTGAAGTAGTGCCACAAGTCAAAGCACTGCCATTGAAAAGGTCACATTGAAAAGGTCACAGAAAAATGGAAAAACATCAAGTCTGTCCAATCCATGGCCTGTGGGTTACGTGCAGCCCAGCAGAGCTTATACTGTGGCCTCACCCTGCCCCAGGCAATCATTGAGGTGACTTTTCCCCACTGAACAGCCAGGCCCAGCCTCGGACATGCACCCATTGTTCAACAACAAGCAAACATCATTGTGCAACTGTCTGGACTGAAACAGGGGCATAGGAAGGTGCAGTGCAGTGCTGAGTCAAGTCAAGTATACGTTTTGATATGCTAGCTAAATAAAGTTTTGTGAACAGCAAAAAAGATACAGCCCACGCTTTCTGTTTTGAAAAGGAATTTGAGAATAGGTCTCAAAATTGACGAAAAAAAAATCACAATTTTTTGTCATATATGCAACTCCATTTTCAGTTGACATAAGCATGTTACCTTTGAATTTTCACTGTACAGAATATACAGAGTTGCAATCAGATATTCAACTTAGAAGTTCGATCACATGTCTCTACTAGACTTTTATAAGACCTCTCTTACCAGAGAAACACATCACTTGCTTCACAATCGCAGCTTATTCATGTCATCACTCTTTGGCAGTATTTATATTTGCGAACTGCTATTTTCAAAGGTGAAGAACAGGAAAAATAAAATTTCATCAAAAATCTCTAATGAACACCTTGGGAACTCACTAAGAATTGCAACAACTTCCATTGAACCATATTGATGCATTTCTTTAACAAAATCAAGTTCATATATCCTGCTAAATTTATGTTTATGTTTCTGGTAAAAATGCATAGCTAATTGTGGTGACTATGTTGAAAAACTGTATTTTATAGATGAGTATATGCTTTTCCAAATAGTGTCATTGTGCTTTTTGCATCTGTTGCTGTTTCCAAGGAAATAAATAAGAGGCATTACTTTTGGAATAACCTGCAGAATTTATAGGTGGCCCCCAAAAATTCCTCCTCACTCAGTGTAGCCAAGACAAGCGAAATGGTTGGAAACCTATCATTTAAATTATTATGGAAAGCCACTGAATTAAATTGGAGAAGCTTACTGTATGTTTTATTGTGGAGGACACACTGACTTATAAGAGAACCTGTTAACAACACCATCATTTTATGTTCATTTTTATGAATAAAGAATAATTGGAGAAAATTTTGAGTAAATTTGAGAGAAAAAACACATGATAATTCATACTCTTGAAGCCTAATAAACATCATTTTTCTTCAGTCTGTACGACCCTGCTAGTGTTTCTTTTTCCATGCAGAAAAAAAAAAAAAAAATCCAAAAATATTTTACAACAGAACATGGTAGAACCAAAAACTTTTCAGCATGGGAATATGGCTACTATTTTCACTTTGGTATGCTTATTTCACACTATTTACAATTATAGAAGAGTTTGTTCCCATAATAATTAACTATTTCAACTTCTACAATCCATTTTTCTATCTGCATTAATTTCTGGTCATTTTGCCTTGGGATAGACAATCAGATTTTTAAACAGAGCAGATAGTTCCCTCTAACAATATCTTTCATTCTGAACTTTTTGCAAGATTCTTCTGTAATTCAGTCATTGAATAAAAAATAAAATGGAGAAATAAAATAGGTGAAGAAAAAATCAAAATCAAAATCTCAGGAAACATCAGTGGCACTGACTACCACGTGACTGAAAAGCTTTTATTTCTGTAATAGTACTGGAGATTTTCTGTGAGAGAAAGCGCACAAATACTAATGTGTTTTAGTTGTTTTCTCCTGTGTATTACTCTCACGCTTACAGTAAAGATTCTATGGCTGACCAGAAGGAATTTAGTATTTGCAAGCAATGACCACATCACAGCAACAGTTTATTTAAGTTTTCTGTTATGATTAAATTGGAGAAATCTGTGCTATATTTGTGGTAATTATCATGTCACACGATACCTCTTCTATTACATGGAAAAAATGCAAATTATCCTTTGCTATGCTATTTTATTTTTCACTCATAACTGTGTGATTCTGCTGAAACAAGGAGAAAGTCTGAGCATGTTTTCAAGATTAATTTCTTTGCTCACAGCAATGTTATTTACACTTAATAAGAAACTACTCTTGATGGACTTCTTTCATAGTTATTGTGCTATTTCAGTGAGGTTGCTGTAGTTCCTTCAGAAATACTTATTTTCCTTATACTTCTAGTGAGTAGTGAAGTGTTGCACTTTGAACTATAGTATTTCTTTAGTTAACCACCCTCTATCTCAGAAGCATACTCAAAAGTCTTTTGCATTGAACTGTAGGTTGGAAAGTGCAACTATCAACCTGACTTACCAAGTCCTGTGACTAAATCATGTCCCTTAATGCAAAATCCACACATTTTTAAAATAACTCCAGTAATGGGAACTCCACCATTTCCCTTTGTATCTCATTCCAAATGCCTGATCATCTTCTCCATGAAGATATTTTTCTGCTGAGATCTAAACAGAAATTTCCCAGTTGCAACTGAAAGCGATTTGCTCACATCTTATCACCTGTCATCTGAGAGAAGAGTTCAGTACACTCCTCACTGCAACCTCCTTTCTCTTAGCAGTCAAATGAGGTCTCCACTTAACCTCCTTTTTCCAAGATTAAATAGCCCTAGATGTCTCAGCCATCTCTTCTATGTCATTTTCTATTCCATTCAACAGCTTTATTGCTCTTTTCTGAACATGCTTGAGCAACTTAATATCCTTTCTGTAGAAAGGGGTCCAAAATGGAACAAAACATGCAAAAGGCAGTCTCACATTTACAGAGAGACTAACTCTTCCCCAGTCCTGATGATCACACTAAGATGTCCTCATGTTCAGCCAGCTGTTAATCAACAATCACACTTTTTTTCTTTTTTTCTGCTGAGCACTTTTTTTGTCACTCTTCCCCAAGTACACAGAGACACACGATGTTGTTATGATCCATGTGCAGCACCAGACACTTATCCTTATTATGTCACGTGATTAGCAATCAAAACAAAGACATAAACAAAATGCTAAAGGAAGCTTATTTGAGAAAATGATTTTAACAGGCAGACTTACCCAGACATACTGCTGATTTTTAAAAACCTTTCTTATTTTCTCAGTCTGTGGAAAGACACACTAATTACTGTCAATGACATGGTTAAGGAAATCTCGTAGTGTTTAAATTTAGATTTCTGTTTTCCAAATTCAGAATTCTTGACTAGGAACAATGATAAACTTAAGTACTGAAAAATCTCCTTATTTAAATTCCTAATCTTGCCAGAACTGTAAAGGACAAAATAGCTTGTAGTATAAGAACATTTGTTAAAATCAATATTTATTTTTAAATTTCTGTGATAATATATTTTGATGAATGTCATATTGCCATAGGAAACTGGAAGGCTGAAAATACTTTCAGAAAGAATTGCATTAATTTTATCTTTTAAAAAATGGACTTCTAGAGTATTTGAAACTTTCTGAATTCTTCTTGGTCCCATTTTATTACAAACCTGGTGGTAAATCATTGTCTCCTAGGAAATGTTAGAGATTAAGGGATAAGTTAATAGTAAGATTAATGAAGCCTCTATCTTGCAGTAAAAATATTAAATAAAGATTTTAAGCACTGAATTATTTATACTCTCTCAATATCTGTTACCCTCACGACTCATATTCCCTTATTTCTGATCTTCTTATAATTATATTTGTTTCCCCTAAAAGTGATGACTTTTGTTAACTATTAGAAAGGATTTTTAATAGCTAATAATTTAGAACAGTTAAGCCATGATCTACCACAATTACAGATAGTAAGATTTTAGAGCTTAGAAGATGAGCTTTTTAATAATGTTGGTTTAGCAAAAAGCCAGTTTTGGGGAATGTTCAGCTTAAAGAGGACTAGTTATTTTTGTATAAGAATTTTAGTTTCCAATTTTATGTCTGAGAAACATGTTAGTTTTAATAGAATACAATTTGAATTCTTCCAGTGTAAATTTATTTCTTTGGACATGAGGTATTTAGATATATTAAAAGAAAGGAAGAAGTGAGTTCACTATTCACATGTATTCAGTGGTCTAACAAGCAAACATACCTACACGCTTAAACTCATAAATGTGTACGTATCCAAGAAAGTAATGAAAAGTTTTCACTTTGAATTGGTGGACTGGCTTGTGAATTTCAGTCTGGGGTTTGTTAAAGCAGTACTGTACAGCAAATTAAAAAAAAAAACAAAAACAAACAAACAAAAAACCCTCAATACAACAGAAAAGCAACAAACTGGTGCTGATGCATAGTCTGGATTAGCTGCTTCATTGTCATAATGAATGGGCAGTTTAATCCACATGAACCGCAAGTCTCAACTCAAACTGCTGTTAAACATTCTGAGCTGTCAGTTTAAATTTTACAGACAGAGAGAGTACACACTTGGCTCAAAATATAAAGATTTTTTATTTAACTTTAATGGCAAAAAAAGGTTATTCTAGAAAATGTGATTATCATAAAATGGTTACAGCCCTGGATGTCATGGACACAAAGCTCAGATTATTCCAAATCAAGACAACCATTCCCTATCTTTTATTGCCTAGATAATGCAAAACATATAAAGTTGGATATAATTAATTAGGAAACTAACATTACACATTTTCAATTATTTTCCTTTTATTTCATTTTATTTTGACCTCCTGTTTCTAATTTTTATTAATAGATTTCTGCCTGCACAATAAAAAGGTTGTCCAAAAAAAAAAAAAAAATCAATTTCAAAGCTTTGACTAATTAGTGCACTACCATGCAGTAATGTTTTGGGAAATTTGACACTTCTAGGTTACCCAGTTTCTTTTATATTCCATTCGGTAAACATGCTTTAGTTAACATCAAAATCTTTGCTTTCCTTTTAACATCACCATTACTTCACAAGGAGTTTTCATTATTTATAGTGGAAGATCATTGCTCACAGGAGGTACGATGGACTCAAACATCTAAGCTGGGGCATGTATTATATAAGACTGATGCCTGTAGCTGTTTGATTCTGGACTTGGATTTTTTTTTATAGAATGTGAAGAAAGAGAAGCTGGAAGGAATATGGAGCATAATCTTTGCAGTACTTTTTCTAAGGATCCCAAGAAAAGGTCATAGCTGATTTTCTAAATGACATTTTTTATTGTGAACAAAAACATAGGCTACATTTTGTCAGGTGATTTTTTTTTTTTTTTTTTTTTTTTTGGACAATAAGAGCATCCTTTACAAAGCATGATTACATGTTCATCCTAGGGTGCTAAAATGAAAAAACAACGATGCCTGAGCAAAGAGGCTAGGATTAGACCTCTTTAATTCAATTTACTAAGTTTATTACATAGGATATCTGAAAATGCACAGACTTTATTATTCCTTTACTAACTGAACTAATTCCATTATTTTTTCTCTATCAGTTTGTAGAGTAAGGCATTACTTCTGTTCTTACTTACAGTATGAAATATTGTAGAAGAATTCTTGACTCAAAAGCAACTTGAAAAAAAATGTTAATCTCCTTAATGGAACACATTTATTAATGATCATAAGAAAATGATTTCTTAATCACTTTTAGTCACTAATTGTATGTAAAATGTACTAATAAGTTATAAAATACATATATTTATGCTTGTCAGGCCAGAGAATTCACCGTCAGATCTGAGTATGACTTCCATACTGACAAAATTCCAAAGCTCATTTGAGTCAAGTTCATGGCCTTAAAGTTATGACACAGCTATACAGTGTGAGAAAGTACAAATGATACTGGAGAGCAAGGTCAGAAGTAAAGTAAGAATTAAAGTTTAAACGAGTATCATGAGCTAGTACTGAGAAGGCTGAAGTCTGAAACACAATGAGAACATAAGTTTGGGTAGGTGTTGAAGCAGCAATAGTCAGAAATGTGTCAAGAACCTTACAAAAAAGAAATAATGTCCGCACCCTTGAGAGGTCATCATTGTCTACGACAGAGGGTGAGGGTCATTTGCCTGCACATATGTCGCTAGTTGGTAGTAATCTCCTTTTGGGCAGAGTAACCTTAGGCAGGGTGACCTTTCAGTTACCTCCAATCCCACTCCAGAAATTAGTGCTTCTGTCATTTTTGTCCATTCTGTGCAGATGTTTTGTTAACTTAGAGCATCTCAAATGATAGTAAATACCCATGTTTAGGTAGACTGGATCCTGTGTTCTCTGCCCTTAGGTCTTTCCCTATGAAGTAAGAAGAGAAGGAGGCAAGGAGAGACTATCAGTTAGTATCCCATTGCTAGAACTGTTAATGTTTACTTTGATAACAATCTGGTGGAGTGACTAGAACTGCGTGATGGGGCACTGGAACAAGTTGCTCAGAGAGGTTGTAGAGTTTCCTCCTCCGGAGATATCTGGACATTTTCACAGAATCACAGAATTGCAGGGGTTGGAAGAGAGCTCAAGAATTCACTGAGTCCAACCCACCCGCTAAAGCGGATTTCCTTCAATAGGTCGCACAGATAGGCATTCAGACAGGTCACGAATGTCTCCACAGAAGGAGGCTCCACAGCTTCTTTGGGCAACCTATTCCAGTGCTGTGTCACCCCTACTGTAAAGAAGTTCTTCCACATGTTTGTAGGGTACTTCCTATGTTGAGGTTTTAGGCCATTGCTTCTTATTCTATCAATACACACCACGCATCTATTTACCTCGCACCTCCCTTTAGATATTTATAAACTCAGTCTTCTTTTCCACAGGCTGAACAGACCCAGGTTACTCAGCCTTTCCTCACAAGGGAGATGCTCCGGGCTCCTTATCATCTTTGTGATCCTCCATTTGACTCCTTCTTAGAGATCCCTGTATTATTTTAAGTGGGGAGCCCACAACTGGATGCAGTATTCTGAATGTGGCATAAATATTCACCAGAGCAGAATAGAGGGGGAGCATCACCTCCCTTGACCTGCTGGCCACATTCTTATTGATGCACCCCAGAATACCATTGGCCTACTTGGTCACAAAGGCATACTGCTGCCTCATGGCCAACCTGTTGCCCTCCAGAATACCCAGGTCTTTATCTGCAGAGCTCCTTTCCAGCAGATTATCCCCAAATCTATACTGATGCATGCAGTTATTCCTCCCCATGTGCAAGACTCTTTAGTTGCTTTTGTTAAATCCCATCAGGTTATTCCCTGCCCACCTCTCCATTCTGTCCATGTCTTGCTGAATGGTAGCATAGCTTTCTGGAGAGTCAGCCACTCCTACCAGACTTGTATTTTCAGTAAATTTGTTGAAGGTAGATTTCATCCCTTCATTCAGGTCATTTATGAAGATGTTGAAAAAGAGGACCTTTTCAACCCAAGCCAGTCTGTGATTCTATGATTCTGTGATATGGAACAGTGGAACATGTCCAAGACCTCCTCATGCAATTGAATGTATATAAGTCCATGGGGCCAGATGATATCT
The DNA here is from genome assembly GCA_037305975.1 of Chrysolophus pictus. Classification (NCBI taxonomy): domain Eukaryota; kingdom Metazoa; phylum Chordata; class Aves; order Galliformes; family Phasianidae; genus Chrysolophus; species Chrysolophus pictus. Next base: position 7,461,557 of record CM074614.1, read on the forward strand.
ATCCTAGGGTTCTGAGAGAAATGGATGATGAGATTGCTGAGCTGCTCTCCATCACATTTGAAAAATCATGGCTGTATAGTGAAGTCCCCAGTGACTGGGAAAAGGGAAATGTTACTCCCATTTTTAAGAAAGGGAGAAAGGAAGACCCGGGGAACTCTGTGCCTGGCAAGACCATGATCCTCCTAGAAGCTATGTTAAGGCACATACAAGACAAAGAGGTGATTTGAGACAGCCAGCATGGCTTCACCAAGGGCACATCTTGCCTTATCAATCTGGTGGCCTTTTATGATAGAGTGATGACATCAGTGGATGGAGGAAGGGAAATGGATTTCATCTTCCTTGACTTATGCAAAGCTTTTGATATGGTCCCTCACCACATCCTTCTCTCTAAATTGGAGAGGTGCGGATTTGAAGGATGGACTGTTTGGTGGATTAGGAATTGGTTGACTGGTCACGGCCAAAGGGTTGTGATTAATGTCAGGGTGGAGGATAATAACAAGTTGTGGTCTTCAGGGGTCGGTCTTGGAACCAGTTCTCTTCAATATCTTTGTGAATGACATAGACAATGGCATTGAGTGCACCCTCAGCAAGCTGGCAGATGACACTAAGCTGAGCAGTGTGGCCGATACATTGGAGAGATAGGAAGTCATCTAGAGGGACTCAGACAAGTTGGAGAAGTGGGCCCATGAGAAACTAATGAGGTCCAACAATGCCAAGTGCAAGGTGCTGCACTGCTTCAGATATTTCAAACTTTTTCTTTTTCTCTTTTTTTTTTTTTTTTTTTTTTTTAATGACACCTTTTCTTTGGAAGGTTCAAAGATTACCTCTTGGATGTGAATATCTAATTAACAGCTCAGACTATAAATGTGGAGCATACAATATGACCAATGAGTTGTGAACAAACATTACATTACAGCTCAGAACAGACAAGAAGGAAAACAAAACAATGTATTGTAAAGTTTTATGCATCTTTGTGAGCAGTGGGAGCTGTGATCTGCTGATAGACATCTGTCTCTGCCTGGAGTTTTGAAGAAAGTAACTTTTTGATTAAATGATATATTATTCATTTTCTTTTAAAATACGTAAAAACTACTTATTTAGCTGGTATATATTAAAAAACATATATATTCCTTATTTTTAATTGTTCATGCAGCTGACAGCCTGGAAAAAAATAGTATTCTGAATGTTCTATACTTAATTCTTCCAAATGAAGAAAAGAAAGGTTATTTCATTTGTATGACCTGGATTCTTTTACAGATGAGACTATCCCTGTGAGGCCACAGACCATTTACCATCACTAGATTGATTTCTTTCTCTGGTAAAGTCTTGATGATACTTTGCAACACAGATCATTGTGAGTAGAATTATACCTCATATACACATTAACTAAAAAGTCTTTGGAGGCTATATTAAATACACGAAAACCTAGGCAGCAAGGGAGTCTTATCATTTAATAAGTAAAGGAGCCAAACAATATCTTGTTAAATTCAGAATAAATAAAACCAAGCATAGCAATGAAAAAAAAAAAAAGCCAAATGTAAATAAACTTCTTTCACACTGCAGAGCTATCTGAAGGTATTTCTCTCCTCATTAATGAAGACCAAATTCATAATTGTAAACAAAGAATCAATTTTCCATACCTATTCTTTTAATTTCTGCTCTTTTGCTACATATTAGTTTTGACTTTCCAATATGTTAAATCATCTTTCCAAATGAGCAATAACATCAGTTCCCAAAGAGAATACTCTATAGAAGAAGAGAAAGACTTTCAGGATGAAAAGAAGCAGAATTTTTATGCTACCAGACTGCTGAAGTGCTAAACTTTAGTATTTACAGAATGGCATATAATTCTTATATCTGCAGGCACTGCTTAATCAATCAAATGCCTTATCATTGTGAATTGCAGGCTGGCTCGTCCATGTATTCTCTTGATATCTTTTTTCTTAGGCTTCTGGTCATTTCCCACTATGTTATAGAGACTGGAACATATTTTCAGGCTGAAGAGGGGTGTAGGAGTGAGAAAACACATTCCAGTAATTTTAACCATGAAAAGTCCTTTCCCTTCCTTCAGTTCCCCAGTTTATTAACAGCATGTGTTCAAGCTTTTGTAATAAATCAGGCACTGTTCTGCCTGTTGAGGTATTCAAGAGTGGGGGATGGTTTAACTTAGAAGCACATGCAAGTTCTCTGAGCAGAGCATTCACCCCTATGCTCTCTTCTGCTATGAGCTGAGGAGTAAGACAGAAATTGTGCCAGATTTAAAAAGAGAACGTGGCATAATCTGTAGATGGCAATTTGAGGTGTTGGAACAGGCTGCCCAGAGAGGCTGTGGATACCCCGTCCCTGAAGGTGTTCAAGGCCAGATTGGATGGGGCCCTGGCAGCCTGGTCTAGTATTAAATGTGAAGGCTGATGGCCCTGCCTGCAGTGGGGAGGCTGGAGCTTGACAATCCTTGAGGTTCTTCCAACCCAAGCCATTCTGTGATTCTATGAGTTAACCCAAATCTGTCTGTAAGGGGATGAAAGTGGACACGAATCATCGTGTTAAACCTTCAAAATCTTCAAAAGACAGCTCCTCATTATAGCATAGTTTTGATCTTTCACACTATATTTCAGAGCAAGTACTTCTTCATATCCTGTCCCATAACACAGCATTTTATTGTCAAGAGAAATCTCAGAATCTTTGAGCAAAAGGAGTGAGCTAGACATTATCATTATCCCTAAGGAAGCATTTTATCTGAACATTTAAACAATCAACCACATTTAATTCATTGATATTAGACTCTAATGGGTCTTACTGGTACTGCTATGTAGTATGTAACAGAGGCAAATCTGGAACATTGATGGCTGCTATAGAGCACTGGAACAAGGAACTAAGGATGTAAAGAAGAAAATAAGTATGGGCTTAACAATAAGAAAACCCTGCTCTGAAGAACAATACTGAAGTTGTAAACATATAAATATTCTGCAAAAGTAATAACGCAGGAAGGTTTTCATTTTACTGCTGTATCCTATGGCAAGCATGAAAGAGAAAATAGTCTCTATACTGTCATTTTACCATCTTTAAACAACATTGCATAAAACTTAACTTAGCTGCGACATCATTTACATTAAATTTTCATGAAGGTAATTCACTTCATTTTGCATTTCTGCTACATAGCAATACTTCTTCTTTGCCCCTTCCTCAGTCCTTTTTTATTTTTTATTTCTTTTCTACTTTTTTTTTTTAAGCCTAGCAAGCATCACATTTTCCAAACTGCTTCCAAATTTTAAACTCTTTGTGCCTCAATCACAAGAGAGCCTTCTTGTGAGCCTGAATGATCAGAGATTATTAATTTTATTCAGACCAGAATTTAATGGAAGATTGTTATAGGATTACTACGTGGAATTTCCTATACTTGAGTTATGTTGAAATATCCAATTAGTGTATTGTATACAGGCATGAATTTCATTGTAGTTAAACATTTGCTGACAAGCTGGCCTTTCTGTTTAACTTTGTGCAATGGGAGAAGAAACCTGATCTCATCTGGCTTTCTTTTGCGCAAATGCTCAAAATGCTTTCCCATCAGATCCACTCTCTCTTTAAATAGCCTTTATGTACAAACAAGAGGAAGCTTTTATATATTTCAATCTTTTTGTTTCTAAAGACTGCATTTGAAAAAAATGTGCATTATTAGTTTTCACCATTTAAAGCAAAAATTCTTGAAAAGACGGAAAATGTGGTTGAAATTGAATACATACTGTTTCTAAAAGAGTTATATGGTGATGTTAAATTAAGTCTTGATGGAGTAAGATTAAAAACATTTCTCTTTTTGCTGATCATATATTGAATATTTTAATTCCTGAATTATAAATATCTGATCATCTATACATTCTAAGTTGGAGTGTTTTCCTCAGTAAGCTTTGCCATGTAAAATTATAAGAAAGCTACAGAACTTTTCCCTATTTTTCTTAAACAGTATCCTCAACCAAATTTTGTTTTGTTTTCTTTCGTTTCTAGAAGCAACTGTCTCAGACATGTGCACAGTGAAGTCTAACTCTGTAGTTAATATGTTTTTAAACATGTTAAGTGGAGGGAGTTTATTTAAATTATTAAATAAAGGTGGACTTTGGACTAGAATAGTTCTGTACAATGGCTTCTCTTTGAAGACATAGAAAAGCTGTGTGATAGTAAGCAGGTTAACGCAGTCCAGAGTTTGGGAAATAATCAAACTGCACTATTTTGATAAGTCTTGGCTTAAAAAATTATTTGATGGATATCAATTTTCTCATTCTATTTAGTCTGGACAATATATAATTCAGGATTTGACTTTAGTACATTTATTATATATTGTTGATACAATACACGTTGTAAAAGATTCTACTAGTTTTGTCTGTGTATGTTTCAATAGACTTTATCTTTAACAGAAAATGTTATGATAATAGGCCGTGTTGGAAGTCTTGATGCTCTCTGTGTCTAGTGTAAGGCAATATTTATTATTCAAATTTTAGTATAAAAAATAGTGCTAATGGTTGGAAGTCTCTGATTTTATATTATTTATATTATTTATATTATTTATATTATTCTTCTTGTGAGATTTAGTCTAGTTCCATTCTTGATTCTCTGGGATGCTGTGAACAAATTTCAGTTGCTTTCTTCCTTTCCTAAAATCTTTAAAGATGAGATGGAAAACAAATATACATACACAAACATATATATATATATATATATATATATTCATTTTCCAGTGAATGAAAATATTGAAACAGACTAGTTTTCCATGCTGATTCAAAAAATCTTTTGTTCAGTAAGTATTCTCTTATCTTGTCTAGATTAGAGAAAATCAGATCTGAAGCAGGTTTCAGGCTAAGTACATACCACTACTGAAGCAACAGTGGCAATTTCAATTCCTGCTAAAATTTGTCATTGACAACAGAATATTAGAGGTAATAATGTCCTTCAAGCCATTCTCCTTGGAGAATAAATATATGAGTACGACTGTCACTGTGAGATTAAGTTTTGGACAAAATCTTTTTCATTTAGTTATGAGGCTAGCTTATTATTAAATATTTGTTATTAACATATTGAAAACCTTGCTAGCATCAAGAAAAAAAAGCTCCTTTTATTATACATGGTTTACATCACGTTGCCTATGCTGTTTAGATTTTAACATACAAGTACAAAGAAAAAGAGGAAACGCATGCTTTAGGTCATCTGGTCAAAACCCCCACTGATACAAGGACATTCAGAGCATGTTATCCTGGGCCATGTCTGGGATACTTCAGATGAACTTCAAAGAGGGTAACTGCACTACATCTCCAGGCAGCCTGAAGAAGCGCTCCTCTCCATACACGGAAGAAGTGGTTCTATAATTCTATTATTCTGATGTTTAGAATTGCTTAATTGCTTGATCGTTAAAATGCTACAACCATGTCCACTATTGTGTGTGAACTCTGAGCTGTTTACCGCAGTTTTACTGTTGCGTCAATATGGAGTCATGCTCAAATCTCAGTAGCCACTCATTGCAATTTGGTGTGATTATCAGTTCTCATGAGCACTTTTCTGAACATTATGAATTTTGTGAAGCCCTAGTATCATTTTTTAACCAACTTTTTGCTTGAAATGAGTCAAATAGGAACAGAAAGATGATAATTAACCACTGTCAGCTTCTGTTTTCTTGGGCGTAGAATGAAGACCTAAATTATGCGCCATCCCAGTCTCCAATGGATGGAGAATACAAAACTCTGTAGTATCTGTTATATTTTATGCAGGGAAAAAATATTACAACTGTTTTACAGACAGTTGAGATATAGAGGGCTGTAAGAAGAGCGGTACTGAGGAACCCGCAAATATATTGCAACCTTTCATTTAAGCTGGTGATTACACTTTAATACCAGAAACAAAGTTTTTACTGTTAGTATGTACAAGACTAGTCTTGACCACTGCTGAGCAATAGAAAGGTCAGCTGATTCTTTACTCCAAGTTTTGACAGATTGTCAAGCAAAATAATAGGAAAGAAAATATGTTGCCAGTTTTAACCAAGAGGGCAATTAGATTGGCTTTAAGCAGCAAATTATAATTTCTTCTAATTTGAAACAGAATTTGATTGTTTTCCTGACAGGCAGGAAAGGTAGGTATATCTCTTAGTCAAAGTCTAAAGATACTTTTTCCATTACAGAATGGTTAATGTGACCCTGAGAGCATTCAGTATAACAGAGCAGGTTCATAAACCATGAACAAAAAAAGATGTATACCAGAAGAGTTGAAGCAGAGGTGCTGTAAAGCTGTTTGCCAGGCAGAGTCCTAAAAGTCAAGCAATTCCTGATTCAAACATCTTCCAGAGATGTGTAGGAAAGATATGGTTACAGCATGTTTGAATGTGCAAGGTTTTTGTATATAAATCTCTTCAGAAACATAAATGTTATGAAAACTTACACATTGCAGGATTGTATAGAGCTGCAGAATTTGATATCACTTGATCAGTATCTAAAGAATTGGAATTGAAGTACTAGTGAAATCTCAATTTTTGTGTTTAGCACCTAGGTAAGACTGAATTTTGGTAGGTCACTTTTGCCAGAAAAGGGAAGATCTTAGCTTTCCACACTGTTCACACTATCTGTCTTCCCTCACTTTTATAGCTTCTATACAGTAACAATTTGTAGGCATATTGGTTACAGTAACCGGTTAGCACTGTTCTTCTCTACTTTTGTGCATACAAGGGGTATGATTACCTAGACAATGCATTTGTATAATATTTTTAATGTATTCGTCCTTGTAATTTTTTATACTCCATAAATATGGAGCTAAAAATGTAAATACCAACAATTTTTAAAGCTATTATCCTGGTCTGTTCTTGTTTCACTTATTCTGAATGGTTTATGGGGCTGTTCCGCCCGTTCTGTGACTAGTTGTAAGAGATTATTCTTTTACATCATTGTCTCAAAGCTTGCTGGGGACACAGATGAACAAGTCCAAGCAAGTCCTGGGCAAGGGATGAGAAATCCTTTGTCTGAGGGACACAGAATGGCAAGGCCAGGGGCAACGAGAGAGAGATAAACTGCAGAGTAATGGCCAGGAAGCAGTCCTTTGTGAGGGCTTATCTTGAGGAAGATGGCATCTCAGGAGGTGCTGCACATGGCTCTTACTCAAGTGCCCCGGACTGCCACGATGGCAGAAGAAGGATAAAAAAGGGGACCTACATCCATGAAGTGAGGTTTTCTAGCAACAGATTCCACAAAAGAAGAAGAGGTTTCTGACATAAGAGGCCTCACAACCTGCCTCTCTCCCTCCTGGACTTGCTCTGCACTCTGCCTGCATGCTGAAGAAGAATAAAGGTGTCTGCCATCAGGTTCCTCACTATGGAATTCCTGCATGCTGATAGATTCTCCTGGGCCTGCTACCTGAGTCCTGCTACTTCCTCCCAGACTGACTGCGACTTCTTCCTGCTACCTGCTTGCTGCCAAGGCCGGCCACGCTGCTGTTGTTCTTCCCCTGCTGCGATTTTGCCTCAGACCTTCGAAATATCATGCAATGGGACCGCTGCTGACCCTGGTGGTGACTATCCCCACTTTATGCAATTCTTGCTTCTTTGCTATTTTTTCTATCCCCCTCTTTCCCTTCCCCATCACCCTAATTCGTATTAGTCGCCATCCTTCCCTTCCCCGTCTCCCTGATTAGGATTTATAATAAACTGGTCAGACCAACATTTGAACCATTGTTTCTTAATCTCATGCCGGGTGTGTTATATCAAAAAAACCTCCTCTCTCTTCTATAAATATTGGAGTGAGACACTAGTGGGGTGGAGAGACACGTGGATCTGCACCCCTGAAAGGGATAAGGGAAATATATATTAGAATTGCAGATAATAGATCGAATACAATGGGAGAGAATGTCCGAAAGCTGAAGGCCTTACTCTAATGCTGAGGTAAGACATGTGGTTGGGAGCAGAAAGGAGGAGAGCCTGGTCTTGTGACTTTGGCAGGGGCTTTGTACCCTCTCTGAACGCAAAGTCCTCTGGGCAATGTAGTTCTTCTCTTCTGGTACAGTACCTGGAACTGGAGCATTAACTCTTTAACTCCCAGTGCACTACTTGATGTTATGATGGGGGATACTGATAACCGAAATCATAATACCATGGCACTCATCTTACTATATTAACTAATTTTTACCAGCATTTATTAGCAAAGTGACCTTTACAGAACTTAGAAAAACATGGTTGAGATAAGGACTGAAGCCCTGAGTTGATGGTTTAACACTTTTAAAAATAGTAACACTAGTTGCTTACTACATATTTATCTTGTATTGAGTTATTTTCTATTCGATCTAAATCCTGAGGAAGGAAAATATTTTGTTTTTCCTCTAGCACCACTTGTCAGGGGGCAGCTCTGACAAATTGTCCCTCCAGTGACAGGGCTTATTGCACCACTGTATTGCTACCAGCTGCATACAATGTTCTTAGTTGTGGTTTTCATGTAGATTTTATTTTTCAAGAGTGTGATGTGTAAAACTCTGTGCTTACCAGAATTTTCTTTCAGAGAAGAAATTTCTATGAAAAGCTAATTATACAATCATGTTTTTCTATTGCACTTTAAAGGAAGTAGATACGGTATTATATCTGCGCTATTTGTACTGCTGAAACACCCTGAGACCAAAAGCAATAATATCACACTTTACAGTGTGACAAATGATTTTAGAGATGGGATTTCCCTGACAGTACCAAAGGAAGCTGTGAAAAAAGAGGTGGCTGCAGAAATATTTAGAATGGGAACCTGCCTAGTTATGTGTGCTCTGCACTTTGCAATCAACTAAGCCAAATACAGGCTACATTAAAAACAAACGGAAAACCAACCACGCAAGACAAAAAACTTCTCAACAACAGCAATAAAAAAACCACTTATCCACAGAAAAAAATCTGTGTAGGTATATATATGCATGTGCTCATATATGTTTGTGCATATGACTTTATTACGTTTTTTAATTAGATATTTTTACCTATGTGATTTTGTCATTTTCATGTTCCTTTAGTTCTTGTTACTGAGTCTAATAAAAGACTACAAATATTTGATTTACAGCAGTTCTCCTGAGGCGACGGAAGTTTTCATCATGTTTATCTCTCAAGCAAGGAGAGTGGTATGTAATACCTAGCATAGTTATCGGAGTAATTTTTGTGAGCTTGAGGAAGTAAATAGAACAGCAGAAAATATTGAAGATATTGGAAAGTATGTAGTCTGAAATAAAATAAGAATGGTGAAAAAAAAGAAGTTCTTGCTCTTGTTAGAAAAATCTCCTGACCTGATATTTTGATCTGCACTAAATGCAAGCCAAAACCATTGAAATTTGGAAAATATTTATCTGCATACCTACTTGGGAGATTACTGTATACTTATTGTTTTCCTTAACGTCCTTCATTTTCAGTAAAGGATACTAATTCTACTACTGATTCTTCTGGAAAGAGATACTGACAGCAATATCCTTTTTGCAAGACATAAAAATGTTACTTCAGGATGATGGAAAATCAGTTCCTCCAGATGTGATGAAAACAATGGCTCATTGGACAACATTTCATGCTTTTGAGGAAAAACTGAAAGATGAACAAGAAAAAGTCATTCCTATTTATATTCATCATCACTGAATGCACTGGAACAATAATGTATGTTTGTTACAGCATACAGACAAACATAGACACATAGGATAAAAGGACTATTAAACTAAGTATTTATATCTCTTCTGGGAAGTCCTTTGAGGTTTGATGTAGAAAGGCTGGAAGTACAGACTGCATCTGTTTTGACAAATGAATTTATTTTGATAAACATATTCAAGCAATAATGTCATCCTCCCATTTTGTATTTCCTTAACACATTTTGAAATTTGATTTTAAACCAGATATTATTTTCTGAAAAGTTTCAAACACCATATTTGCTCTGTACATTGTTTATGATAATTGGATGACAAATTACAGAATCAAATGGTGTTGACTAGTTTTAACTAGATGTATTTCTTATAAAATATTATTTCTATTCCCCCAGTAAATATCATTTTTTCCTAATACAAATAATCATTGTTAAAAGTTCATACCTCACTGCTTCTATCAACCCTTACTTCCATTATGTTTCTGAATGAGCTTCTAGAATTCTGAGAAAAAATGTGAAATAAAACAAAACAAAACAAAAAAAACCCACACATGTTCAGAATGCATTATTTTATAATGAGTTGTTTCTTCTTATTTATTGCTATTATGAAAATGTGGAAAGGAATTTAATGTTGTGCTTTGATTCTAAGAGTTTACTTAGCTGGCAGTTTATTTATTTATTTATTTATTTATTTATTTATTTATTGCTATGTTTAGAATATAATAGAATAGTTCAGTTGGAAGGAACATTCAAATATCATCTAGACCAACTGCCTGACTGCTTCAGTGCTAGCCAAAAAAAATGAAAAGGATATTAATAAAGGCATTATACTGCTGACCAACACATAGCTCAAATGCCCCTCCAGGAAGTTTGTTCCAGTGTTTGACCCCTCTCTTGTTAAAATAATGCTTCTTAATATTGAGTTTGAACTTCCTCTAGTGCAGCACTGTGCTGTTACCATGTCATCTGTCATCTGTGACCAGATAGAAGAGATTGGAACCCCCCTCTGTACTTGAAGAGAGCAATGAGAACACCTCTTTACATTCAGAAAAAGAGAATGTAGTTACAGATATTTATATCTTCACACAGAATTGCAGAATCACAGGATTGTATGGTCTGGAAGACATCTAGAAATCATCTGGTCCAACACCTCCACTAAAGAAAATTCCACAGGAATATTCTTTAGAATAGATTCCACAGGAAAACATCCAGGTAAGTTTTGAATATCTCCATAGAGGCACTATCCAGAACCTTTTAGGGAGCTAGCTCTAGTGTTCTGTCATCCACAAAGTAAAGCAGTTTCCCTCATGTCTGTATGGAACTTTCTGTGTTACAGTTTGTGCCTATTGATTCTTGTTATGTTGGTGTGCACTGTGATGCTAGCCCCACCCATTTGACTCTAACCTTTTAGATACTTATAAGGATTGGTGAGATCCTCAGACTGAACAGGCCCAAGTTTCAGACTTTCCTCATATGGCAGATGAAGGCCCCTAATCATCTTTGTGGCCTTCTGCTGGACTCTCTTAAGAAGCTCCTCGTCTTTCCTCAACTTTGCAGCCCAGAACTAGTCACAGTACTCTAGATGTGGCTTCACCAGAATGGAGTAGAGGGGAAGGAGAACCTCCCTTGACCTGCTGGCAACACTTCTTAATGTGCCCCAGAATATTATTGGCCTTTTTGGCTGTTAAGTCTTACTGTTGGCTCCTGCTCAACATGCTGTCCCCTAAGACACCCACATCCTTCTCAGCAGAGCTCCTTTCCAGTTGATGTCAAGGTTGACAACATCCACTGCTTTCCCCTCATGTTAGTCACATCATCGTAGAAGGATACCAGAGTGGCCAACATTGATGAATCCATGTTGACTTCTCCTGAGAACCTTCTTTTCTTCTACGCTGTTGATGATGGCCTCTAGGATGAACTTTTCCACCAGATGGAGGTGAGGCTGACTTTACTGTAGTTTCCGTCTTGGCTTTTTCAAAGATTGGTGTGACACTGGTTATCCTTCAGCCCTCACGCACCTCTCTTGTTCTGCACAGTCTTTCAAAGATGATGAGGTCGTCTGGCAATCACTTCTGCCAATTCCCTCAGTCCTCAGGAGTTATCCTACCAGGAACCATGGACTAGTGCATCAATTTTGCCTGGGTGATCTCTGAACAACTACTCCTTGCCCAAGGGGAAATCTTCCATTCCTCAGACTCTCTCTCTTCTCTCCAGGGTCTGGGATTCTTGATGAATAGTCCTGGTAGTAAAGACTGAAACAAAGAAATAACAGTGAATTCTTAGGGTCCTTTGTTACAAGGGAAACTAACCCATGCAGCACTGAGTCTACACTTTCCCTAGTCTACCTTTTGCTATTGACATAGAATCATAGAATCATAGAATGGCCTGGGTTGAAAAGGACCATAATGATCATCTAGTTACAGCTCCCTGTTATGTGCAGTATCGCCAATCACTAGACCAGGCTGCCCAGAGCCACATCCGGTCTGACCTTGGATGCATCCAGGGATAAGGCATCTACAAGCTCCCTGGGCAACCTATTCCAGCATGTCACCACCCTTTGTGTGAAAAATTTCTTCCTAATAACTAACCTAAATCTCTCCTGGCTTAGTTTAAAACCATTGCCCCTTGTCCTATCACTGTCTTCCTCATTAAACAGTCACTCCCTGCCCTGTTTATGTGATTATTACAAATATTGGAAGGCCACAATGAGGTCTCCCTAGAGCCTTCTCCAATCTAAACAATCCTAGTGCCCTCAGCCTTTCATCATAGGAGAGGTGCTCCAGCCCTCTGATCATCTCAGTGGCTGTCCTCTGGAACCACTCCAAGAGCTCCATGTCTTTCTTGTACTGGGGGCTCCAGGCCTGGATACGGTATTCCAGATGGGGCCTCACAAGAGCTGAGTAGAGGGGGACAATCACTTCCCTTTCCCTGCTGGCCACTTCTTTTTTAATGCAGCCCAGAACACAGTTGGCTTTCTGGGCTGCAAGCACACACTGCTGGCTCATGTCCAGCTTCTCATCTACCAGGACCCCCAAGTCCTTCTCCACAGGGCTGCTCTCAAGGAGATCTTCCCCCACTTCGTATAAATACCTCGGATTGCCCAGCCCAATTGCAGCACCTTGCACTTGGCATTGTTGAACCTCATTAGGTTCTCATGGACCCACTTCTCCAGCTTGTCCAGGTCTCTCTGGATGGCTCCCCTTCCCTCCAAAGTACTGACCACACTGCTCAGCTTGGTGCCATTTGCAAACTTGCTGAGCACTCACTAAAAAAAGCCTTCCTTGTTGTCCTTAACTTCCTTCACCAATTTTAGTTCCAAGTGAGCCTTATCCTTCTCTTTGGCATTCCCGTGTGCCCGCACAATGTTTCTATATTCCTACTAAGTAGTCAGACTCCTTTTCTATATTCTGTAGTCTTTATTCTCCCATTTGTATTGTTCCATGAGCTCCTTGCTCATCCACGAGGGTCTCCTTCCCCCTTTGCCTGATTTGTTACTTTTATGGATGCACCAATCTTGTGCTTGGAAGACGTGATGCTTGAATGTCCTCACTGGAGGACAAAAGGGAGCAGAGAATGCAGGTTTCCCTAAAAGGTTGCAAGAGGACCCACTATAGCTGTACATATGGTTGAGGTGGCTGGTTTTCTGGCTCACACAGTGGAAGGCAGCGAAGGGATATTTGTCATTATTGTGGTTAGCCTTAGTGATTCCTATACTCTCTATTACAATGAAAAATTTTTAGTTGGAATTTTATTGGATTGTCGTTGCTTAAAAAGAAATATTTTGCTGTTTTCTCTCATAGTTCCTGGTTGCATTGAAGTCTCCAATATTTTTTTTTTCCTCAGGTATGATTTCTAAAACTATTTTTGAATTAAAATTCTAAGAGTAAAGTTTATGTAATCATTTAAACATGAAATAGATCTTCCTCCTCTTGAATTGAAAGAATATTAGTTTTTTAAAGATACCCTTTTTTTTTCACTTACAAAACAAAATATAGAATGTAACCTGTTGAAATTACTATGCTCCTTACAGTGCTAGATATAGAATTGACTATGAGATTAAAAGTGTCACTGAAAAATAAATAAATCACACGTTTCTTCCAACATCGACCAGCCTATGAACTAGGCCAGGCTGTGTAGGGCCCTGGGCAACCTGACTTGGTGGGTTGGAATGGAAGGGTTTGGAATGAAATGATCATTAAGATCATTTCTGATTCAACCATTATATGATTCTATGATATTATGTATTAGATTAGGATTTACACCATTGTTCTATTAAAGTCATGATATTGATCATCCGAAAAAAAGGTAAGAACTTTCAAGCTATTGTAAAAGAAGGGAAATACTCTTACCAAGTGTGGAAAGTCCCTGACCACTTTCAAACTAAACACAAGTAATAAATGAACTGTGGGAAAGTCAGTGTCAAATTGTCAGAATAGAAGAAATCTGGTTTTGAATTTGGTAAAATAGAATTTGTGTCAAACAAGATATCAGATGTACAGAACAATGTATCTAAAGAGAGAAATTCTAGGTTTCTTTGGTAGTGGAGCAAAAGGGAAATTTACACCAGGCTTTTGACTCTGTGTCAAAAAAATGGTCACTTAATTACATCTTCATAATGGTTTTGCATAGTCTCTCTGAAAGTGAATATTCCTTCCTTTTCTAGGGAGTAAAAGCAGGAAAGTTAGGTTTGCTCTCTCTGTTTAAATATTCTATGTTTGGATAAAAAATATTTAAGTAAAAATGGGGCCTCAATACTTGCAGATAAACAGAAGGCATTACTTTTGAAGCAACCAATTATGCAAACAGTGCTATGAACTTCTATTCTGCTATATACAAAGAAGCTTATACAGGTGCTGGTATATATGCATGTATGTAAGTACTCTGACAAAGTATTTTTTTTTCCCCACCCTATTTAACAACCCACCATAGAGTGCACTGAATACCACGTGTAGGAATTTACTAGTAGTGTTCTTACTAACAATATTTTTGGCAAATACTTTGTAAGGTCTTTCTTGCCCTTTAAAAGCAGCAGGGAAATGTGACTGTCCTTCCCTAGTGGCTGATATAGATTACTAAGTCTCTCCTACCGTTCAACTAAGCAGTTATTCAGGAAAAACTGATATTCCTAGCTAAATTGAGTATTTGAAAACTTTGCAGGCAGAAGTGGACTTCCTTACACACAGAAAAGTTGTAGAGCATCATAGAACATATGGTTTCTTCCTCTACATCTCAATCAATGTGAAAACAGCAGGAATTTTTATCCTTTGGCTCATTTATGTTCCTGTGCACCTGTTACAGTAACCAAAACAAATAAAATAAAATAAAAATTGAGCTTTCTCCATTGTTAATTGTTGGTTTTATCTCCTGTCTATCACATTTTTATTTTTCTTCTTCCCCGCATAAATGAGGACACTGTGGTTGTTGTAAGTCATACTGAAAATCCACTTAATAGGTGTGCTGATTACTAGCATTTATGTGTTTGATTATTTGTTAGACAGTGACAGTATGGAATTTAGTTGATTTCATCATTTAATGTGTAATTATTTTTTGAAAATTCAATAAAATATTGATATAAAAAGGCAGTAATATTAAAGAAAAAGTGATCGATGTTGTACACCATGTATCTGTAGGCTGAGTAATAATGCAGCAGTGCTGATTGTCTTATTTGCAAAGACAGACAGCTTGTGGAGTTAATCTTAGCTCTATGAAACATAAGATTAAGAAAACAATTCAATTGTTTTAATTGTTGATTATGCATTTTATTCTAACAAAAAAGAGCCTGCACTAAGAAAGCCATGATTCAGCTCTGACATTCTACCTGAAAAGAAATAGTTACATCAGTAACAGAACAATCCAGCAATTTTGCTATTTTGCAGATGAGAAATGAACAATTCAGCATAGAGATAAGCACGTCTTTCTTTTTTTTCTTCTTCTTTTCAGCAACAGTGTCACACATAAAGTGACAGATGATCTTTAAAGGGTAATTGTGATTTACACTGAAGTCAGAGTGGTTAACTAATTTTTTATTTTTTTCTTACATAAATGTTCCAGTAAGAACTATTGTACATTTACAGTGTGCAATTCTAAAAGCAGTATTAGCATTGTCTTTTCTAAGCACAAATTCAGCTTTTCCTTTGGTCACCATGGAGAGGCTCTTTGTAGCAGTACAGAGCAATTCTAGTATGTAAAGTATGAGGGATAAAAGTAGCACAGAATACAAGCTCCATAGCACAGCCTAGATTATAGTGAACTGTTTATTTACAGGTCTTGCTTCCGCTGCTATTGCATGTGGCATCAGATCTATGTAGGTTGCTCCAAAAATAATGCTTCTAGTTATTTCCAAGGAAACTACAATGGATAGAGCACTTAACACCGTTCGATAGATCAGATACTCAACTGCAAAACACTGTTTTTCAACATAGTCACCACTATTAGCTATTCATTTTCACCAGCAGTGAACAAGAGCCTGCATGCCACACACACAGAAGTCTGTATAAGCAGAGATGAGACACTGTCACTGTCACCACTTCTGAAACTCACCATCCACTGCCTCACTGTGCTCACATCCACTGCTTGGTCTCCATAAATGTTCAGCAAGTGTTGGTGAATGTCAGTGGGTACCATTTTCTCCACATGGAGGAATTCAATTCCACGTCTTGTCTTCATACACATTTCCTTGTCAGACTCCGTTTTGTCAGACTGCTCCTTTGCTGCCATCTGTCACACAGCAATAAAATTTAATGGAATATTGGTGGGAATGTTCAACTTCTACCATACCACCAATATCTACCTCTGACATACTAGGCCAACATAATAAAATAGGAGGCATTACTTCCAGAAGAGTACCTCATATGCATGATCTTTCTCCTACTGACTATCATATGACATGTTTATCAACAAATTTGAATTACAATATTAGGCATAAAAGCCTGCTTAAGCAATGAAAATATATTCTTTATCAGGGAGATAATTTACTGCAAACTTTTCTCGGCATGGTGTACTTTCTCTTCAGTGAGCTGGTCACTACCTTCTTGCATGTGGGTGATGATCAGACATATATTAATCTCTGATGACATCCAGAAAATGAGTGTGCATGGAGTAAAATTGAATACACTGTAATTCTGTGAACACACATAAAAGTGAAGCAGAGCCCAGTCTCGCATTTTTCAAGACATAATCTCAGATTATTTCCTCAGAGGTCTATGATTTATTCCTGCATTATCCCATTGTATGTATCCCACTTACAAACTGGCTTCACATTTTAAGTCTTTGTTGCTTCTGTGTTTTCAGAAACAGAAACAATAAGCAGTGTGCATGAAATCTTAATGGTCTTTGAAAAACTAATTTCCTTTAGCACAAAATTATTAAAAGACTTCAAGGTAAACATGGTTTTAGTATTTCAAACTATTATATTCGATTCTAGCTTGCATACTGACCAAAGGCATCATGTTCATGGTGTAGATCAATGGAAGCTTGTATTTTTGGAAAGAGATATGGAAGAAGGCAAGAGATTTGGATAGAAAGTAAAAAGAAAATTTAGAAGGCATGAAGATGAGGTAAATTAGAAAAAATAAAAAGTGAACTTTACTTGACAAAGAATAGCAAAAATTAAAAAAAAAAGGCTTAATCTTTTTTGTAAAGAAAAGCAAGAGCAGCGTGAAATAGTCAGTGATAAGTAGAAAATTTAATGAAAACCTGAACAGTAGCAGAGAAAAGCACAAAATCTTACATAGAAAAAAACATGAAAACATTGAAAGAATATAAAAGCATACATGAAAGCCAGAAAGGAAATAAAAACTACATAATGTTTTTAATTTTACTATTTTCTTTAGAAAGCATTAGAGCTATAACAGCTCTTCCTAGAGTAACGTGGGCACTGATTATTCCAGAACTAAAATCTTTTCCCGGCCAAATTTGGGATCTGGAAAAAATGAATAGAAGATTTTAGGTTTCTCTCATCCTACTAGAAAGACTGTTTCTGAAGCTCTCCATGTTCAGCAATAGCCACTAGAATACTGTATTAGAAAATCAGCAGAGGTTTGGAAGAGGTACAAGTCTAGCTTTTAGCCTTCCCTTCAGAAAATACAGACACTTTTTTTCTGAATTGCTATTATATAGACCCTACATTCCTATTGCTAAAACCCTCAAGTTTTGAGTTTAAAGAAAATATCAGATATAAATTGAAAAAAATGATTCATCAGATTAATATTATGAAAAAATATTAATGTTGTGTAGAAAGTGATAGTTCAGTAAGGGGACTTCACAGAGCCAAAGTATTTCTGTTGTGAACTATTCACTTTCATTGTAATGAACTGATATTAATATTATTATATTATATATTAATTTTAATAATATCAATAATATATTATATATTAATATAACATTAATATTGTCTTTATAATAAGCTGATTTCTGCAGTAAATATTTCATCTGAAATTTTAAGATATTTTAAACACGAAATGGTAAAGGGAAAAATCTTCAATTGCACACCAGTAATATCTGAAGAATCTGGCAACGTATAGCATGAACGTTATATATCCTTATTCCATCAAATTTAAGAGGAAGCTTTTAGGAATGCTATACTGAGCAGAAAATTAAATTAAAGTTTATGGAGTAAAACATTATGTTTCTTTATAAAAGATAATAACAGAACAATAAGCACTGAGTTTCACACTGATCCTTGAACAAGGCCATGTTTATTATAGAAGTTAAACCAGATAAACACAAGTTTTGGCCAGAATCTGAACTAAGCTGATATTCATGTTGAAGATTTATTCATAAGATTTGTGAAAAAAATTACATTGAGGTGCTGGAGCAGATCCAAGGAAGGACAACAAGGCTTGTGAAGGTCTTGAAGAATATGCCGTACAAGAAGTGACTGAAGGAACTGGGCTGTTCAGTCTGGGGAAGAGGAGGCTGAGGGGAGACCTTATCACTCTCTTCCAGTGTCTGAAAGGTGCTTACAGCAAGAGCAGTGTTGGTCTCTTCTCACTGGTGACAGATAACAGGAATAGAGGAAATGGCCTCAAGTTGTGCAAGAGGAGGATATCAGGAAAAACTTTACCGAAAGGGTTGTTAAGCACTGGAATAGGCTCCCTGGGAAGTGGTTAAGTCACCATCCTTGAGTGTGTTTAAAACCCATCCAGATGTGGTGCTCAGGGACATGATTTAGCAGAGGGTTGTTAGAGTTAGGGTAGGATGGTTAGGTTGTGGTTGGACTCGATGATCTTGAAGGTCTTTTCCAACCTCAGCAATTTTATGATTCTATATGCAAGGCAGATAAGAAAGACTGCTTTCATTATTGGTTCAGAAAAAATATATATTTTTTTATGTTTGAGAAACTTGAAAACGGGTTTCAGGTAATTCATACAAATAAGAAAGTAAAAAGAAAGGGGTTCATTCTGTCATGTCTCTTTAAATCCGTATGATTGCACTAGCCTTATTTATTCATGGGAAACCTAGTGTTAGTAATGCAGGCAGCCTGCTGTGGCCAAAACAGTAGTTTCATAAAACAGGGTAGTGGTAATGATGTCTATGAATCCCATGGAGATAGCTTGAAATTTGTGACAGTTGCTTAATTAAATTAGGACTTCCTTTTTTTTTTTTTTGCATGGAAATCTTTTAATTTCACTAATTGGTCTGTATATTATGATGATATAATACATGGTTAATACATCTGTACTGAGTCATTTTTAGTTTCAATCTCTATGCTCTTGATATGTTTATTTACTGGGAGCAATTACCCTTTTTGGAAGTGTTATATATTCTCACTAGCTAAAATGGCCCTTGGAAGTTAAATTAAATATTCTATCATATTGACAACAAGCCTTACCTGATAAAAATCTGAGCATTAACTAAAAGGTGGAGTTCGTTTTACAGGAAAGGTTGGTATGTGTCACTGAGTACCACAAATGGTTTTACGAGGAGCTAATTGTTCCATTTGTCTTAACTCAAATAATTAGAAGACTTGGTCACTAAGCCTGCCGACTGTGCAGTATCTGTCCACAGCAAGTTGCAGTATAACAAGAAATGGGATTTACAGCTGATCTTTGTTCCACAAATAAAGTTAGTGCCTCAAGATTTGGAAAATGACAGCAGTAATACTCCCCTAGTAAAGCTGGAGCTTAGCCTTGTTATACTTATTAAAAAGCCTATTCATACAAATTAAATCCATTCCATACCCTGGCCTCTGATGACAGCTCCATTTTTTTTCTTGTCTGGTTTGAATTACCTCAAGTCTGTACCCAGAAAGAATTTATCCCTTTCAAGAGACTTCTCCAAGCTTATAATAAATTCACATGGGTCGTCCCATCAATGAAGTGAATTTACATTATTATTTCATTATGAGAAGGAATGAGAAAGAAAGAAGGAGGATTAGATCTCTTACAGCATTGGCAGTGCCTAATTCAACCTGGACGCATGATTAAAGCTGGCATTTATGACTTTAACTGTCAAAGAAAACTAATTGTAAACTGAGAGCCGTGGATAATTATGGCCTTTACTATTAAACCATTTTATTCCTATTTATCACAGGACGAACTACAATACTGCTGTTTATATTTAGCTCTCTTGGTTACTTGGAGCCTATTTATGCAAACAAAAATTGATTTAGATTCTTAAATTTGTGGCTTGATATAAACTTCATTCCAGTCATGTAAAAACCATGAAAAAAGTGGCACTTACGCTGCAACAGCCATGACACTACATTTCATATTGTCTCACTTATATTTTGGTTTTAGCATCTGTCTGGTTAATTTATTTCACATGAATGCTACTGAAGAAGTTACTTAAAATACCTTCTTACCAGAGATTTTTTCCTTTGTCTTCTATGATTATTCATATGCTTCTTGCACAGTTTTGTTATTTCTCGGAGCTGCATATACCATAGTTTAATACATCTATTTATTAGAATAAGGCCCCGAGACTCTGAAAGTTCTGATAGTAATAATTGGCTTTGTGTCTTTTGTCATAAAACATCTATGGGAGTAGGTTTGTTGCTGTTTGTTGCTGTTTGTTACTTTTTTGTCTTTTTTTTTTTTTTTTCTTGGAACGGATTTCAGGTAGGAGAGATTAGACAAGTTGAAAGAAGGAAATTTGAGATGTACAAGTGATAAAAGCCACAGCGTTCAAGCCTTTCCTGACCTTCTGTTAGCTGAAAACCAGAGTACATACAATTAAATTTTAAAGGAGATATGAATAAAAAAACAGACACACACACACAGAAAAATTATGATAAAACTATGTTGGGAATAATTATGTATAATGTATCGCACTAAAAGAGTTATGACCAACTAACAAGAGACAGAAAGAAATGCTATTATACATTAATGTAAGATTACTCACTGTCACAGCATCCTGTTGAGAAAAAATGTTACAAAAAAAAAGGTTTACTGGATGTAATCCTTAGACAAGAGATGCTTAAATCTCTAGTTACTAGAGCTATCATTGTTGTCAGTGTTTTCTATATTTCCTCCCTACAAATCTGCTGGGTATTGAGAGATAGAAGAATATTGCTAAATTTTTGGTGTGACAGTTTAATGTAATATTCATAGGAAGAAAATAGTGCCAATGGGCTTAGAGGGACTGATAATGAGACAAAAGCTATAATTTGAGGTACAATAATTAAGACATCTTGTAGAGCAGTATTAGTCAATGAAATAAAAATTAGTAGATATTAACAGGCAAAACAGAAGAAAAGTGGAAATATAAAAATACCCTTAGGATGGAAGCTACAGTTAAGACAATGACTACTCTGTATTGTGACTCAGATCCTAACCTAAATATTTTTATGAATCTAATGATCATTATTTTTTTCCAGCTAGCTTTGAGGATCTAGCTCTTTTAGATAACATTTATATGTGTATGAATTTAAAAAAACACACACAACAAACAAACAAAAAAACCCTGAAGGTCTAATTTTTGAGTCTAACAAAACTAGGAAAAACAACTATACAAACAAATAAAAAACCCAAACTAATTAGACTCCTTGGAATACAAATGAAAGTGCTACTTAGCTACTCAGCAAAATATAAAATGATTCAATCCTTCTCCTGTTTAGGTTAATACTACAGTTTCAACAATAGAAAAAAGACCTATCCTTACTCTTTCCAGGTGACCAAATCAAGAGAAGAAACAGTTCGACAGACTTCAGGAATATATCTTCGGATGCATTGACTTAGGAATGTTCAAATTAAGATCTAAGCTGGTTTATATTCAGTCTGGACTTTTTTGTTCTTTTGGTTTTACTTATAAATTCAGATATGTGTGGACTCACTGCTCTAACAGCAAGCACAATTGATTTAGGCTGTAACACCAATAATCTGTGTTTGCCTGATGTTATTTGTTTCCTGTGAAATGGCTTATGCTGTTTCTAATTAAGTGGGCTGATGACCGAATCTGTTTAGATGCCAAAATAATTGTCAACAGTCCCAGATCAGCTTTTAGGTTTTCAAATGGGTATGATACCCAGACAATTAAATTCCTCCACTTTATATCGGATACCAATTTGCACGCAGAACAAAAGTTTAAGTTGAACCTCCAGGTTTTGACTGTCAGGTTTGGTACAGACAGGCTGATTGTCTAGAAAAGTTATATCTTCAACTATAATTTAGGAAAGTTACCTCATTCCTTACTTAAATAGTATAAATTTTTACCTACTGTAAGTGAAAATGATGTTTTAGATCAACGAATAAATATAGAGTAGGACTAAAAAGTCTATAAGATTGCTATATAGGTTAAAAAAAGTAAAGATGTTGAAACATTAATGTCAGTCCAAAAGGTACACTGGTAAAAATATGGGTAAATGGCAGTCAATTTGTAAATACTAGCAGACGCACTGATTAAGGTACTAAAGTGTAAAGCAATCAGTAACACGTAATATTACATGAGAGATTGTTTATGGTTTGTTTTTCTTGTGTAGATGAAACAAATTTATTACAATACCTAAGAATTAATTTGAGCATGTGTGTCTAGATTGCCTAGCTTTTGAAATTTAGACCTCTGAATCTTTTTCCCCAGTGAACATCCAAAAGCAGTAATTACTCTTGGAAGGATGAGATTCATTTTCCACAGCAGAACCAGCTTTAGTTACTACTGTTCTTCTTTAATTCTTCATTCCACCATTCCACTCATAGTCTCAGGAAGTCACAGATACTTCCATTTCATACATCTTCCTTTACAGTCCCTCTCATCTCACATTCCAGCTTCCGTATTATTTTTTTCTTGTATTGAATTCTACCTCCTTCAGCAAAGTTATTGGTAAGGAAATGGTGATTTCAGAGACTGAAAGTCAAATCATGTATTTTTGGAGTTGAAAATACAAATGAGTGAAAGCTGCTGTACATACAGCATGAAGTTCACACAGCGCCATTATTACTTCAGATAACATGTGCTCCTAAAGATATCATGATACCTGATGACGATCAATTTGTAGTTGTGAGAGCTAGATATAAGTGATGTGTTTTTGTTTGTTTGTTTGTTTCTGTAAAATAAATGAAAGTTTAAGTTCTGCAGAACCATGGGCCCTGGGGCTACATAAACTAATCTAAAAGCTAAACATGCTTTAACGATTCAGGGTTTGATAATAGTTATTTACTTCACACGGCTGAGCATGTATAGAGAAGCCTTGAAACTGTCTATATATTAGTTCTCAACACCTCAATCAAAGTCGATCTCTCAACTATGACAGTTGTGGATTTGGCTAAGCAGTGTTTTTTTATTTCTTTTTTTTTTTAATGAATTTGTTTGTTTTATTCATTTTTGGTTCTTTTTTGTTGTTGTTCTCCCCCAAAATATTATTGTTGATAGATTAATGTACACTGCAGAAAAAACAGATTTCTTAAAAAACAAACTGTTAAGTGGGTTTAAACTTCTATTGTTATATAATATACTGGCAAATCTCTCTAGGAGTGTGATGGACTCTTCAGAGAAATCCATGAACTTCAGCTATGCTAAATAAACAATAATTTGAAAACCAAGTGTGTCTTGGGCAGCATAAAAAGAAGCATGACAAACACCTCAAGAGTGTTGATTCTTCTCCTAAGCAAATCTGAGACAGCATGTGGAGTACTGCATCCAGATCTGAGGTCCCCAGCACAAGAAAGATGTGGAGTTGTTGGAGAAGGTCCAGATGAGTGTCACAAAAATGATCAGAGGACTGGAGCATTTCTCTGTTGAAAAGAAGCTGAGACTGTTGAAGTTGTCCAGCCTGGAGAAGATAAAGCTCTAGGGAGACCTAGGGAGATTCACAGGGCCCCAAGTTTCAAATTTGCCCAGGTTTCTCTGGATCACATCCTTTCCTTCTATTGTGTCAACAGCACCACTCTGTGGACACTAATCATCATGGACAACCACCAGGACATAGTTCCATAGACCAAAACACTCCATCTGTGACCTTCAAACCAACTCTTTAAACATCAATTACTGCAGCCCTCAAATCCATCTCTTTCCAATTTAGCAATAGGAATGCGATGGGGGTCTCAAAGGCCTTGCAGAAGTCCAGGTAGAAAACATCAATTGCCCTTTTTTCATCCATTGGTGCATTCAGTTATTAAGGTCAGCAGATTGGTCAGACATGACCTGTCCTTGGTGTAGCCATGCTGCCTGTCTCAAACCACCTCCTCATTCATACACGTTTTAACATAGTTTCTGGGAGGATCTGCTCCATGACTTTCCCAGGCACAGACATGAAGCTCACCAGTCTGTATTTTTCTGGATCTTTGTTTGTCTCTTTCTTAAAAATCAAAGTAATACTTCCCTTTCTCCAGCCACCACAAACTTCACATGGCAGCCATGGCTTTTCAAACATGATGCAGAGTGCCTTGGCAATCACATCAGTCAGATCCTTCACAACTCTGGAGTGCATTTTTTCTGGCCCCATAGACTTGCACATATTCAGTCTCATGAGGTGGTCTCAGATATATTTGTCTCATTGGCAGGGATTTTTTTTTTCCTGACCTCTGCCTAAAGGTTCAGGGACACGAGAGGTACTTTAAGTCTGATTTGCCAGAAGCAAAGTACTCACTGAGTACCTCAACTTCTCTGTGTGTGCTGAAGCCAGTTCTCCATTTTCATTTTTCACACTCCAGTGACTGTCTCTTTAGACCAATGTATCTAAAGAATTCTTTATTCTGTACTTCTCTTGCCAAGTTCAGTTCCATTTGTGTCTTGGCTTTCCTGATCCCGTCTACGCATGTACAGATAGCATCTCTGTTTTTTCTCTGTTTCCGCTGCATGTACTTTTCTTTTTTATCTCTCAGTTTGACCTGGAAGTCCTTGCTCAGCCATGCTAATCTTCTGCCTCCTTTGTTTGATTTCTGATGCTGAGCTCCTGTGCTTTCAGAATGGTGTCCTGCCAAGTCTGTTACATTTTTATGTCCCTAGGGAGAAGTTCCCAAGGGATCTTATCCAATAACTCCTTAATCGGATGGAATTGTGCTTTCCTCAGTCTTAGTGCCCTGACTCCACTCTTTGTCAGGCTCATATTCCTACTCAACCAGGTCATGGTTGCTACAGCCCAGATTGTCTCCAGTCTTAACCACTTTAATGACCTCCTCTGTACTAGTAAGCACCAGGTCCCGCATAATGCATCAGCTCTGGTTGTTCTGTCCAATAACTGGACCAGAAAGTTACTCTTGATGGAATCCAAGGAGTCTCTCAGATTCCTTGCAGCTTATTGTGTTGCTTTTCCAGCAGATATCTGAATGGTTGAGATTCCGCATAAGGATGAAAGCCTTCTAGCATAATGCCTCTTGTAGTGGAAGCAAAAAGATCTTGTCAACCAGCTCCTCTTGGTCAGGTGACTTGCAGTAGACCCTAACTGCCAGATATTCTTTCTTGGTCTTGCCCCTAATTTTAGCCCACAAACTATCCATCTGGTCATGGTTATTTTTCAGAGGCAACTCTAATGCCTCTCATTTCCATGGACACTACTACAGATACACAGAGCATAATAACACTGTTTGATAGAACAAATTCGCAGCTCCAAAACAGGTTTTCAACATAATCGACACCATTTTCATCAACAATGAACAAGAGCCTGGATACCACACTCACAAAAAGTGAGTGGAGGTTATCCACTGTCGCTGTTGCCACTACTGAAACACAACACCCATCACATCATCCACCGTTTGGCCTCCACAAATGTTCAGCAAGCATCAAGGAGTATCAGTGACTGCAATTTTTACCAGACTGAGGGATTCAATATATATTTGCTTCATATACACTTCTACGTCAGATGCCATTTGTTCTGACTGCCCTCTGCTGCCATCTGTCACACAACATTTAATGGAATATTGGTGGGAATATTCAACCTCTATTGCCATGCCACCAGCATTCACCCCTGACATACTGGACCAACATAATAAAAAAGGAGGTATTACCTTCAGAGTGACCCTTGTATGAACGTGTTTGTAAAGCAATGTCAAAACAGAAGGTCAGATGCACTGAAGTTCTGAAGTTTTCAAGATAATATGATACTATGCTGACACAGCTCTACTGATTTCAGAAGCAGCTACACATTTAAGATTTCTGACGATATGACTTCTACTGTATGAACTTTGTTTAAATATTTGTTGGCTTATTTATTTTTATTTTTATTTTTATTTTTATTTTTATTTTTATTTTTATTTTTATTTTTATTTTTATTTTTATTTTTATTTTTATTTTTATTTTTATTTTTATTTTTGTATTACCCTCTGCAGAAACACAAACTGGCAAAGAAGCATAGAGTAGTAAAAGCATTGAGTGGACTCAAATCTTTATCTGAAAAAAAAAAAAGCTAGTAACAAAACTTACTAACAGAAGTAATAGGTATGAATATAATGAATTCTTAAGACAGTGTTTGTCATAAAGTGAAGAATGAAATAAAATTCAAAAAGAAGCATTTATTTTTCTTAAACTGTATAATTTAGCAGTTCAGATTATACTGCACAACTGCGGTCCCACTTGTATTATTCTATTAATGAAAAAAATTAATAGAATCATGAAATGGCATGTGTTTCAGGGCACCACAAAGATCACCTAGTTCCAACCTCCCTGCTGGGAACAAGTTCACCCCACTCATTAGATCAAGCTGCCCAGGGTCCCATCCAATCTGACCTTGAATACCTCTGGAGATGGGGCATTCACAGTTTCTCTGACCAACACATTCAAGTGCCTTACCAGCCTCTAAAGAAAAAAAATCTTCCTAAAATCTAATCTAAATCCGCCCTCTTTTAGTTTAAAATCCTTTCTTCTTGTCTCATCACTATAGGACCAAGTAATAAATGAGCTTCCCTCCTGTTAAGTATTGAAAGACCTCAAGGAGATCTCCCTGAAGCCTTCTCTTCTCCAGAAGGAACAAGTCCAGCTTTCTCAGCCTGTGTTCATAGCAGAAGTGCCCCAGCCCTCTGGCCATCCTCATGGCCTACTCAGGACCCACTCCAAATGCTCCATATTTTCTTGTGTGCTGAGGATCCCAAGTGGAACCTCAGGAAGTCAGAACAGAAGGAGACAAGCAACTCCCTCTTTCGGCTGACCACTTTTCTTTCAGTGCAGTCCAGAACCGACGTGGCCTTCCAAATTGCTAGTGCACGCTCCTGACTCATCTGAAGCTTTCCATTCACCAGAAACACCATTTTTTTCTCCACAGGGCTGCTCTCAGTTATTCATCCAGTCTGTACTCATGTCTGCTACTGTCCCAACACAACTATAGCATCTTGCACTTCAGCATGTTGAACCACATTCCGCTCATGTGGGTTTACCCCATATGCCCGCATATGCTGTCACATTATTGTGAAGGTCACTAGACTGGTCAGGCATGATCACGGGAAACTTGGTGAAGCCACGACAGCTATCTTGCATCACCTCGTCTTGCCTTAACACAGCTTCCAGAAGGATCTCTTCCTTGACTTTCCCTGTAACAGACGTGAGGCTCACTTGCTTACAGTTCCCAGTAATCTCTCTCTTTCTTAAGGGATGCTTCCATTATTCCAGTCACTGAGGACTCCATCTGAGAGACATATTTTTTTGAATATAATAGAGAATAGCTTGGCAACTACATAGAAAGAAAATAAAAAATAAAAAAATAACCAGCTAATACTAGAAAGAATAATCTTAAGAATAATAAGAGCAAAGTGAGACTGTAATCTTTAAATGTATGAGAAATGGTAAAGAAATGTTAGTACAATGCCTTGTAGAGGCAATATGGCAAAGACCTAATTACAGGAAATCTCTACGCTTCACTCTTTAGTTAGGAAAAGAAGTAAAATAAAAATGAAGAAGAAAAGTTGTTTTTATTTAGCAATGTTCATTCATGAGAAATAGATAACTCTTAATAAATATACAAATAGACTTTGATTACTTTGAAGACAATAAAAAATTCAGCCAAGCAGAAAAACAATCCTAATTTTGGAATGAAATTTAGTAATTTCCAGTGTCTGATAAAAGTGGTGACAGAGTGTTTACTCTGTCCATCAGTAGCCTACAAGAAGGAATACAGAATTTTTTAACCATAATTAATTTCTAAAGAAAGCTGAAGTTATGTATTATGAAGGCTGCTCTGAGGGTAATACCTCCTATGTTATTATTTTGGCTCACAATATCAGAGGTGGATATTGGTAGTATGGAAGTAGAAGTTCCTGCCAATATCCATTACATTTTGTTGCTGTGCAAAAGATGGCAGCACAGGGAATCAGGAAAGCCAAGGCACAGGCAGAACTGAACATGGCAAGGGATGTGAAAAACAATAGGAAGACTTTCTACAGGTACATTGGCCAGAAAGACAGGCCAAAGCAAGTGTACCTCCTTTGGTAAATGTAAAAGGAGAACCGGCTTCAACGGACAAAGAGAAGGCTGAAGTACTGAATGAGTTCTTTGTCTCGGTCTTCAATGGTGGCCAGGACTCCAGTACTTCTCACGTCCCTGAGCCCTGTATCCCTTCACCTCTGGGTAGGGACTGGGGTGGTAAATCCCCTCCTGCTGTGAGGACAGAGCAGGTCCAAGACTGCCTCATGAGACTGAATATGTACAAGTCTATGGGGCCGGATGGTGTGCATCCCAGGGTTCTGAAGGAGCTGGCTGAGGTGGTTGCTGAGCCACTCTCCATCATATTTGAAAAGTCGTGGCTGTCAGGTGTGGTCCCGGATGACTGGAGGAAGGGTCATGTCACTCCCATTTACAAGAAAGGGAGCAAGAAGGACCCCAGGAACTACAGGCCGGTGAGTCTCACCTCTGTGCCTGGGAAGATCATGGAACAGATCATCCTGGATGACATGCTTGATCACATGAGGAATGGGCGTGTGATCCGTGACAGCCAGCATGGCTTCACCGGAGGAAGGTCATGCTTGACCAATCTGGTGGCCTTCTATGATGGAGTGACGGCATCAGTGGACAAGGGAAAGGTGACTGATGTCATTTACCTGGACTTGAGCAAGGCCTTTGACATGGTTCCCCACCACATCCTTATTTCCAAATTGGGGGGGATGTGTATTTGATGGGTGGACCACTTGATGGATAAGAAACTGGTTGAAAGGCCGCAGACAGAGGGTGGTCATCAATGGCTCTATATCCAGGTGCAGGCCGGTAATGAGTGGCGTCCCCCAGGGGTCTGTCTTGGGACCGGTGCTCTTCAACATCTTTATCAATGACATCGATGACGGAATCGAGTGCACCTTCAGCAAGTTTGCTGACGACATCAAGCTGAGTGGTGTGGTTGACACGGTTGGAGAAAGGGATGCCATGCAGAGGGACCTCGAGAGGCTAGAAAGGTGGGCTCGAGTGAACCTGATGAGGTTCAACAGAGCAAAGTGCAGAGGTTTGCACTTGGGCCAGAGGAATCCCAGGCATCCCTACAGACTGGAAGGAGCGGTCCTTGAGAGCAGCCCTGTGGAGAAGGACTTGGGGGTCTTGATAGATGAAAAACTTAATATGAGCCAGCAGTGTGCCCTTGTGGCTCAGAAGGCAAATGGTATCCTGGGCTCCATCAAGAGAGGGGTGGCCAGCAGGGCCAGGGAGGTGATTGTTCCCCTCTACTCTGCTCTTGTGAGGCCCCATCTGGAGTACTGCGTCCAGGTGTGGAGCCCCCAGTACAAAAAAGACAGGGAGCTGTAGGAGAGGATCCAGAGGAGGGCCACGAAGATGATCAGGGGACTGGAGCACCTCCCCAGTGAAGACAGGCTGAAGGAACTGAGCTTGTTCAGCCTGGAGAAAAGAAGGCTGTGGGGTGACCTCACTGCAGCATTTCAATACCTAAAGGGAGCCTACAGAGAGGAGGGGAATCAACTCTTTGAAAGGGTTGATAACTGCAGGACAAGGGGAAATGGTTTTAAGTTGAGGGAAGGGAGATTTAGGTTGGACGTCAGGGGGAAATTCTTTACAGAGAGAGTGGTGAGGTATTGGAACAGGCTGCCAAGATAGGTTATGGATGCCCCGTCCCTAGAAGTGTTCAAGGCCAGATTGGATGGGGCCCTGGGCAGCCTGGTCTAATATTAAATGGGGAGGTTGGTGGCCCTGCATGTGGCAGGGGAGTTGGAGATTCCTGATCCTTGAGGTCCTTTCCAACCCTGGCCATTCTGTGGTTCTGTGATTCTGTGGGACAGTCTGACAAAATGGCATCTGAAAACGAAGTGCGTATGAAACACAAATTCATATATATATATATATATATAACTGAACTACTTCATGTAGAAAAAATGGTACCCACTGGCGTACATCAATGGTTGCTGAACATTTATGGTGACCAAACAGTGAATGTGAACAGACTGAAGCATTGGGTGCTGCCTAAAACCCATACTGGTGAGGATTTTTATGAGCATAGCATGCAGGCTCTTTATGATTTCTGGTGAAAATGCATGGTTAATGGTGGTGACTATGTTGGAAAGCAGCATTTTGCAGGAGAGAATTTGCTCTATCAAACAGTGTTATTGTGCTCTTTGTAATATCTGCTATAGTTTCCATGGAAATAAAGATGATGTTACTTTCAGATCAGTCTACATACAGTGGTTAGATTTCAGAGATTTGATTTCAAAATTCAGGAAGAGATTGACATTCAGGTTTGTAATGAGAATATTAATAATTGTTGTAACAAGATGATTATTCTATGTAATTAAGAGGAAAGAATTACATGTTTTAAGGCTCTATTTTTACTGCTTAGAAATTGGCATAAAATCTGACAGGTGAAAATCTTTCATCATCAACTAGATGATTCATATTCATTGTTTCATCTGCTATGTGAACGCTATCTCACTTCTGATTTAGTGAGGTAATACCTAAGATTCAAATATGTTTTCACTCAGTGGAAGGGCTCCCACTGTCTCCCTTTGCTAGTTTCTGGAAATGGCACAACTGGCTGTTTATGCAAATAGATGGAAGGGAATGAGATGGCCATATTATGAGATATCCCTCCGTCCTCAGGACAGAGTACCCTTAGACACTTCCAAAAGTAATATGATAAGAACACTCTTTACTATGAAAAATACAGTCTTGTAAACTACATTTATTTTTCTAATATTTTTATATTTTTCTTCTTTTTAGTTTTTTTTTTGTTTTATTTTCCTCTCTTTTCCCCTTTTCTTTTTTCTTCTTTCTTTTTTTAAAAAAAATTATTATTTTTTATTTTTTTTTAATTTTTTTAATTTTTTTTTTTCCTTTTCATTTCTTTATTTCTTCACTTCTTTTTCAGTCCAATAGAACCATGTCACAAAAACCTTTGTGGTATATATATTATTTATTCATGATTTTTCATTTCTATTTTTGGCTGGGAAGCCCTTTCTTCAACTGCTTTTCCAGAAACCACAGTTTCTCAAGGAAATAAGACACCCTGATGGTTTTATTCTGATGTAATGGATTGTTGTAAAACTACTTCAGCTAGATTAGTTTATCCTGGAGCATATATTTCAGTGCTTTATAGTGCCAGCTTGGTAACTGAAGCTTCTTAAATGACCTTTTTCACTCTTGTATGCACCAAGAATATGCCTGATAAAAAAGAACTAGTTACACCAATAATAAAATTTCTTATCCAGATTTTACCCTTAACTGCAATAGAACACCTTAAGAATGTGTCAGCAAAACAAAATAAGATTTGGATCTCAACTTATCTCAAATATATTAAAAACTGTGATCAAAAGTGAGCCACAAAGATGACGAGCACCATGAGAGATGTACCTGGAACATCTCTCATATGAGGAAAGCCTGAGAAACCTGGGACAGTTCAGACTTGGAGAAGAGAATACTGAGTATGAACTCATTACTTTTTATAAAATATCTAAAGTGTGGGACTCAAGTGACTGGGGTCAGGCTCTTTTCAGTGGCATGCAGCAACAGGATAAGGGGAAATAGGCAAAAAATGCTACACAGGAAGTTCCAAACAATCACAAAGGAGAACTTCTTCACTGTGACAGTGACAGTGCATTGGAAGAGAGGTTCTAGAGTTTCTTTTCTGGATATATTCAAGACTCACCTGGATGCTTTCCTGTGCAACCTGCTGTAAGGAACCTGCTTTATGAGGATGTTGGGTTTAATGATTCCCAGAGGTCCCTTCCAACCCCTACTGTTATGTAATTCAGTGATTTTGTGTGATTCTCAAAAAGAGAAAAAGTGCTTATGCTTCAGAAATATGTAGAGTTCTACTGCAAATTACGGAGGCATTTTCACATTTATATATATATATATGTATATATATATATTAGAAATATTAAAGTGATAAAATACCAAGATCTTTGATCTTGTCAAGGCATTTGCATTCCTATGAAACTGTCCAATTATGATATTTGAGTGTTTTATTTTATGAAATACTGGCAACTGAATGAAAACCAGTGAATACCATAGTGACTGAGAATTTCGTCTGTCTTAAAAGTAATGGTCTGAATTCTAACTCACTGCCAGAAACATGCAAGAGTAACATGAACTCATTCTCTAGAAAAAACACAAGGAATGTCAAAACAGCTTTACCAACAGCAAGCTTTTGGAGTATTTTCTAATTCAGGTACATTGTAGTTGTTTGTGATGGATGCCCAGTGCTTGTATAGGGCATAGTACTCCAACAGTGCTTACCTTCATGGGATTTATGAGCTATTGTAGCTTTCATGTTACCTGTAAAAGGCATCTAACTTTTCAGTTCGTAAAACTTTTGCTAGGAGATGTGATAAAAACCAAAACCAAGTTCCAGGGGAGTTTAGTTGGTTATTATTATTATTTTACTTTAAAGAAATAATTAGATTTTCAACAAAACATACAAAATCAGTCTTGAACATCCAAGAATGTCTTAAAAGGAAAAGAAAAATGAAACCAGTTTCACTTTCTAATTCAAAATATACTTAACAGTGCAGAATTGAGGATACTGTCTACCAATTCCTTGCATGTCTATCCACTATAAATAACTTCACTTCTCAGTGGGGCTTGGCATAGATTGTTACTTTCTATACCACTAATGAATATAATGTATAAACCTTTGAGCCAAATCTTCAGTGCTGCCTGCAAAACCCTGTAGAACTAAACAGAATATGATATTACAATGAACTGTTTGGATGTTGTCTTCAGCTGTTTTGTAATAGTGTGTTACTAACTCCTTCATAGAAAAAAAACCAACACCACCACCATGCCACCAAAGCCAAAGCAAAAAACACACACACATACACATACACACAAAAAAGAGAAATTTTAGTGAGTAAAACTCAAATAATTAAAAACAAGACATTAATTTACTTATATTCTCCAAAGATAGATTATTCCTGAGTCACTGCTACAAGTCAGGGTGGGCATACACCCAGTCCCTCAGATCCCTAGTCCCTCAGATCTCAGCATTTGAAATTCACACTGTAGAGCAATGGCAAGCTTTTATGAATCAAAGGATATTTGGTGTACCTGAAAGCAACCATGGACTACTCAGGCTCTACTTTCTATGTTCACCCATCTTTCTGAAGTAGGGAAAGAAGATAGCATGACAGAAATGCATTTTAATAATTGTGGCTTGAAGTGGCAAAGATCAGTCTTTCTAGGTTTACATCAAAAAGAAATGGTTGTCATCCTCTGAAAAACATCATTACAATGTATGTTTACAAACTTAACATCCAGTCTCTGCTTTTTTCTCTCTCTCCTAGTTGAAATGAACTAGGAATCTTTTCTTTGATTCCCTTTGTTTTCACAGAAAACATGCCCAAAAGCTGGCAATACTGCAAGGCGAACATTGTGAATAGTCTATGACATCCAATATTTTTCCTATGTAAAAGAGACCAATAATAATGTCCAGAGTTCTCTATTTTCTGAGGTCATTTTTCATGTCATATCCTAATGCGTTCATAACCACTATATGGAGTTATCTGCTCACTGAACTAGATGGACAGTGAAAAGAAGCTCTTCTCTGAGTTTCATTGTGCTCAGCATTTATAGACATTAATCCAAAGTTTCTATGAAGGGAACATTATTACTGGTGAATATAGAGGTAAGGACACCCAACTTGTTTTCCAAAATAAACTGTTCTCAGATTTTCCCTGAAGCCAAAACAGCAGATTTACCAAAGCTTTTCTTCCAAAAACTCTTCACGTTTCTCATTTGTTCTTGGAAGATTAAATCTGTTGCTCCCGAAGAATCTTTAAGAAAATGTTAACAAATCAGTGTGTGGTTCTTTGTAAAACTGAAGAAGTTTTAATTAACACAGTGCTGACATCACACAGTCCTAAGAGCTTTGAAAGCACCATGAGGATACTCAGGATTTACGCAGGCTAATATTCACTGTTCCTGTTTTCATTTCCCAGTATCATGCTTCATACAACTTTCACAAGTTTTAATGGTCATTTCAAACAATCTAAAAGCTTTTTAACTAGTTTTTTGTCTGCTCGATTTTCAGACCTTGCTTTCCCAGTTGCACTGTTGGCATTTTGTTTTATTTTCTTCATTCAAATTCCTTGTCATAATGAAAAGAAATATATTCTGAAGATGATTAAATTGTTTTACCATATGACTTATGAATGACTGCAAACTTTCAAAGTTGCAGAACGAAATCCACATAAAGAATTTAAAATAAATAAATATAGAATGACTGGTGACTGAAAATTGCAGCCTCCATACAGGTGACGAAATATTCTAGTCCTACTGCCATCTTCAAGTTGAAATTATAAACAAACTGTTAGCTGTCACACAAGAAAGCAATATCCAAATGAGAACTCTATGAACTTGTACACAACCAATATCCTCCTCACTTCACTCAGCTTATGACTATAGTACAAACTAAGTAGCCTCTGGAACTTGGTTGAGAGCT
Source organism: Chrysolophus pictus (assembly GCA_037305975.1). Taxonomy (NCBI): domain Eukaryota; kingdom Metazoa; phylum Chordata; class Aves; order Galliformes; family Phasianidae; genus Chrysolophus; species Chrysolophus pictus. The sequence continues at coordinate 7,496,396 of CM074614.1, forward strand.
GTAAAATGAAATGCACTGTATTGACAGAGCAAGCGCTGAAAAGTTGGCAATGACAGATTCCACGGGAACAAGTTTTAGAAATCTTGAATCCTGATTGTTGTCTTTATAATGTGTTCCCTGTTATCCTCTAGCATTCTTATTCTGATATTATGCGATCCAAAAGTCTTTGGCATAGCTCTGGCTGAGACACTTTAGACACATTCCAACAGGAGAAGACAGCCTTTTGCTTTTGGAAATTTCAAGTATCCATGTGGATCAGGAATTTGTTGCTTCTATCTCCTTCTTCTGTTTGATGTGAATAAATGTCATTTTACTTCATATGGAAACTCAGTGTCACAGGCATACATTTAACTCATCTTACTTGCAATTCAGAAAGAAATGTTACTTCCCTTTTTAAAAATATCAAATATAACACTAATCAATATGTATATTTTACATATAGATAGTTAAGAACAATCTCCTATCTTCCAGCAGAAAATAAGTGGTTGAATTTTCTGTATAAACGACACAAAATGAGTGAAACACTTAGATCTTTTAAGAAGCACATATAGTAGCTTTATCTGATTATGTGAATGAAGCAAAAAAGGCCTTGGTTCACAAATATACTTTCAGACTCAGCCATAACCGATTTCAGTGGGAAATAGAATTTTAAGAATCAGGAGCTGAACACTTTGGCTGAAGAACTCTTATTATTTTTTACATCTTTTAATAATAAAAGACACGTCTAGTAACTGCCAGTTTGAAAACTGAGCATGAACAAATAATTTGAACTTTCTGCTGTAACAAAGTCCAAAAAAGTCAGTATAAGTCTAGTGAAAAATATCTGAAAATGTTTGTGCTAGTGGATATTTTTCATGCTGCTGTTGCTCTTGTAAGAGGGCAAAACTCACAAAATATGAAGAATTAAGATGAAAATGAAAACTAAATTATTAATATAACAAAGTACTGCTGCTTTCTCTGTGCACATTTCCAGATCTATTGGATTTTTTCTCACGGTTCTGCAGAAATTGCTTCTGACTATACAATGGACTTCAGCAGGGCAGTAGCTTTCAGGTTCTTGATTTTTCATAATTCACTCAAATGCCAGCTCAATGACATTAAGTGGAAAAATAGAGAAAAAATGCCTTCACTTTTCCACAGAAACAATTTTGAAAATCCATTTACATGGAAAATAAAGAGGCATTAAACCCAGTGCAAATCTGCAGCTGAATACAAAAATCTGATAGCATAATATTTTATTTTCCAGATAACACAATACACACTGTTATTTACTGCCTGAAAGAACAGAAGAGTTCTGAGTTGCAAGGAAAAAAGCTGTTTTTCTATTTTATATTGGGGTAAAATAAAACACTTAAAACAAGCAAGCAAATGAACAAACAAACAAACAAAAAACAACTGAATCCTAAACAGAGATCTTCTGGAGAGAGTTTTAAAATACTGTTATGTAACCTTTTGATTTTATCCATTCATGCTGATGATTCCCAAACAGCAGAGTCTTTGAAAGGGTGTATTAAAATTGTCACCTCTACAAACTGTTTACTACTTGCCAGGCTGTAACTCTCTAGCAAGTGTTCTGTAAGATGTTTTGATGAATAGTGTTATCAGTAACAAAGTTACATGACAAAAAATAGAATTTCTATACAAAAAGGAAAACAGGTAATTCATGTCAGCTGAATGAAAGAAAGTAGAAGAGACACTTAGTAGCATTCCAGTTATTGAATAGAACTATGCATAGAGTCTAACCAGGAAATTTCAGGAGCTACAACACTAGAGCATAGATTTGGAGAGAGGATCAGTAGTAGTTGACGTGTACTGTGTCTGTTTTGGCTGACATCTTTGGAGATTCCTATCAGCTTCACACGGGCACCATTCAGAAGAGTTGGTCAGAGTATAAACATATCCGACTTGCACTAGGGAAATATGTTTGGGGAGTTTAGACACGTCTTTCAGCTGCATGAGAACAAGAAAGCACATGAAATTAAATTACTTGTAAATTTTCTTAGAGGTCAAAAATTAGGACTTCTTTTCTTGCTCTTGTGCCAGGTGGTGATTTTTGCTACAAGATTATTTTCATATGTTGCTACTAAATCTGAATTTGTACACATGCAACTCTGGAAAAATAAGGATATATGAGGGCTGCTCAGTGTAGCCATTCACCTTATTTGTTGCTTACTGAAAGTTTATGGAGACCAAACAGTGGGTGTGAACACAATAGGCAGTGAGTGGTGCATTTCATTGGCCTTCTTTTCTCCAGCAACACGAAAGACAAGTCACATTCTGGACATCCGTGTGGATTTTTACGAGTGCAGCATTCACGCTCTTGTTCGTCATGCATGGTGACTTTTGTGTAAAATAATAGTGTTCAGAGATTTTACTGTCAAATAATGCTACTGTGCTCTTTGCATCTGTTGCAGTTTTCATGAAAATAAATAGGAGGCATTACTTTCAGAGTAAGCTATGATGTAATCACCAAATTGTCATGAGACCTAAGAGATTAAAAAGTTCTGTTCACTGAGTTCCTGTATATTGGCTATTTGAAGAATCTGTTGATTGTAGATGTTTCTCTTCCGGTATCTAAACTTAGTGTTGTGAGTTGACCAAGTTTTGCAGATAAATGCACAAAACATAAGGTAGATAATAACATCTGTCATGGTTTTATGATTTTTGTTATCAGTATTCCACATCATAACATCATGTAAAGTATTGTGAGTTAAAGAATTACTGCCCCACTTTTGTGGACTGATGGTTTTCCAGATGTCTGGTTCTCAGAAGAAAAGAACTACACACCCCAGAGGACTTTGCATTCAGAGGGGAAGACAAGGCTGCTGAAAAGTCACTGGACTTTTTCTCGCTGCTTGGCAGTGTGTGTGCTCCCCAGCCATTTCGCCTTCAATTCAGAGTAAAACCTTCAGTTTTGGGAACACTCTCATTTTATTTATTAGCCTCATTTTCAATTACACTGTATTATACTGTGTTATCTTGCATTATCACAGAATCACAGAATTGCCAGGGTTGGAAGGGACCTCAAGGATCAGGAATCTCCAACACCCCTGCCACATGCAGGGCCACATTTAATACTAAACCAGGCGGCCCAGGGCCCCATCCAATCTGGCCTTGAACACTTCCAGGGACGGGCATCCACAACCTCTCTGGGCAGCCTGTTCCAGCACCTCACCACTCTCTCTGTAAAGAATTTCCCCTTGACGTCCAACCCAAATCTCCCTTCCCTCAACTTAAAACCATTTCCCCTTGTCCTGCTGTCACTCACCCTTTCAAAGAGTTGATTCCCCTCCTCTTTGTAGGCTCCCTTTAGGTACTGAAATGCTGCAATGAAGTCACTCTGCAGCCTTCTTTTCTCCAGGCTGAACAAGCCCAGCTCCTTCAGCCTGTCCTCATAGGGGAGGTGCTCCAGTCCCCTGATCATCTTTGTGGCCCTACTCTGGACCCCTTCCAACAGTTCCCTGTCTTTCTTGTACTGGGAGCTCCACACCTGGACGCAGTACTCCAGATGGGGCCTCACAAGAGCAGAGTAGAGGGAAACAGTCACCTCCTTGTCCCTGCTGGCCACCCCTCTTTTGATGGAGCCCAGGATACTATTTGCCTTCCGAGCCACAAGGGCACACTGCTGGCTCATATTAAGTTTTTCATCTATCAAGACCCCCAGGTCCTTCTCCACAGGGCTGCTCTCAAGGACCGCTCCCGCCAGTCTGCATGGATGCCTGGGATTCCTCCGGCCCAAGTGCAAAACCTTGCACTTTGCCATGTTGAACCTCATCAGGTTCACCCGGGCCCACCTTTCTAGCCTCTCGAGGTCCCTCTGAATGGCATCCCTTCCTCCAACAGTCGACCGCATCACTCAGCTTGGTGTTATCAGCAAACTTGCTGAGGGTGCATTCTGATATAATATTCAGTAAATTGACTTTCCTCCTCAGGTCATTGCCGTTGTTCTGTTTTTAGGCCCATCTCTCATGTCCCTCCACTTTCTCTTTTTTCCCCTTTCCCCCTTTCCTGGGGCGTGGTCTGTGCATCCCTTGCTCCATTACCCATAGAACACAGCTGAACCGGCCCATAAACCATACTCCCCCAGTATCCCTGCCCCCCCCCTGTGCTGCCTCTCCCTTTTTTTTTTTTTTTTTTCTTTTTCTTGGTGTGGGCCTGCTCTTTCCCTGTCATGGACACTGAAAGGTGTCTGCAGGCTATAGGGTTTGATTTTCTGCACGTCAGACACAGATATTTCTAGAGACAACTCCGTGACAGCACCAAAAGCCATTATCCCAAACAGCTTTCAGTTCTACATGGTCACAGAATGAATTTATCTTCATGTATTTAACATGCATTATGAGTGAATTAAATTCCCGAATAAGAAGAAAATAAAATAAATAAAATCTGAGAGAAGAAAAACAAACAAACAGAAAAGTGCTGGCATTCAAACACTCTGGCATAAAAGTTTGTGTCAGCCATTAATATCCACATCAACATAATATGGATTTTTTCTCCCAGTGGCAGATAAAAAGTATTTATAACACTAAGGAATAAGATATTCTATGTGTCTTGCTGGGATATCACTTCAGTGAGCAGAGAAATGACCACATCCCAGCATGGCACAATGGCAGTTGTATTTGTTGTGATTATACAGTATTATCACACTAATAGTAGAAACCACTGAAAAACAGTGAAAATTGTATTCTCTATCAGGAGCATGAGATAGTGTACTAAAATGGAATAATGTAAGTTTATGAAGAATATCTTTATTGATGACTGTCTTAATATTGCTTTATTCATTGAAAACAGTAACCCCCCCAGTATAGCTTTGGATTTGGGGCAATGTGATATAATCAATCAGCTATGCCTCTCTGTACTGATATTTCAGCCATCATCCTTTATAACACAGAGGCTTTATCTTCTTGGATTGCTTAATAACAGCATATATTTCACATTTACGGATAATGTGTGCAGTAGTGTCCATGATCAAGCCTACTCCTCAATCCTGAGTCCACCTCTATGCTGCATCTCTTCTTTGACAGCCTATCAAGCTGAAAATAATTCACTCTTACACTGTCAGTTCAGACCAACCTGAGTCTTTTCTATCATATCATATCATAGTGATCCATGGGATGGTTGTTCTGATATTCTTCAGAGGCATAACGCTTGGATATGTGAGTGTCTACATAATATACTTTTACAACCAGGTTTTCAACTTGCATGGCAATACCTTGTCACAATGAGGCACACTGCCTAATGCTCTCCTTCATTTGTTGTAAATGCACCACAGAGCATTTGCCATCAACCAAGAGCTCTGATCGCTTTTCTCTTCCAGCAATTTCTAAAGCCAGCTGCATGGCCTTCACTTCTACAAACTGGCCTGACTCACCTTCTTCTTCAGTAGTTTCTGCAACTTGTTGTGTTACATACTCTTTATGGCAGCATTCCACTTCGGGTGTTTTCCAACTGTACAACAAAACTCATTAGAGAGCAGTGTACATTGCTTCTCATTTTCTGGTGGTGTATAGGGGGGTTTCTTCAACATCTTCTTGTGATGTTCCAAAATTCATGCCCTTAGGTCAGTCCATTATGACTTCAAGATTTCTGGGTGAGTAGGCTCCTCTATTTGAATCTGTTGTGTGATCAAGAATGACACACTTACTCTATGCAGTATCAGTTGCAAAACGTGGGGGCTCCAAGATGCTCAGCTCTGGTATGGTTGCATTCCGCACTGAAGCAAGTAATCACCTCAAGAGGACAAGGAGAATCCCATCAGCAAGGAGGTGCTGGGTGCCATGAGCTCTACTTGTGCCAGTGCTCCTCTGAGGTGGCGGGGGCAGGGCCAAGAACAGCCGTGTCACACCCTTCAATTACAAAGGCTATCCCTAAGGGAGCACAGTGCCCACAGAGGTGGTGAAAAGAGTACGGTGCCTTAGTTTAGTGTGACGTGGTGGTTGGCACAGGCAGGGCGAGCAGGGAGGGAGAAGTGAGTATCCCTCATTCAGGAGAGTATCTCACCTGTAGGCTGTCTCACAGACAACAGACCTGGACATGATTTCTACTAGGCAGAAAGCTCTGCATAAAGAATGTGGCTACAATGATCAAGAGCCTACCCAGATAGGGAGTGCCTGACCTTGTTGCTGCAAGTATAGGATGTAGAGATACCAGCTTTGTGAGAAGTGAGCAGGTGGGTGATCTGCTCCACCTGGTGGCAGATCTGAGGGAGGAGGTAGAGAGGTTAAGGAGCATCAGGGAGTACAAGCAGAAGTTAGACTGGTGAAGCAACTCCCTGCCATACCTGTGAGAAAGGCAGAAGGGTTAGACATCCCAGGCTGTGGTGGACTGCCTGTTCTGTCACTGTCGGGAAGAGAGAGGGGACCTAAGAGATGGGGAGGAGTGGAAACCAGTTCCTGCCTAGCATAATATGAAAACCTCTCCCTCCTTTGCTTTCCCTGGTGACCTTAGGTAATAGGGTTTGAGTCCTAAGTTTGAGGCTATGGAACTTGAGGCACAGGTAAGTGAAGATAGGGTCAAAGATCCATCCAGGAAATTGTCTAGGGCATGAAGGTGAATCCCAAGCTTCAAAACTGGCTCCACCAAGAAAGAGGGAAGGGAATTGTCCTTTGCAACAGTGAGGAAAGGAGGTCTTGGTAGGTTGTCCAGATCCAACCCATATGGAAGTGTGCTGCCTCTACTATTAAAGGGTGAGTGAGTTTTGCTGATTAATTCTTGGCTCTCCAGTCATCTAATCAGCTTGTTGGTGTTAATCAGGGAATCTCAGTTGGTGCAGTATTGCCACAGGTGAACCAGTGTTTTAGCAATTGGCACCCATTTTTCTTCAACCCTCAGAAATTCCATAACAAGAAGGGTCCTCTGAGAGACTGAACAAGGCAGATGGCTGTTTAATTTCTGTTGTGTCCATTGCATGGGCTAGTCCAGGAAAGACTAGAGTTCTGAGATACCTAATTGTTACCATTCACGAGCAGATATTATTTCCTTATTTTCCTCTACATAGCATTGGTGAGGCCACATGTGGAGTACCGATACCCATTGTGGGTCCTTTTGGTGCAAGAAAGACATACTGGAAAAAGTCCAATAAAGAGCTGTCACAAAGATCATAAAACTGGAACATATCTCCTGTGAAGAGAGGTTCAGAGAGCTGGACTTTTCTTCTAGAGAATAGGAATCAGAGAGAGATCTCATCGGTATACAAAGACCTGAAAGGGTACAGAAAAGATGGAGTGAGACAAGAGACAATGGGAACAAAATGGAATACAGAAGGTTCCCTCTGAACATCAGGATGCACTTCTTTTCTGTACAGGTAACAAAGCACTGGAACAGGCTGCCTGGAGTAGCTGTGGAGTCTCCTGCCTTTGAGATAATAAGATGCCACTTGGACATGGCCCTGGGCAACCTACTTTATGTATCTCTGCTTGAACAGGTATGTTGAATGAGATTATCATCTCTAGAGGTCTCTTCCAACCTTAACCATTCTGTGACACTGCAACACTGTTAGGTCTTCCTAAATTAGTTCAGCAAATAATCTGATCCATAATATAAAGTGCCTGGCTCTGTGAGGTTTTTCTAACTTTTCTCTTTCTCAACTTACTTTCTCTCCCTATCAGAAAACTACAGAGCAAACTGTTACTCTTACAAATTCTTAGCAGAAAGTGGATTATATAAATTGAGATGTGTACATATGTATTTCCTTTTGTGATAGTTTGAATGGCAAATGTCAATAAACATCAAATACTTTTTATGTTAAGAAAAAAATCATTTGCTCAACTCTTTTACTCTTGAACAGAATTACAAGCACAACAGTTGGGAATAGTCTTTTAAGACAGCAAAGGTGACCTCACAAACATCTTATAGAGATAAACCTTTGATTGAATTTTTAGTCCCAAACCTAAGAAATGCAACAAAAGATTCTGTTTCCTGGGAAAAGCATCTATCACATCACTTATGCTTTTCATAGCTCATCTTAGAGCAGAAAAACGTAACTTGTTAAGAGGTTATAAGGTGGTGAAAACATATAAATATATGTTCACACTTGGATCCTGGAACACCAACAAAGCTGCAGTGGTCAGGGGTCCTGTGCGACATTAAAAAGAATACATGATGGACTGGGTTAGCTATGGTTTTCTTGATACAGAAAAACACAGACAGAATTAGCATGACTGAAGCTTCAGCTTACTCTTACATAGCACAGGTGACAGCTGTTCAAACAATTTCCACTTCTCACTCTGCTTAGCTTTTCCCAGCAGTTGTAAAGGCAGCAGCACTGTGACTCCAGTTTTCAAAAGTGTGAACCTCTGGAGAAATCTGGCACAAAATGGTGCTGCACCAGTTCATCGGAAGGCAAAGCAATTGCTGCCTGCAGTGATGCATTTCTTCCTTGATAAGCAACACAGAGAAATCAGAAACTGTCCATCTGAAAACCTGCAATAAAAACTTTGCACAAGTCTGATCTTGCCAGTTTATACTGTTGGACTGTTCACTTGCACATCAACTAGCATATATATGTTTAGATAAATGGATACGTTCAGCATCGCAGGAAAGATTATAATAGACAAGAGATTCCGATTGCTACTGCAAAATGCAGAACATCTGGTGGATATGAAAGTGAACTTCCTAAGAATGAATTACAAACATGCATATAGTTCTGAAATTGTTTAGTTACTAGTTTATAAATCAGAAGATGACTAAACTACATTCCAGAAATGCAATGAAGCTCCTACAGTTTTATGGGATGGATTAGCCAGAGGTGTCTCATTGTTGTAACACTAGTATTGGTTTCCTTTCTTTTTTTCTTTTTCTTTTTTTTTTTTTTTTTTGGCTGAAATCAAAATGTCTTGCTCAAAAGGAGTTTTTATGATAACCAAGTTTTCAGCTTTGCTTTGATCAACCAAACTATAGTTCTTAACCAAAAGGAACTGTATCTTTAGTCTTCACAGAATCACAGAATCACCAAGGTTGGAAAAGACTCTACAAGATCATCCAGTTCAACCATCTACCTATCACCAATAGTTCTCACTAAAACATGTCCCTTGACACAACATCCAAACGTTCCTTGAACACCTCCAAGGTCAGTGACTCCAACACTTACCTGGGCAGCCCATTCCACTGCCTGACCCCTCTTTCAGGGAAGTAGTATTTCCTAACCTCCAGCCTGAATCTCCCTTGGCACAGCTTGAAGCCATTCCTTCTAGTCCTATCATTAGATACACGAGAGAAGAGGCCAACCCCCAGCTTACTACAACCACTCTTCAGGTAATTACAGAGAGCAATAAGGTCTCCCCTGAGCCTCCTCTTCTCCAGACTGAACAATCCCAGCTCCTTCATCTGCTCTTCATAAGGTCTGTGCTCCAGACACCTCACCAGCTTTATTGTTCTTCCTTGAACACGCTCTGGGGCCTCAATATCTTTCCTGCAATGAGGTGCCCAAAACTGAACACAGTACTCAAGGTTGAGGCCTTACAAGTGCTGCGTACAGGGGCAGACTTACTTCCCTAGTCCTGCTCACCACTCCGTTCCTGATGTAAGCCAGGATGCCACTGGCCTTCTTGGTCACCTGGGCATGCTGCTGGCTCATGTTCAACTGAGCATCAAGCAATGCCCCCAGGTCCATTTCCTCTACGCAGTCTTCCAGACACTCTGCCCCAAGGCCTGTAGCATTGCTTGGGATTGTTGTGGCCAAAGTGCAAGACCCGGCATTTGGTCTTGTTGAACCTCATCCCATTGGCTTCAGCCCAGCTATCCAACCTATCTAGATGCTTCTGTAGTGCCTTGCTACTCCCAGGCAGATCGATACTTCCAGACAACTTGGTGTAATCTGCAATTTACTGAGGGTGCATTCAATGCCCTCATTTAGGTCACCAATAAAGATACTGAAGAGGACAGGCACCAGCACCGTCCCCTGGGGAACACCACTCATGACAGATCGCCAGCTGGATTTAGCTCCATTCACCACCACTCTCTGGGTCTGGCCCTCCAGCCAGTTCCTTATCCAGCCTATCAGAGTCTATCAGGGCAGCTCCTCTCGTAGGCTCTCTCACCAGCTGCACCAGGAAATTATCCTCTGTATACTCCAGAAACCTCCTAAAAATGCTCTTCTGTGCTGTGTTGTATTCCCAGCATATGCTGTGGAAGCTGAAGTCCCCCATGAGGACAAGGGTTGGCGATCACACAGCTTCTGCCAGCTGCTCATAGAACACCTCATCTGTCTCTTCATCCTGATTTGGCGGTCTATAACAGACACCCACCAGGATGTCTGCCTTGTCAGGCTTTCCCCTGATCTTTACCCATAGAGATTCAACCTTATCATCCCCAGCCACAAGCTCAGTAACATCAAAGCACTCTAATATAGAGAGCCAGGTCACCACCCCTCCTTCCTTGCCTATCCTTCCTGAAGAGTTTGTAGCCATCCATTGCAGCACTCCACTCATGGGACCAGTCCCACCATATTTCCACAATGGCGACTAGGTCATAGCTTGCCTGCTGCACAATGGCTTCCAACTCTTCTTGTTTGTTGCCCATGCTGCATGCATTGGTGTAGATGCAGTTCAGCTGAGCTCCTTGCCTCACCCCCTAATCCCATTGCTGTTCCCCCAGGCTCATCTCTAGCAGACCTGGTTTTATCCCTTTCCCTCTTCATATCTAGTTAAAAGCCCTCTCTATGGATCCCGGGATCTGTTTCCCCTTCCAGACAGGTGATACCCATTGGCAGACCTCAGGCAGTCAAGTAAAGTGCCCAAGATCAAAGAACCCAAAATTCTTGTGTTTGAACCAGCCTCTTAGCCATGTGTTTATAATATGGGTTTTCCTGGTCATCTCAGTGTCCTTCCCTGTCAATGTAGGAATACAGGCAAACACTACTTGTATGCCTGCTCCATCAGCTAACTTTCCCAGTCCCCTAAAATCATTTTTTGCAGTCCTCAGGCTTCTGTCAGTGACCTCATCACTGCTGGCCTGAACTATTAATGAAGGATAATAATCAGAGGGATGAATCAGACTGGGAAGTTTTCTAGAAGTATTCCTGACCCAGGCCCAAGGGAGGCAGCACACCTCCCCAGGGGTAGGGTCAGGCTGACATATTGGGTCCTCTGTTCCTCTTAGAAGGGAGTCACCTATGACTATTCCCCTCCTTTCTTTACTGGAGGATGCTGTCTTTAAGCTTACATAGAGGCACTTGAGGAACCGAGGTAGGTCCGCATGGGGATTGCCTGTACCGCCGAGCTGGGACATGCTGCCGTTCCTCCTCTTCTCTCAAATTGGCTCTCTCTGTTTGACTATTGCAAGGGAGAGGGTCCACTATGGTTTGGGAGGTGCAATCTCTGTGTCTTTCTCAGAGAGTCACTTCACTAGCCGATCTCCTGCTTGCACTCTCTGATGGCTCTTAATCTCTCTACCTCTCCGTAAGCTTCACCAACTGGCTGAGCAGCTCATCCACCTGCATGCACCTCACACAGGTGGAGTCCTTCCCATCCTCCCCCGGCAGTAGCAGGCTCAGGCACTCCCTGCAACCAGAAACCTAAACCACCACATTTCTGGGTAGGCTCTCCATGTGGGTTGCCAGTCTTCTTGGGGCAAGCCCACCATCTGGTAGAGACCATGCTTGAATCTGTGATCTCAGGGTCTGTCAGTAGGAGAGCTGGTCTCCTGAGCAAAGACAAAAACATTGACGTGTCCTGCCACAAGACCTATGTCCTACACCTGCTGCTGCAGTAATGTATGGGCAGTGTGGGCTATGCTCACACTCTGACTTTTCTCTCTGTTGTCAGTGGACAGTAACACCCTTTTCTTACTCTTTCTCACCTGGCATATTGTGTGGCAGCTCCTGAGGGTTGCTTTTAGCCTCACAGTAAAGGGTCAGGGTCAAGCTAAAGAGTGGGCAGTGCCAGCTCCACCCCTGCTGGCTCAACAGCCTGCCCACAAGCTGCCAGCCCATTGGCACCAGCACTGTGCTTTTGCTGGCTTCAAAAAAGCTCTAAAAAGAGCTTTTTGGTCCACCTTTTTGCTTTAGGTTCCTTACCTAGTACAGACTTACCTCTCCTGGAGATGGTTTCCACAGCAATGACCAGGTGGATTTATGTCACAGAATATTTTGCTAGAATTGTTTAGTTCACCAAACCCCAAATTCTCTTTAAATTATATAAAGTACTGCAACTAAAAGAAAATATTATCAGATAAGTCAATATATCTTGCACTCAAACAGAGTCTTTTCAGGGTGGAAAATATTTGCAAGTGTGTTAGTGTGAATCAAGAAGCTTAGTAGAATTGTTGTAAATATATGCTGAAAAAACAATGTGAATAAGGTCTTTGTGATCCAAATCTCTGTACCAGCATGTCTCATGTGCAGTCATATTTTTCACCACAACGTATATTTTTAAATAGCCTACTTATCTGGAAAGCAAAGTCAGCTTTAATTTACATGAAAACTTTATATTATACTTTCAAGAGGATTATAGTGAGTGCATTCCAAAGCACGGTAGCATGGCACACATCCCTATCCTTTGGATCTCTGTTTCTACCATGAATTCTCAGAGGTACCTTACAGGGAAAGATCTGGAACAATCAACTTTGAATTCCTTACAAATGAGGTATGTAAGAGAGGAGAAAACATTAAAACTGGTAACAAGGATCTACTTCTGTTCAGTATTAAAAAAAGAAAGAAAGAAAGAAAGAAAGATGATGGAGAAAGGGGAGGTGAGATTTATTGAATCTGTTTTTCTCCTTGAAAGTGTTTCATCTCAGCTTTCTTCAGAATCCAGGAGGAATCATTCCTTCCATTGGATTTAGTTCAGATTTTCACAGAAAAAATCATGATTTTTCCCTTTTCACCTGATTTCATATCCAGAGGTGCTAGAATGGATGCCTTAACTAAATAATTTCTGAAGTTCTTCATTCTTTCTTCTACTTTTTATTTATTTATTTATAGTGTATACTGTAATATAAAAAGTTCAGGTATTCAGTCAAGGCTAAAATGTTCATGTAACAAAGAAAAAATTGTTTTGTTTTATACAGCACTGTTTGTTCTGTGTTTCCTTTTGAAGAATGTGTGTTAAAATGGAAGATGTCTTGAATAACAACTGTTGAATAATTTGTCTTATTCAGCTATATTTGGGAATACTGGCCACTAAGAGTTACAGTATAAATTCTAATTTAATCCAAAATTCCTCAGAAATTCTCAAGAGAAATGCACACGACAGCACTTCCAAAGCTCAGTTATTAAGTCATGCCTGTTATAACAGAAGTGAACTCTGACACAGGCAGAATGGGAGCCTTCACCACCAGTCTTCCTATGGCAGAACTGCCAACTAAAATCCTCTTTGTTAGGGCTAGACAGTTCTGGTTTGCATGCAGTCTGACTCAGCCTCCTGTTTATGAGAGATCAGAGGTTATATCTAGAGGTTAGAGGGAGCAGAGGGGTGGAAAACCAGCTACTAAAGAAGAAATTCTCTTGGAGGAAAACTCCAAGAAAAATCCCTATAGAGATTGACAAGGCAAAGGATTCACAGATCAGATGTATGTGAATAACAAAGACGACCAGTATAGTCATTTTCTCATTTCCAGAATCACCCCTTCTCAATTTTTTGAGAAGATAACGTGTATTACATATGCACATAAACACGTATGAAAAATTCATACTTGGTTGAGGTACACCAATTTTTTTGGCATACTGCTGCCAGGTTGAAAAAAAAAAAAAAATTCTAAAACCTTTCCCAAGATTTTATCAATTCCAAAATTACAAAGTTTAAAAAATAATTGGAAAATATGCCACATTTTCCACACAAGCAAAGGGGAAAAGAGATCTATATATAAGTGTGCATCTTTGTGCTTGTTTTTCCCCCTTCAGAAAGAAGCTGCCATGTTCTGACCTTACATGTGGAAATGAATACAGTCTTTCCTTACCACACGCTCTGCAGTACAACTCCTGGCATGGGTTTGGGAGTGTGTGCTCAGTGATAGAAAGTGATCTGTTTCAATTTAATTGTTTCTAGAGGCAGTGGAAGGAACCTGCTTCAAGGGCATTATAATGACTCACAGTCAATTTTCTGGCAATTCTTTTCCCCAATTCTTCCATCTGTCTGCACATGGCCTGAACCAAGAAGCATAAATATTACTATTCTAGTGAATGCCTTATAGGGACATAATGAATTGTGGGAGGGAAAGAGTGATCACTGGCCTTTCCTTTACACTATTTAAAAGATGTATATGGAGCAGGACAGGACAAAGGAACAATGTGAGAAGAGGAAAAGGAATACATAAAGAGAGTTTAAAAGCTTTCTGATTGCCAAAGGAGTTTAAACTGAATAAACTAAATATTTGCTGGATTGATTTTTTGCTCTTTCTCATTCTTTTTTTTCATTTCCATTTTTGTGAAATTTCAACAAACAGAATTCTTATTCTTTTTGAGATCAAATATTTGCTTTCTCTATAAGTCTAAAATTAATATGCAGTTTTTTTTTTTTTTTTAAATTGGATACACAACTCAAATCTCTTTAAGTCCCATTTGCCTCGTGATGACATATTGTTATGTCATTGTGTTCACTTTTTGCTATATTTCTTTATACAAAGACTTTATTGGTTCTTGTTTGTTTGTTTAGAAATTACTTTTAATTTTTATTATTTGTAGTATGGCAAGGTTCTGAACAGATATTTTGCTTCAAAGGAAAAATTGGACAAGGTACTTAGGTTAACTTCTTCATAGAATCGTTTTAAGCAGATAGAATTTAAACTCATTAAAATCAGCAGTGGCAAGAAAATCAATGTTTTTGTGATCTTTAAAGTTATTTTTCACCTTCAGTTTGTCTATGTATCAATACAAAAGCAGTTGCCTTACAAAGATTTTGGTCCTATTTTGATCTCGAGTGGTTACAAGTGCATATTTTGTTTTTCACACTGATCCTTTGTAAAGTTCAATGAGTATGTATATTGTGTGGTATTTAGGCTTTTGTTGGCAGCCTAGCAACAGTAGGGAGAGACCTAGACAAAGATAGAAAATAATTTGAAATCGGAAGATGGAAGTCAGGATCCTTGGTGTTCTGAATGAGAATGAGAATAGGACACCTAAGAGTCCTAAGAGAGGCTTTCTGCTGAAGATATTGAAAAGGTGACAGCCTTCACCCTGTTGGAGTACTGAAGTGTTTTAAGTAGATAATATATGTTTCTTAGTGCATTTTGCTTATTGTTAGTACTGTCATTTCTTGCAAACCTGAAACTGCTGCTGATTGAATCTTGTGCTCTTCTGCTTCAAACTAAGGCCAGGGAGGAAGCTAGAGAAACTTTAACCCTACATTTTCAGTACAAAGATGCTTCCAGGAAAGTTGAAATCCATGCCTGCTTACATTTCATTTTTTACCATTATACATAACTATAAAGCTGATAAGCATAAAGCTACTTTTTTTTTTTTTTTTTTTTTTTTTTTTTTTTTTTTTTGTCTTTCAGGCTACAAAGAACTGTGATATAAATTTATAGATTTTAACCAGACTGTAAAACTGAGCTCCCAAATGCTAGCTAAAAATCTCAGTGACTAGTTATAGCAGAAATATGTCTTACAATTTGGACAATGCTTTACCTTTGCAAGAGTTGTACTGAACTGATTTGTAGTCTTAGTGACAAAATCTTTCACCTTCTAGGCATCTACCTCTTTTAAGAATTGAGTACTCAGAAAGCCGTGCAGTATGACATTGTTGCAGATATTTCAAATCTGCACTTTTGCTACTTAAGCAGACTATATTTAAATATATTTAGCAGACATCCGAAATGATATCAAATTGGATGATGTGCAGTCAGTTCAGTTATTCCCCACTAATACATTTTTATTTCTCTGTATTATTCACAAAACAGAGTGGGTCTGAATTTGTTATCAACTCATTTCCATAAGGGATACACCACTGTACTATACCAAGAGAGTATTGGCCAAGACCAAAAAGTTTTTTTTCTCTTTCTGCACAGTAAAGTAGGCTTGGACCACTTTTCCTTAGGCTTAGACAACTTATACAAGTGATAGCCTTACATTTTTGTTATGGTTTTATGGTTTATCAGCAATATTCCACATTTCCACATCATAATGTACTGGGAGTTAAAGAGTTAACGCTGCAATTCCATGGACTGTAAATAGTTCCAGTCTCTTGGTCGCAGAAGAGAAGAATGAACTACAACTCCTAGAGGACTTCATTTTTCTGTTTCCTTTTTCCATGTGGAAGGAAAGATAAAACGGACTGGAAATCATGAGACTTCTCTGTTCGCTCCCTGACCATCTCACCTACAGCATTAGAGTCAGGACTTTGGTTTTGGAAATGCTCATTTTACTTGATTCATTAGCTTCAACTTTAATTATATTGTATTATATTGCATTATTTCATATTCTGCTATTACATTTAGTAAACTAAGTTTTTCCTTATCTCACTGCCTCTGTTTTCCTCGTCTAGGCCTATCTCCCTACCTTCCTGGCACATGGATCTGTGGGTCTCTTTGCTCCCCTTGGCATGGATCAAGGTCGAACCAGCAGAACTGTGACAGTTTTATATTTGTAGCTATTGTCAGGAGCACATGCTCCCAGAGTGCTTAAAGTCCTTAAAGTCCTTACAGTTTCTGACATCTTTTACTTTATTTATTTATTTATTTATTTATTTATTCATTCATTCATTCATTCATTCATTCATTCATTCATTCATTCATTCATTCCCTTCTGTGGTGTTACTTTTTATCTTTCTGTACATCATTAGTCTTTAGGGATAGATTCTCTATCTTGAGTTGCTGTTCCACTGAAGAACAATATGCAAGATTTTGGCACTTAATAAGGAATTTCACATTCACATCAGGTAGGTGAGGATTACTGATGAGGTTTATATTTTGCTGGAGAAAGGACACAAGTGATCCTTTGTTATAACTTTGGAAATTCCTTGGGGTTATGAAGATGTAATTGAACACATTTTCCATTCAGTTTTCTTGCATTAAGTCTTAAGTGTTTTGATGGATAAAATTATTAGTAGTTCATTCTCGTTTTTATCGTTGGTGTCTTCACTTCAAAAATATCCCTTTCCCCTTTTCCTTTCCTGTTAAACATTTTCAAATGCCTTTTACTTCTGCATGTCTAACACCTGATCATTTAATTAATAAACTTAACTATTGCTCAACTCTACCTTTAGGTTGCTAACCTGTCACCTGCCTTCCCGCATAGCCTTTGTTACCTGGGACAGCCATCACAATTCATCTGTATTTCCCATCCTTCCTCACCAACTAGATGACCCATTTACCTTCTGAAAGTGTGAATCAAGGAAATTGTTTCTGTTACTGGGTGTGAATACGGAAGACCTATATTTGGTTGGTCTGCTGGAACAAAATAAGAAGTATTTCAAATTACACAAAGCATGAAAGCTGCAAAATCCCTCAGGAGTTTACATTTGATGCTGAGCAACTTGTGGGTTCTGGTACTGTACTACTCCATTTGTGCTCAGGACACTGGAATTTCTCATGTTCCAAACACAGTTTCAAACTGGTTTTATACTTGAATACCTAATGTGCCAGTAATGTCTCTAAGAATATTTCTACATAGTAGGAGCTTTGAGCTGGTTCCTTAAGTGGTCTAACCAATATAGCTGCAGCTATATTACTTCCAGATGTGAACTGGTACATCTGCTTGCTGTATGCTACTATACCATTCTGCAAATGTGTTTCATAATCCCTTATCTAGCTTGGTCTCTTTGTATGCTAGCAGTCGATAGCCTTAGAACCAGTTCTCTGGAATTTAACTTCTGGTAACTCATTAAAAGAGTCCTAAAACTCTAGATAGTGATTATACAGGAAAAGCTCTCAAAGACTGGAAGCTAAGAGTTTGTGGAAGGTTATGAAAAGGCCATACTGGGTAAGAGAGTTAGTTGTAACATTACAAATATTTAAAGAGAAAAAAAAAAAAAAACAAAAAAAAACAAAACAGAAGCAGAATGCTTGGTAAATGAGCAAATTTTCCCAGAGTGAAAGTGGTTTGGACCTGCCTGAGTAAAATATAAGGTTCTTGTTTGCAAGTAGCCAAGTCCTATCAAATTCAGTTACAGTTTTACTGACTAATTCCTCAGTCAAAACTGCCTCAGGACCACAGAATCAAAATATTCTGAAGCGAAAGTTTGGTATAATATTGCCACAGAAATAATTTAAGTTAGGAGTGCTGAAAAATTTCAGACTTCAAAAAGCAAACGACTATTTCCTTTAATTAGACATTTTTTCCTTCTTCCTCCTTAACTTTCCGTTTGGAGGTTGTAGTAAATGATAGCAGTATTGAAAACATCTAGTGAGTGGTGTGATTTAATGCTCTATAACCTTTCTTCTGGTTGTGTTCGTAAACACTTACTTGTAAGTGTCAAGTCTGTGTGTATGATGAGTCATTTTTCACACATGGCTTATTTGTTTATTTAGGACTGCATGTGAAAGGATTTCCATAATTTCATGTTGAATTCCCTAACTATGACTTTTCATTTATAGATTTCAATTTTATTTCAGTCTTGCCTGAAAAACATATAAGCATATAAACTGTTTCACCAAAAAAAGAACATTTTAACATATTCTTGCTTTTTATATTTTTACCATATTTCCACTGCTTGGATAATTTATTTATGAGTTTGTACCCTATCAGTTTGTTGTTGGTTGTGTTTGTTTGGTTTTATGTGGGCTAGGTTTTGTCTAGTCTGAGCCAAAGTCTGCATAATTAGTCCTGCTAGCTTTGGAAAAGCTGCATTTATGGTATCAAAGCACTAAAGCTTAATTTATTTCCCAGATTCTTATGTGTAGAAGTGAGTGTAAGAAAAGGATTATTCAGTATCTTCTGTCTTTGAATTCTGTGACATCTCCTTTATGACTCTGCACTTCAAAACGTCTGTAAAAGGAGCATAACTTCTGTGAAATCTTAAACCCAAGTGGCCACAGTAAATCAATGACATCAGGTGGAAATGGCTTTAGTAGTTTCATGTTTGTGCAAAGAATTATCTTGATATGGAGTCTAGTACCTTTATGTTTTGATACTGAACCCATTCAAGTTCTCATCTTGAGATTCAGGGTTCTCATTAGACTTGAAAAGAGTCTTGGGGATTTCATCTCTTCACTGTCAAGATTCATTGTAGGCCCAGAAATCTCACACTATCCACTGGAGAAAGAATGTTATAAATGCTATTTTAAAGAGCGGCATTCTCAGACTATTACATGGAGCTCTTCTCCACAGATAAGAATGTTGTTTAGAAAAAAAAAAATGCAAAATTACCAATATATAGCATTCTTTCTACACTAATTGCTACTTCTAGGAACAGTAGGTGAATGCTGATAGATGAAAAAGCAGAATGAATAAGGGAAAAAAAGTAAGCTATAGTCAGCATCCTACAAGTAGCTGTGCAAGAACAATGAGTAGGCATACTCTGCTTTGAGCCTACCCTTGACTTTCAGTAATTTTTACAAGATGAGTAGAAATAGCATCAATGGATAGTATGAAGGAGCTTACATATCCTGACAACTGACTGCATGAAGACTGGGAATTTCATGTTTTGGTTTGGACACACAGCTGTAGAACTTTAAGACAGAAGCTATAAATACAAACAACAGAAGACATCTTTTCAATGCTGTTAGGCTTCCAAATTAATTTCTGTTTAACGATCAATTATTAACTTAATCCAAGATCATATAAATCAATATAAATCATACGTACAAATCATTTTAAAAAAATCTCTAAAATTTGTGCCTCTGGCTTTTTTTCTTTACCTTTTCAACTGTATATAACATTGTTACTGACTCATCTAGTTACCTTGAGATGTAATTTGTACCAATCAGATTTCCATGCAATTATCTTCTCAGATCAAGTAGAGAAATAAATAATCTTTTTCTTTTAATAAAGTGTTGATATTTATTGATTTCATGTTCTTATGAATCTTTTCAGGAACAATTTTAAAATACAAAATCAAATGACTAGAAATTAAGAGATAACATTGTAACTAACTCAGACATTTTATCATTATAAAGTTTGCAGAAGAATAACATAGCACAACTGATTTTCTCAAAGATGTATAGCATCTTTACTGCTAATATTGTCCTATTGTTTGATTTTTGTATTACAGTATAGTTCTTTGTTCTGGTCAAATAAATTTGTCACTCCATTTTGCTGGAGTGTTTCATTTTTGATGGTCATTCTGAAAATGCTAAAACATCAGCTAGAAAACATAATTTCACCACAGTCACTATGTACTTTTCTTTCCACTTCACTGTGCTGAATTTGTCTAAACAATTTACAACTAAAGTTAGAATGGAAAGAAAAGATGAATCTTGTACATAAACTGTTCTTGGACTGAAAAAGATTTGGGCTTACTTCTAGCTAAGGCTATATTCTTAAGCTAATCAATTAATTGATTTATACCATATTCTTCCATGTTTAAACTGAGGCTTTTCCTGTAACATAAAATATAGCTAAGTAGTTATGGGAGCCTAAAAAGAGTAAGCTATTGTTGGTGCAACTAATTGTTATACACTAATTTCCTTTCATATTTCTGTACATATGTTTAAATGTTCTTAGAAGAGCATTTAAATAGTTTTTGATGCTTTGTGTAAGTTCGGCTGCAAGGTGATCTAATTGCAGCCTTTTGGTACCTAGAGGGAGCCTACAAGAGGGGAGTCAACTCTTTGAAAGGGTAGATAACAGCAGGACTAGGGGAAATGGTTTAAGTTGAAGGAAGATTTAGGATGGATGTTAGGGGGAAGTTCTTTACTATGAGAGTGGTGAGGGGCTGGAACAGGCTGCCCAGAGAGATTGTGGGTGTCCCATTCCTAGAGGTGTTCAACGCTAGATTGGATGGAGTCCTGGGCAACCTGGTCTAGTATTAAATGGGGAGATTGGTGGCCCTGCCTGTGGCAGGGGGGTTGGAGATTCATGATACTTGAGATCCCTTCCAACCTAGGCCATTTTGTGATTCTGTGATTCAACTATCACATTTTCACTGGTTTGAAATATATTTCACTCACAGAAACAGTATTGAAAGTGATAACTATAAGAGATCAGACTGGATGAATTTTCCTAAAAATTTTGAGCCACTCAGTATTATTAATGGTCTTTAGAAGCTACCATAGTAGTCCAGAAACCTACTTACAGATTTCTACAGGTAATCTAGAACTTTGCCCTTCCCTTTCATACGCTATTTCTGTGCTATCAAATTTCTGCCAACAGCTCTCTTCTCCCAAAGTTTTCTTCTTCTGTTTATGTGTTTTTATTTCCCTGTATATGATCCCTGCTGATTTTACCTTCAGGGCAAGAGAGATACCCTGATGTGTAGCCTCTTGTCTAATCATCATTTACCTGTGCTCAGTTTATATTTAAAAAGCAATATCCTTCCTGATTGTTTTTGTTGACCATGATATTCATGCTGCTTTTTTTCTTAAAAGTAATCTTGACATTTTTCCAAGCCGCTTGAGATGGAGAGCTACCTAAAATTAAGCTATTTCTTTTCAAAATTCTTATGTATGAGAGTAGTGCTCAGGAAACAGATCATGGAAATTTTCTGCATTAAGTTCAGGTCTTAATTCACAGATTATGTGTTTTGTCATCCACTGTAGTCTCAGACGACAGTGTATTTGAGTGTAGCAACTACTGGTCTGTACTGAACTCCTGTCATGTCAAGAGCAAGTGAAAAATGAGAAAACAAAGCTAGTAACAGGGAGATACAAACAGTTCTGTGGAAACTGCAAGGCGACTGATGTTCTTGGGATAAATTTCCACATGCATCCTGAAATTTGAGTTCAGGAAGCAAAATCACTGTTGGAATTAGGCTTGTCCCTCCTGGGGCTTGGCCTCTACAGCCACAGGGATCTTTGTGGCAGCCCTGGAATGACCTCATTGACCACGAGGGGGTTTTACCATGACACTGCACTGCTTTGTACTGAGTATCCATTGTGCTGAATGCTTTCTTTACTTCTAGTTTCCAGTTCACACACCCGTATCTCATGCCACACTCAAATGTAACCTACCATGTACCTCTGTGATCGAATCATCTCTTCTTAGGTAGGATTTTAGCCCTGGACTTTCATTCAAACATGGCAAGAAAGCAAGAGGTTGATGTGCTGTATTAAATTCCCAGTTTCAGAAATGTTCAGTGTGCCAGTTGAATTAATTAGGTGGAGGAAAACTTAAAAAAAAAAAAAAAAAAAAAAAAAAAAACCAAAAAATTTTAGAAGAGTACCTGAGTTTCAATATTTTAATTTGAATGCATATTATTATTTTGAGACTCTAGTTGTGTCTTTCTTGTTTGTCTGCTTTAGTTTTACTTCTTTCTGATGATCTGAGGCGACACATGCGCCTCTCTTACTACAGAAACCAGTGACTGGCTACATGTGCTATTCATACAAGCAAAAGCAGTCTCCACAGTTTGACAGTGTTTCTGCATTTTCCAGATGCCCACCTTCACCTGCAATTAACTAGTACCATCAGCCTGGAGGTGCTCCTGCTTTCCCTGCCTGTACAAGACTACTATGTAGGAGTGCAGATGATATCTATTTCTTCTCCTCTCTGAGGGCATGATCCTGGGCTTTAATGAAGAATAAGTGCTTTACTCACCTCAGTCCCCCATTCTGACATAGAAATATGGAGAAAAAATGTGTGTCCTAATTTGATACTAGGAGCTTGGACATGAGTAGAAAACTGAAGCCAAGATGAGTATCAAAAGCATTTGAAGACATGTCCATATATACATACATACAGGAGAACAATGGACAAGCTTGTTATATTTTGAGTGCAGAAAAAAAGGTATTAAGATGCAAGGGCAAGCAAATGAAAGCTAGGGGCAGATAATGGAAAGGGACAAAAACAAAGCCCAGCTAAATACATGTTTATCAGTCAATGATTATATTCATTTACATTCTGAGAGAACTACAGTCTGAGTGAAAAGACATTTATTATTCGCAGAAGAGTTTCTGCTTTTACTGCTGTCCTTGATAGCAACTATTTTTCCAGATGGAAGGAAATAAATAAATTTTAAAAACTGATTAGGAAGTATCAGAGTAAGCAGCAAGGGAGGACACTTTGGTAACTTATTAAGGGCTCAGCTACTGAATTCTTTTGTCTGCAGTATTTTGCTACTTTCGTTCTTATTTTTTTTCTTCTTTCTGCCCATGAAAGGTTATATTTTTCTATAATTACCACAAGCAAATCTTTCTTTGGCAGCACATGTAGTGATTAATCGTATTTCCTTTATTACATTAGTGGATGGCTCTTGCGTATTCTCTCTTTATATATAGCCTTTAATTTTCTGTACTAAAGGCAGTGAAGTAGCTTTCTTGTACTAACAAAGATAACAATTAGCTACATATGTTACAGAACTGGAGCTCTCAAACTGCCTGTGATCTTTTAGAGATCTAGATACTTCTGCTTAATGAATGTGCATAGCCACTGCAAAAAGAAAAAGAAATGACTTTTAAATACCTAAAATTGTTCCTTGGAGGGTGTAAGCCTGAAACAAATTCTTGATTTTCTCTACTAAAATTTGATACTGTGATTGTCTGAACATGGAATGAATCATCCTGCTCATTAAAACTGGAACTGCCAATAAAAATGGTAATATAGAAAGGGCAGTGGTTCAGGGAGGAGAGGGTGATGCAAACTGCCAGGTTGTTGGGGCTTAGGGCAGGTTTGGCTATGGATTCCCTGGTATGACACCAAGCCATACCATTCTATTTAAAACAGAAAATAAATATTCAAGACCTTTGAAGTTAGGTTTTGAAAAGAGAAAGCACTAATTATATGTGGAGCCATTGCCCTCACATATGATAAGAAACCACGAGTTTCAGTCTGTGGGCATGACCTGTTTTTGTTTCAGCTAACTCAAGTTTGCTGTAAGTACGTGCTAGAAATCCCTCAAAAACTCACTCAGGTTTTAGGCATTTTACCAAAAGGAACACAACATGCCAGGCATCTTACATTCTTAAGGCTTGTCAGTGAAAGATGCTTTTTTGCACACACTTCTTACTGCCAGCTCACAAAATGATCAGTACACACTGTAGAAAACTGAGCAATGGTGTAGGGCAGGCATGTCCAACCACTGGTTTGAAAGCCTCATATGGCCTGGTACAGTTCGCCCTGTGTCCCATGCCCCCTGCTGCTGCATCATCATGGTGGTGGCTCTGCTCAGGGAGCCCAACAGTCACTCAACACCATCTGAAGATCGATGCACAGTTATCCCTACTTTGGCTGAAACCAGAGCACAGGGCACAGTGCAGTGCTAACCTAAGTTACAGTAAATGAGTTATGATTTTGATACAATTGCTAAATAAAGTTCTGTGAACAGAGAAAAAATATACAGTCATGCTTTCTGTTGTGATAAAGGAATTTGAAAACATTTCAAGATTGCAAAACAAACAGACAAGCAAACAAACAATAATACGTGGCATATTTGCAACTCCATTATTAGTTGTCATAAATATATTACCCGCAATTTTTTATATGGAACATGTAGAGTTGCAACCAAAAATTTGATGTATCTTTAACAGACTTCTGTAAGCCCTGTCTTACCTGAGAGAAATATCCCTTACTTCAAAATCATATCTCATTCATGTCACAGCTTTTTGTCAGTATGTACAGTTGTGAGGAATTATTTTCAAGAATGAAGTGGAGGAAGAGTAAAGTCTGATCAACAATATCTGATGAAGACCTTGAGAACTCTGAGACTTGAGACCTTTGCCATTGAACCTCTTCTGGTACAGATTGTTGTGAATGCAGCATGAAGACTCTTGTTCATCACTGATAAAAATGCACAGCTAATGGTGGTAGCTATATTGAAAAAGAGTGTTTTGTGGCTGAGAATTTTCTCTATCAAATAGTGCTATTGTACTGTTTGTTTCTGTTGTAGTTACTATAGAAATAAATAGGAGATGTTACTTTCAGATCAACCTTGGTAAATGCAGCCAAAGACAGTTCTTCATTCCTTACTGCAGCCTGGGCAAGCTAAAAGGTTGGACACTCATTGTGTAGAGAACTGCAGAAGCAGCTGAATACTGTGGTAACTTTAGAGGAATGGATTGCATATTAGATTGTTCAGCTTTCTTTCAGGTCAAGAGATTCTTGCCTGAAAAACAAACAAACAAACAAACAAACAAACAAAGAAAAAAGACTACTTAAAACTATAAGTATACAGTAATATAAGAGTGATTAATGGATTAATGAGAAGACTGAGTACAAAACCCTTTAATAAGACTGTACTTAATGAGAATTTTCCCCAGCTGTTTTTGGGTTTTAAGTAGCTTAAGAACATCTAATATACCCCGATTTTCTTACTGGTATGCCTCTTCATTTTACCTGTTGTACCTGTTGTACTTGATGCCTACTAGAGTCACCTGTGGCACTGTAGCAGTGAATGACCTGGAGCTCTTGTTGTTCTCTACTGAATTTTTTCCACTTCTCACTACTCATTTTATTTACTTTAATATTAGATTATTACATTATTTCTATCCACAATCTCCTGAATTCATTGATTAACTTTTCTGTGGCATTTATGGACTCTGAGGCAGTAGCAAAATATATGTGAGAATATATTTCTCACATTCATGTGAGAAACATGTAAAGTATAGTCTTCTCACTTCTGAATCCCATGCTCTTTTTTTGCTAATGTATAAGAACTGAATGTCACATTTGATTTGGTAAGTTTAGAATCATAGAACTACATAGTCATAGAATATCCCAGGTTTGACAAGGCTCACAAGGATCAAGTCCAGCTCCTGGCTCCACAAAAGACCATACAAAATTCAAACTTTATGTCTGAGAGCATTATCCAAATGCTCCCAGAACTCTGTTGGCTTTGGGCTGTGACCACTGCCATTGGGAACCTGTTCCAGTTTCTTCCCACTCTCTGGTGAAGAACCTTTTCCTAATCCTCACCATGACCCTCCCCTGTTGCAGCTTCATTCAGTTCCTTAAGATCTCATTGCTGTCATCAGAGAGCAGAGCTCAGCGATGCCTCTGCTTCCTTCATGAAGAAGCTGTAAGATACCTTGAGGCCTCTGCTCAGCCTCTTCTTCTCTAAGCTGAGCAAATTGTGTAATACTCCTCATCTATCTTGCCCTACAGATATTTTAGCATCTTCATAGAACTCCTTTTGATACTCTCAAGTAGCTTTATGGTCTTACATTGTAGCATCCAAATCTGCACAGAGCACTTGAGTTAAGGCTGCACAATGCAAAGTAGAACAGGACAGCTTTTTCTCTCATCTGGCAGCAGCACTGGTTCTGATGCACTGCAGTTTGTGGATTGGCCCTTTCGGCTGCCAGCGCACACTTGGCTCATGCTCAATTTGCCATCAAACAGAAGCCTCAGATCCCTTTCCATGGTGTTGCTCTCCAGTCTCTTGTCCCCAGGTTTGTACATGTAGCCAGAGTTGTCCTGTTTCTTGTTAATCTTGATATGGTTATGATTGTGAAGCTTTGTGCAACCCAGGAGAGGCCCATGGTGGAGCAGGCAGTCCCCCTGCTGCTCATGGATACCTTGCAGAGTAGATCTCTATGTGCAGAGATCCATGCAGGAGCAGATTGTGTGGAAGTGGATATGGCCTGGAGGAGATGCAGCCCATGGATACCCCTGATGGAGCAGCTTGTGGGGAGGAGCCCATAGTGGAGTAGGAGAGCTGAGTAGCTGGTGAATTATTTTCCTTTGCTTTTCTCAACCCCTGAAACGCTTTTTGCTGTATTTTCTCCATGTTCTTTTAATAAGGGGGAATGAGAGAGCGATGTATTAGAGACAGCCATCAGTGTGAAAACATCGCACCCTCTGAGCCCAACCTATCTGCCATTATTTCCACTCACCACCCATCATGTTGTGTATTTGTATAGATATATGCTTAACATTTTGTCCAGAAGGATACTGTGAGAAACAGTACTGAAAGCTTTGCTTAATCTTAAAAGATTCTATCAACTTGGTCAGCTAAATGGGTAACTGTCATAAAATAAGATTAAGTTACTCAAGCAGGATTTTCGTCTTGTGAACCATTGTTGACTATGACAATACATAATCTAAGTACATGGTACTTGAAGTAGTAGCCTTTCTGTGTCTGCAAAGATATGTTTATTATAGGCAACATTTAGGTAGATTCCAGCGCCATTTTTTCCTGTATGCAACAGTAGTGGGCAGACAGGACTTCAAAAGTTGATATTCATTTGTGTAGAAATAAAACTTGTAAGATTTGATTTCATTTAAAAACATTTTAAATAGAGCAATATCGTAACTGTGGGACTTGGCGCTAGTTGAGGATTTGGTTCTAAGATTACAGTCATGTACTTTGCAATACTTGAGGCTACATCTTAATAAGACCATCTGGAAACGGAAGCTGTTTCATAATAGGAATGTATACTTTTGCAGTGCAGTTATATGCTAATTGTAGTAATTCTCTGTGTGTGCTGCTTGTTAGTTTCTTGTTGGATGCTGTTTTTAGCATATAAAACTCTAGCAGTATGTATTTCTGCATTTCTGCTGCTGGTATCTAGAATTAAACTGAGGGTCTCATTACTAAATGATCTGGGACATGGTTACCTCAGAAAGTTGTATAAAGCCTATCTTAATTTTACCAGCATATGAAAAAGACATAAAATGAAAGATTTAGGATGAACAGATGTTATAATAGCTTTCATCATGAGGTCAGGTACATGTCAGGTTTTTTTAATAAGGTTTTACTTCCGATAATGTTTTAGATAAACTTCATAAAAGCATTCGGGAAGCAGATAGAAGTGTTCATAAAAGTCAGACAGATCTGCACATTATTTTCAACTAAATGTTTTCTTCCAAAAATTGGACAATTAAAAAAAGAGCATAGTTATGATTTCCAGCCATTTACATCAGGAATCTTGAGTCACCTTAAGAGAGGTTTTTACAGAAAGCTCAATACTAGAAAGAAGTACCCCTTTATTACTTCTGTGAAACTGTAAATCTGAACTGCTTGTTTCATACATTAATTGGAGGTATTAAAGACATGTTTCTTTCTGATGAAAAATGGTAGATGTGATTCTAATATCACTTATATCCAAGTAAATTAAGAGTCAAGGGAGTCACACTGGTTTTGAAAGTACTTATGGGATGTTAGAGTACCATTGGTATAGTGCTCTAAACACCACGCAGATTTGTTTATTTACATAAAGTATTTCTGTGCAGGGCTCAATAGCTGACTTTGTTGTCCTGCCCTGCATAAATACTCCGTCTGTTTAAATAAGGGCTAAGGAGACACTCAGCCCTGTATTTATCATTGCACCCAGTCTGAATCACAAAATACACAAAGTATGTGCATATATAAACTTTAGCAAACAGTGTCCTGGTGCAGATTTCCATTATGTTTTCTATTTTTGTTCATAAATTGAATTACTTTAATCCTTACATTTCAGGACTCAAGACTCTTGAGATTTGGGAAATGAGATGGGAAATTAATCTTTTTTACTCAGTGCCTCAGTTTCTCAATGAGGTGTAATACAACAAAATAAGGAAATATAGCCAACTGATGCATACAGCTGTTTACTCTTCTGAAATACAATTAAAGTAGTCAGTGCTTGAACAGTGTTATGCACTCTACTTGGAGAGGCTCGGATTACACAGTGCATGGCTTTCCTTGCAGTCTTAATGACAAACCTCTTTTCACTATTTAAGTATGTCTAAATTCCGTTGTATTGAAGGCAGGGATTTCAGCACTTTCTCACCTTTCACGTGAGTTCCGGTCAGCACAAAGCAGTATGACACTATGGTGCACAAAACCATATAGAGAAAGACTTTCTTTTGGCTCTTGTTCAGGAAATTTCTCTGAGGTGCTGTTTATGTTAGATCCAATGAGTCTGCATAATTATGGTTTTCCAAACAGCTGCCTACATTAGTAAAAAATCTACTACAAGAGAACTGTGTTTATATATATGCAAGCTCCAGGGTCTGACCTTTTGCATAAAGAGAGTGTGTTTCAGTTTAAATTATGTATATCTGCATGTCTACCCTGTTAACCAAACCCAAAAATGCCTTTTTTTTTTTTTTTTTTTTTTTTTTTAGAGTGAGATGTGGAAGAGCTACAAGAGCTACATAGAACTGTGTTTCACATCCTTACAATGCATTCTGCAATGCCCAAGATCAGTACAGCTCAGCATTTCATGGGCAATAAGGAAGTGTGGTGAAGATCTGAGAAGGTAAAAAATTCTGGCCTTAACATACTAGGCTAGAATGTGCAAGGCCTGTTATGAGACTGCTATCATCAGCTGAAGCACTTACAGCTATTCTGTGCTATACATGTGGTATAGCATAATTAACATAAATACTGACATTTTGGCTTGTTTGGTTCTGTGGCTTGGTGTTTGTTATAGGCCACATGCTGTGATGACCCACAGAGGATATGAGCTGTCACTGGCTTCAGCTAGAGAGTCCTGGTTATTCATCTCAGGCAGCACTTGTTTGTACTTTTCTTCCTGTAGTCTCAAGATTAAACCTTTGTATGATTTCCCAGGAGGGTGTCTATTTCTCTAGTCTGCCTGACTATCTTTCAGCTCCCGCTGGTTGTGCTTCAAGACCTCATCTGTTCCCAGACAGTGTCTGATCTTGCTATAGGGCTGAAACATTAAGAAAAAAATCTCTGGAATTGATTCTAGTGGGTTAAAACCTGAAATTTAAAAAAAAAAAAAAAAAAAAAAGAATTTTTGTGCTAGGGTGTTTCTCAGGAAGAGAAATAGAAATAGAAATATGTTTTCTGGAAAATTGTCCATACTTATATACTTATCTGTTATGTAAATTTGATTGAATAACCTTTGCAACCCTATGATATAAATATCCTATAATATATGATATAATCCTATGATATAAATGTTGACTGCAGTCAACAAGTTAAGGCATTGAACACTGTATGAGAATAGAAGCTGTGCTCTGGCATAAAGTTTATTTACTAAAGCATTAGAAGAACAGCAACAAAAAGGCAACTTGAGACTATAAAAATTATTCATATGATAACTCGTAGAATCATAGCAGAATCATAGTTTCCTTTTAGGTGGAAGGGACCTTTAAAGATCATCTAGTCCAGCTCCCCTGCAATTAACAGGAGCATCCACAGCTAGATCAGATTGTCCTTGAAACCTTTCCTAGACGTGGCTAGTGTAGACATAGGTACGTGTGTACACTGCTGGACAATCTCACTCTCTTGGAACACACACCTCCTTTCCTAGCACAAAGTGTGAACTACCAGCAATCTCCTTTCCAACTGTGCAGGGGTTTATATTAAACATTGGCCTTAAACAAACAAACAAACAAACCAACCAACAAACAGAAGAATAAATGAAGAAGAGCCCTGAGCAGTGTCTTTATGATACTGAATGACTTCCTGTAGGCTCTTTGATTTTGCAGTTGATTAACTAGTATCTGGGGGTTGGAGACATGCTCCTGATGACTCAGTGCTCTGACTGACTGCCTGACAACCTCTACAAGTTAGAGGGTGATTTACTTGTGTGCCCCAATTAGTGGTGGTGAAGAAACTCTGAGATTGTGTAGTAAAGTTTTTCATCATTGCTTTATTTTTACTCACCTTAGCAAAATAATAATAATAATAAAAATATATTAATTGTAATTCATATCTTTGTAATTTCATATCTTTGTAAACAAAAGCCAACACTCTGAATATCTCTCTCTTCCTCACTCTTTACCTCAGCTATTATTACTCAGCATGATGCTATATGGTATGGGACATGCTTTGGTCAGTTTATTTCAGTTTTATTCTGATCCCCTCTCAGCTTCTTATGGACTCGTAGTTTCTCAGTGGCAAGCAGAACAGGAAGCAAAAAAGTCCATAAGTGTGCACTGTTCTGCAACAACTGTAACATCAGTGTGCTACTATTTTCATAAGAAATCTAAAACACGGCATCATATATGTCTCTACAAAATTAGCTGTAGTATAGCCAATGTCTCTAACAGTAATATTGTCCATTTATACATAATTCATATGTTATTAACATAAACTTACTAATATATTAATATATTGGTATATCTGTAGTTATCTAATTTTATTGTTAATTGTAATCCAAGACATTGCAACATATAGGCAGGAAACAAATGCAACTGAAAATGCACTGTAAAAATGAGGACTGAAAAATGTGCTGTCTAGATTGCAATAGCGTCTGAATAACTGGAGGAATGCAAACTCTCTTCAAACACTGGACATTCTGATCAGTGGAATAGATAACCTTGGTCCTATTTTCATCTTTATCACTGCTTTGAATATTAATGTGGAGAAATTTGTACTGCTTGGGGGTCAGCAAAGATTTATTTAAAAAAGTGAACCTACTTCTACAGTGATAGGCCAGACACAAGAGACAGGACAAGGGGAAACAGCCAGAAACTGCAGCATAGGAAGTTCTGCACAAATGTGCGCAAGAACTTCTTTATGGTGAGGGTGACGGAGCAGTGGAACAGGCTGCCCAGGGAGGTTGTGGAGTCTCCTTCTCTGGAGATATTCAAGACCCGCCTGGATGCCTACCTATGTGACCTGGTGCAGGGAGCCTGCTTTGGCAGGGGGGTTGGACTCGATGATCTCTGGAGGTCCCTTCCAACCCCTACGATTCTGTGATTCTGTGACACCTGTTTGTAAGACAGAGTAAAAAATGATTCCTTTGCTAGTCAAAATCTATTTTAGTAATGTGTTGACATCACAATGCAGCCATTTTGCTACCCTTTCTTCTAAATGGAACTATTGATGATCTGCCTGCGTGTGCTCTGAACAGAAAAATACAGTGATGACCAGAGTTGTAAATAACTGCTGTAAAATGCAAAATGGTCAATTTGTGTAGCAAAACCATCTGGATTATCACTTAATTCATTCCTTCTCTTGCCTCCTGGGGATGAAAATTATTCTGTTGTTATGGTAGTCTTCATTTCAGTGCATTCAGATTCAACCTGCTTAATCAATGCTTTTGTGTTATAAAAGAAAAACTTTAGACATTTCTGTCTATGCTTGTCTCTTATTCATTAAGTGTATATTAATGGGGGAGACTTTTGATAGTTATCAGAATATGGAAACAAATGAGATGTCAGAAAAAGCCAAATTTGACAATAATCAAAATAATAATGGTGGTTCTGAGATAAATTTGTAATGAACAAAAAAAAGAATAATATTTAAGAATAATATAACGTTAGAAAAAAAGGATGTGGGGGCATGCTGAGGCAAACTCAAAGATTTCAGAGTCTAGTTGAGTTAAATGCTAATGCACTACCTACTTAATAAGTAGCTACATAGCTTCTTATTAAGAGTACAGAGCTACAGAGATAAATGAATCAAACTGTATTGAGCACAGAAATCTGCAATGCAGAGCATCTGAGACATATTTTGACAACTTCATCAGCCTGATTTTCTACAAGAAAATGGAACCAAATCATTAATAAGCTTATATCTTACAATCAGGAACTTTCAAAATTTCCCAACAAATGTTTTCATATGGTTAACTTGGTAGACACAATAGATGCAAGGCAGAATTTTAAAGACAGTTCTGTGATATTAAATCATCGTTTCTTCCTGACTTGCTGTTGTTGCTTTGCATATTCAAAAGTTGTGCGCAGAAGAGTTTGTGTCCATAATATTTAGACACAATAGCTTGAGTATGTGAATGTTGCAAAATAGCAGCTTATCACTGTCAGCAGTCCACATCCATTCCTTCTTTCCTTCCTCTTCTCTTCTGATTCTTTCATTTTGTGTCTAGACACTAGGATTTCATGACAAGATAGTTCTGTTGAGAAGACTACAACTTTGAGTTATTGTTCCCATTAAAAATGCACCACTTTCAATATACAACTTTAACTCCAAGTCCTCATTTTATGCTCTGTTGCATTCTCCTATTTTCACAATGCTATTTTCACAATAGAAGAGAGAAAATTAGGAAGATAAGTTGTAACTTGGAACATAAAAATATGTGAGAAAAACAAAAACAAACTTTTCACTACCCATAGGTAAAATAGAACATTTTAGGCTCAATGCAGAATGATAACGTCTCTTCAAAGTGAGGACTTTATATCTAAATCAAAGAAGATGAAAGAAAGCCTACTGATTTATAACAGTAAACATTATGAAGAGAGATTTTCTGATAAGTCACTTCTTCCTTCCTTCATTGAAGAGGAGAGATAATGGCTTTGTTTGCGATATCAGAAAAAGATTGGGAGATAGGGAAGAAAGAAGGATGAAAGACTAATAACTCATTGAAACTTCATGACTCAAGTTATCCATTATGTCATTTACATGCAGAATAGGTTTCTGGGGCTTAGTTTTGTTTTATTTCAATCTATATTTGTTTAATGGCATAAAAAATACTCTGTATTACACTGTTGAAGTCATACATTCAGTACTACAAGTCAAAGTACAGAGGATTAGTAAAACACCTGCAGTCCTGAATGAACACCATTCTCAGATTCTCCCTCTCACCATTAAGTGTAGGAAAAGATGTGGAATAGTATAGTTAGTTTCAAGCTGGCTTTTTCTTTGATGCATTGTCAGAGAAAGTAGAAGCCTAATAAGATTTTCATGCAAGTTATCATAGAGTTGGGATTTCCCTGTGATTAAGGGCAAGGCTACCCAGAGCTTCCTGGTGGATGAGAAGCTGGACATGAACCAGCAGTATGCACTTGCATCCTAGAGGGCCAACTATGTTGCAGGCTGCAGTAAAAAGGGGTGGCCATCAGGGAGAGGGAGGTGATTGTCTCCCTCTACTCAGCTTTTGTGAGGTCCCATACGGGGTACTGGGGCCAGGCCTAGGGCCCCCAGTACAAGAAAGATTTGGATCTCTTTGAGCGGGTCCAGAAGAGGGTCACTAAGATAATCAGAGGGCTGGAGCACCTCTTTTATGAAGAGAGGTTGAGGGAACTGGGCTTGTTTAGCTTGGAGAAGAGAAGGCTCCGGGGAGACTTCATTGTAGCCTTCCAGCACTTGAAGGGAGCATAAAAACAGGAGGGGGAACAACTATTTACTCAGGAAGATAGTGATAGGACAAGGGGGAATGGTTTTAAACTAAAACAGGAGATCTAGATTAGTTATTAGGTGGAAATTTTTCACACAGAGAGTGGTGACACACTGGGGCAGGCTGTCCAGGGAGGTTGTAGATGCCCCATCCCTGGATGCATCCAAGGTCAGGCTGGATGTGGCTCTGAGCAGCCTCGTCTGCTGATTGGCGACCCTGCACATAGCAGGGGGGCTGAAACTAGATGATCATTATGGTCCTTTTCAACCCAGGCCATTCTATGATTCTATGATTCTATGATTCTATGATTCAATGATTCTATGATTATTAAGAGAAGACTGATTGAGGTCTACTTCTTTTGCAATGGTAAACAAGTCTGTATGGATCAATATAGAAACATCCTTGAAGGTTTTGGGTCAGAGCCAGCTTATCCCATGTCAGCACAAAACATAAGCAGGGCAATCTTGTGATTTTTGCTAGAAGGCTGAGACAACAACCGAAAAAACAGAGAGGAAAGGTGAAAGAAAAGAATCATAGAGTCGCAGAATCACAGAATCATTTGAGTTGGAAGAGACCTTTAAAAGTCATCTAGTCCAACTCCCCTGCAATAAAGATAAAGATATCCACAGGGTAAAGATATCTACAGCTACATCGGGCTGCTCAGAGCCCTGTCCAGCCTGACTTTGAATGTCTCCAAGGGTGGGGTACCCACTACTTCTCTGCGCAACCTGTTCCAATGCTTTACTACCCTTATCTGCAGGCGTCCCCGGAGCCTTCTCTTCTCCAGACTGAACAGCCTCAACTCTCTCATCCTGTCTTCATAGGAGAGCCTTAACTTCCCATGGAATGTTCCTGTGGCCCTCCTCTGGATGTGCTCTAATAGGTCCACATCTCTCCTGTACTGAAGACTTCGCATCTGAATGCAGTGCTCTAGATGAGGTCTCACTGAAGCAGAGTATAGAGACAGGATCACCTCCCTCACCCCGCTGACCATGCTTGTTTTGATGCAGCCCAGGATATAGTTGGCATTCTGGGCTGTGAGGGCACATTGCTAGCTCATGCCCAGCTTAGCACCCACCATTACATCCCACATCCTTCTCAGTAGGGCCATGCTCCATCTTCACACAATATCCCAGCTTGTATAGATAATGAGGACTGCTACAAACCGGGTGCAAGACCTTGTACTTAGATTTTTTGATTCTCATGAGATTCACCTGGGCCCACTGCTCAAGCCTGCCTAGTATCCTCCCATCCCATCCCTTGGGCATGTGAATTGCACCACACAACTTGGTGTCATCTGCATACTTGTTGAAGGTCCATCTCATGTCAGTGTAATTGATGAAGATATTAAATAGATGTTAAAGAGAAGTCCAAGGGAAAATAGAGATTGAAGAGTGTAAAACAACTTTAAGCTGTACGTTTTGCAATTATGGTGCTAAATACAGAATTAGCAGTGCTCCATTTTACAGATTGTAGTTTCGTAAATGATCTAAGTTGTGTTTTTAACACCTTCTCAGTTTTTAAACAGAATTAATCTAAGAAATTAAGGAAACTGACTAGTAATTATGAGTGGAAAGTGACACATTGCTATTACTGCGGTTACTGCTGACTTAAGTCTCATCTTACATTATTTAGTCAAAAAAAAAAATGTTTACAAAATGGCATGAGTATACACGACAAGTTTTTGAAATGGTTATTTAGATTGCTTTTGCCCTAAGTAGGAAAATTCATGGATAAGAAAGCACTTACAATATCTGCAATATAGGCCAGCCAGTTTTGTAAATTAAATGCGTGTAACCAACCACATTTTCTTTCAGGAATTTAGATTTTCTTTAAAATGAGCTGAGGGAAAGATGAAAATAAGATAGATTAATGTAGTAGACAGGTGAGGGAGCAAGTAAGAGGGAAAGTTATTTCAATATTATGCCATGCCTGCTGGGCTGGATTTGTAAAAATCCATCCATTTGTATCCATCCAAAGAATGTGTTTCTATTTGGTTCATTATCTTCTATTGTACGGGACTGTGCTATATAGTTGATAGCAAAGGAGTCTGTAAAAAAAAAGCACAGAGAAATAAGTATTAAAACCTTCCATGTAGGAAACAGTTTGACTAGATCTGTTTTTCACAAAAGATACTTTGAAAAAGTACAAAATATGTCCCAAGTCTAGTTAAGGAAAATACCAGTTTATGTTCTTTTATATTCTATTTACCAGATGTTGTCTGATATCCATTACTATACAGTTCCTATAGCAACTGTAACAAAATATGGTACATGTGCTACAATACTGAAGAAATTAAAAAAAAAAAAAAACCAACAAATGCATGCATATGTATATGTGTATACACAGGTTTTCTGATTAAAATTAAAATTAAACAAAATATAAATGTTATTAAATTTAGTAATGGTCCAGTTTGTTGTAATCACAAAAAGTTCAACTGAGATCAAAATCTACCTGAAATAAACCTTCCTTATCTACCAATTTATTCAGAAAAGAACTGAGAAAATGGAGCTCTTTGAAGAAGCAGAACTTTTTAGGCAATGCCCAGTGAGGATTCTTTATTGAGTTTGTAACTGTATGCCAGCAATCCAGTTACAGCCTGACTAGTATTGTCTCTGCAATGGAGCATACAGAACTTTAAAGCGAGGTATAACTAAAACAATATATGTTGTCAAACAAAAAAAATTCAGTATCTGCTGATGCAATAAAAATGTAACATGCATTGAAATAAAAACTGAGACGTTGACCAGAGGTCCCTACATTGTAAAATAAATATGATTTATAACACAGAAAATATACTTTTTTTTCTTGCTATATTAGTTCCCATAGACCGAACCTAAAATAATTCACCAAAACATACAGCAAAGAATTTAGCTGAGGTCATATCTCTGAAATTAATTCTTGCAAAAAAGGAAAATAGCTTGATACAACATAGATCAGCTGTATTAGTCACAGCATATTTAGCTAATTTTCTGACTTCACGTATGATGAAAAGGTAAATGTTCCCATTGACTTTAACAATTACAAAGATCTTTCTGCAATTTTGTTTCTTTATTGTCTTCTTTTATTTTTCTTATTTTGATTTATTCATTTATTTTTACTATCCAAAATTAAAACATCTGCCAATGAGACTGAAGGAAAAATCAAATATCATTTTAATAGTACTATATTCATAACGCTACTTCTTCTGTGTTCTATTTTTGTCCATTTAAAATCTGTTACTACTTCAACCTTTTCAATAGATAAGAAATATGTTATTAAGGTTATTAAAATGTTTATTTTTAAGAAATTCTTTGTTTTTCAGTATTTATACAGTTCAAACATTCTCTAACACAAATAAACATTCATTACATACATGGCGGCTTTTAAAAGTACTGCAATATCAGTCCCTGGAAAACATTTGCTGTGATGCTAGTAATAGTAATTAAGATCAACTGAATATTTTTCATCAGATTAGTTGGTTGCTAAAAAGTCAAAAAAGGATTCTCAACCCTTAGCATCATACTTAACAATGCGTGCCAGTTAGTTTGAATGCTTAAACTGCAGGCATATGCCTTGTACAGTATGCCATACCTATGTTCTCCCATAAACAGATACTGAAATTCTTTCTGGCTTTTAAATTAACCATAAATAGGAATAGGAATAGGGATTCACCTCTTTCTTTCTTTCATATCTGGTCCCATGTTGTTGTCTCAAAGGAGTGGAAGGAATATCTCTTTGATTCAGCCAGGACATGATACATTTTCTCCCACGGGAGAAGGATGCCAAATTATTGAGGCTCTGAGAAAGTGAAGCAGACCTTTGTCTCCTTGTGGCTCTGTTGTGAAGGCTAAAAATTTAAAAAAGCTGAGATATATTATAAAAAAAAAAACTATTTGGGTTCAGGTCAACATCTCCAATATGCAAAAAACCCTAAATCTAGATTTGCATATGCAGATGGGCATTTTTGTACAAATATTGATAACGTCATGCTTGAATATCCAATCTTCTTATTCAAACAGTGGTTCTCAGCATGCCAAATACAATGTGTACACAGTCCTAGGATGGAATTTTAAGACATTGACAATTTGGCCCCTTAATGTATTTGGTTTTCAGATACGAATACTATTCGTTCTCCAGAGAAGATTTTAAAAAAATATTTTTATAACAGAAATAGATATACTTCCCATGAAGTTTAATGTTATCATTAGAAACCAAAAGATCGTCTGATGCTGGGGATGTATTTCTTCTTCGTTTCCCCCCCCTCCCCCCACTTAAATTATTTGTTCATAAAGGAATTTTTTCCTCTCCTTTTAAAAGAAAACATTCAAGCAATTTAGAGAAGGGGATTTTAATAACTTCTTTGTACAGATCTGTCTTTATATGTGTTATATGCATACATAATATATACAATCTTATTTAGGAAAAAAAAAAAAGAAATTTACCTATGTATATTATTCACTTCATTACTTTACTAATGCCAAAATGAGAACAAGAAACTAACCCCATACAGTGACTCTCTTTGCTTTCTAACTTCTTAGGTGAGTTAGTGTTGTCAATTATCTATTCTGTGCCTGTTTCAGAGGCAGAATCTAATATCTTCAGCAATAGATTGGAGAATAGGTGATGTTTTTTATTTTATTTCTCTCAACTTGGTAAACAGTAAAGGTTTGTACTAGTCTAACAGGATGGAAGTCAGTGATAGTCCTTGGCAATCTGTCCATGAAAGAATTCCCTGCTCTGGGAATTTCTGGGAAACATTCCTTGACTGACACCCCTAGGATGGTTTATCTGTAAATAAGAAAGCGCAGAGCAGACATGTGTAAGCTTGGGAGACCAGCTGGAACACTAAAAAAACAGAACAACTTTCTCTTTGAAGGCTCCAACTGAAATGAAGCAATCTATTGCTAACTTCCTATTAATTAACTTTTCTTGGTCTTCACTGTTTATTGCCCTTTTCTGAGCAAGACACTTCTGAAAATTACTATACAGGCAGGAAAGATCAAAGTTTCCAACATTTTTAAGAAACTCTAGATATCACTTGAATGAATGCTGCAATAATTTTTAAAATATATTCATAAGAAGTAAAGGTAATTCTAGCCATGAATTTAGAAGTGATATTAGTAGACATTCACTGCCAGATATAAGGACTGTTTAAAAGAGAGTTGCATCAAATCTGCAGTTTAATAAGAAACTTAGCCAATTTAGGCACCACTTCTCTTGATTGTTAAGGCTACACTACTAGTAACTTTTTGTCCCCTATGTAGTGTTTTTGCCACTGTTGAACAGAGGAAATCTTCTGAGAGGAGCTGAGTGGTTTTGAAAGGTCAGATCCCGTTACAGCATGGATATGATATTGGGGGATCCTTTAATTGCTATAAAACACCTGAAATGTAACTTGGAGCATGCCTTCACTTGGCAAACCAGTCGGGCAGGGAACTAAGGAATGATAATTGTAGCTCAGAAGAACCGTCTCTTCACAATTCTGGGTTTTGCATTGAGCAAAGTTCCAGTGACTTGATGCTCTGGGCTTCTGAGGTACTTATCTGTATCAGTACGAGAATCTAGAGACTTGATTCTTTGAGAAAATTCTTGCTGTCTTTGTAGTGTAGGATTGTTTCATTCAGTGTATGAATACTTCTGACACTCTAAAATCTGAAGACTTTAAGTATTCTAGTATCTGCTGTTAAAATATATAGGTTACACATTAAAAAGATTGCATACCTATTTATAAATCCACCACATGCAGTGAAAAAAAGGAAGAACACACAAACAAGATAAAACAACTAATTGAAACATCATACTTCTACGAAAAAGTAATACTAAGAATTTTTAAGAATTTCCTAAGTTGTTTTTGTAACTGCAGGGGTTTAACTTTGGATTATCTCTCCTTATTTAGTTTAAGTGGCTGATGAATTATCAAATATCCTCAGCGTGCTCAATGCTGAACAAAACTGTAGAAAATATTTTTTGCTTCAAAATACTCAATGAAGTGTTCAAGTATGGTGAATCCATGCCACGCACTATGAAGTAGCTTCTGTATTTCTGCACCTCCAGAAAATATAGCCACCTGAAAATTGTTCTGAATTATACTATATGAAATTGAACAGTTTCACAGGTGAAGAAGCTTGCACAACACTTTCCCTTTTCACAGGTGAAGAAGCTTGTACAACACTTTCCCTAAGTCATAAAGATGAGTCACAGAAGTAGACGTGGTCCTTGAACACTGACAGGCAATTAGATGGCCATATCCAATCACCAGAAGGCCTTGATACAATTACTACAGTTGCTACTCATTTGTTCTAATAATGCAGTGATTATTTGTACTCAAAGAATGATACAGTGTAAGAATTTGCAGAACAGAATTAATCAGGAACATTTAAGATAACTGTGGTATGGCAAATCTTACAAATTTAATAAAGTTCTCCTGGCTTTTTCCAGTACTTTATTGATATTGTAGTTTCCTCTTTGCAAGCAATAGTAAAATAGAACTTTTAATGGGATTTCTCAGGCACAAATAATTTGAACTCTGTTTGCTCCCTGGCTTTTTTTGTAACATCATCTCACAGTCACAATTGTCAATGGTCACATCAGACAAGATGATCTGTCATAAACAAATCACTGAATACTAATGATTGAGACAGGTATTATCCCATTGTACAGATACTTTTATTTTTTATTATTGTTTTAAATGTTTACACCTTTCTCAGCACCTGACACTTGAAGAGTTTCTTTTTGTAGAATTGTCTTAGCATGCTTCAGACTTCTCCAGCACAGTCAATCAGTGAAATGCACTTTTGATTTTTCTGATAGAGAAAGATTTCTCATTAATCTTCTTTATTACTTCATTGCAGCTTAATTATAGATGTAGTTCAAAAGTGGCTTAAGAATTGAAATTCAGATGCATTGGTGAGCTTTACTTAAAGCTTAGGCATTAAGCTAAGCATGATCAATCTGAGGATAAATGCTCTCTCACTTAATCTGAATG
The DNA here is from genome assembly GCA_037305975.1 of Chrysolophus pictus. Lineage (NCBI taxonomy): Eukaryota > Metazoa > Chordata > Aves > Galliformes > Phasianidae > Chrysolophus > Chrysolophus pictus. The sequence continues at coordinate 7,537,296 of CM074614.1, forward strand.
AGACACCATCAGTGTAGTATACTTAAATAAATTAGGCACTTAAGCAAAGTGAATGTGATACTTCATTTACACAAAGTTGCACAAACTGTTTCGATAAGAAGACAATGTTGATTATCATAAAATTTTAAGACTTTCCCCCTATAATTTTATAGTACATTCACCTAGATCTCCTAAAGTAATACCAGACTGTCTTCATACACTTTGATAGAAACAGCAACTCAGAACTGGTCTTGCTAAGCTTTTCTTCATCAACCAATGATCTTCTTCAGGTTCGGGGAAGTCTCAGGTGACTAGTTCCTTCCCATTTTTTTTTTTCCTAGGCCGCTGATATTTCCATTCCTCTCTTTTTACATCTTATCCCTTATTATTCTGAGAGTTTGGAAAAGATAAATATATAAATGGTGTGCTGGAGAGGCAAGCAATATGCGGAAGTGACCTCTGGCAAAATGCTTTCAGGATACTGAAGCAATGACCGGAGCAAGAAAAGGAGTGGTAAAGGCTTTGAGAAAATAATAGAGGCTAAGGAAGGTGGATAAGAGTAGAAAGAGTAGAAAGGAGTGTAAATAACCTGTAAGAAGGGAAGAGGGGAGAATCTTCGTGCAGAAGAAGAAAAAGTCATGAAATAATGGGAAGAAAATCGGAAGAAAGGAAGAGAATCTTTACAATGTGCTGAAGATTTCATTAAGCATGCAGGTACTGCGTTTATGCTTTAAGAGGAAAGGAACTGCCAACACTGATGTGAAGCTACGTAATTTTTATTCATATCTCCTCTATATTGTACATTATTCTGTGTCTCCCTTGGACCTCCACTTCTGGATGTGAAAGGATAGGTGGTTAAAAGCTATGGCTATAGCTGACTGTGGATATAAGCATAGGATTAAAATTGAGGTTCTCAAATGCAAGGAAGGGAAATTCCCCAAGGGGAGCATAGAGGTCATTACAACTCTAAATGCACGTGTAGCAGCATACAGATGAGAAATTTTAAGTGTTCACAAATTGAGAAACACAGTGATAGCCATTTTTATATTTCTGTTTATTGACTTAGAGGCTTTTCTTCTTTGTCTAATAGACATAGTGTTCATAGTACTGGAAAACATTCAGAATAAACAGCATTTGTGGTAATTAAGTGCCTTGGCATCTCTTCACTTCTATAATCATCCACAAAAGCTTTTTAAAGCCTGAATGTTCCTCTACAGTTAACATTATCCCTTAATTATTTTTTCTTTAAGCAGTGAATTGAATCTGAAACAATGATATGTCTGCTTTTCACATCATGCACTGCTATTTTAAAATGCCTTTTTGAGAGACCCCTTATAGAATATTAGATATGTATATATTAATATATATGGATATTTTTACAGTTTGTAAAAAGTGGGACTTGTGAAGTATAACACTCCAGAAAGGTTATGTAATGCAGGCTTGTTGTGGAAAACCTTTGACTATAAGAGAACTGTACAGATACTCCAATCAACTGCAGCGAAAGAAGTAAAGGGGTGAATAACAAGGCAGTGGGTTGTACAGTATAAAGCAAGGCTTTTGTGTTCTTGCAGGCCAGCTTTTTGTGCATGGCACTAGGTAGGGATTTTACATGTCTAATTAATCAAAGGAGAGCTGTGGTAATATTTTGTCAAAATGCCCATGGATATATACATTTGTCTTAACTATTAAATGTGAGATGCATTTGGGAACTGAATACTTAGGGGAGGAAAGTTAATTTTTTAAAGCACATATTTGAAACCATAAGGAGAGAAAAAGAAGTTTTAATGTCATGTTTGAATGTTATTTGGAAACTGAAGGAGTGTAAATACCACTCCTAATATTAGAGTACACAAGGTAGCCTTAAACTCACAGTCTTCTAATAATTGCAATCTGCTACACCCCCTGTGTAACAGACATAATTATGTTAACAGCTTTCCTACTCAGGCACCATATATTTCCATTATGAAGCCAGCTTCATTTAATTATTATTATGCAGTAAATTAGCAGTTATAAGGACATCTGGGTACAAGGGGATATCTGTTTTCTCACCATCTACTTAATCCTCAGTCAATGTTGAGATTAATACTCACTCAATTTACATATACAAAAAATATGCTGACACTCTACCCAGATTTTGTGATTCAGTAATTTTATGGAATTGGAAGAAATGATCCACCGTGAATACCTAATTGTAAGATTAACTAGATTTCCATTGTGGTCTCTTTCTGAGAGAATAAAGAAAGACTACATGTCTACAGGGTAAAAATGAACGGGAAAAAGTAAAATATTTTAATGGTAAGTTTTCAGATGTTCTGAGCTTTTAAGTAAAGATATATTTTCGTATGACACTATAAAATCAGTTTACGTTATTTCTTATCTCCACTGTTTACTGATCACAAGAAGTTTCAATGAGATAAAAATCCCTTTTTTTGCTGTGTGTTAATATCTTCCATTCTAGACCATTAGAAGGATTTTGTTGTTCTTAGGAAGATAGTTCAGAATATTATTTCAGCGCTTTCCTTTAAATCATTTTAATAATCTCCATGATACAGAGAGATGCTGAAATAACAGCTGTCTGAAGTAGGAGGAGTTCCCCACTCCCGCCATCTATGCAGAGGTGATGTGATAGTTCTTGTGTAGCCTAAGAAGATGTATAGACTAGACTTCCTCAGGAGAATGAATGGCAAAAATTTTTAAAAATCCTCTTTCCACTTTCTGGCTGATAACTCATCTCACTAAAGCCAATACAAATGTTATCACTAACTGTAGAAGGACTTGCTTATAGGTCTAAATGATTGAAAATTACAACCTGTAAGGGAACTGCTGAGTCACAGCCTGAACCTCTGATTGATCACCTGAGGCAAGCAATGAGTCAGCCATGGGAGTACAGGTGAAGGCAACTCATCTGTGCTGCCAGAAGGGGTGGAGCCTGGCTCCACCTCTCCTAGATCCATTTAAGAGCTGACTACCAGTAGCAAAGGTTCTCTTCTGGAGATCTACTCTGCTGGAGTTTCATAAGCAAGCATAGGATATGGATAGGTGTCCTATCTGTTCTCTTTTTTTGTTATAACATGCTTTGCCTAACTCTCTTGTTTATTTCATAATTATAACATCTTAATATTCACTGATTATACACCACCTAAGTGAGCTGAACAGCTTTTTAGCAACTACAGTACTCAGGTAATTAGGAATTAATGAAAAAAGGAATGAATGAATATATAAAGGCTGTATTCAATTCACAGAATTTTGAAAAAGGGAGTGGAAATGTAGAGGAGCAGTTTTCACAATGTTTAAAGTAACTGATTATGAACCCCATTCTGCTTTTTGTGTGCGTGTATAAAAATACTGAAACAACAGAATCATACAATGACTTGGGTTGAAAGGGACCTTAAAGATCATCTAGTTCCAATTTCTCTGCTGCCAATTATAATTTTTGATAGATTTCATTTTGTTAGAGTTTTCTAACTTTTGAGTATTCAAGACTCTAAAACGTTGTAGATTCTGTAAGAGCTGCAGAAATTGTAGTAATTACAAGGTTAGAAATTTGTGACGAATACAAATTGGAGGCTAAATGGGATATTTTACAGGAAAGAATAAAATATTATTTTATATGTCAACAGGTATATTATTATGAGTTTTTTTGATAAGATGTATAGGGAATCTGTGCTTTTATGTACTCTTCTTGGAATGTTTTCTTGAACAACATAGTACATTCTTCTTACTGATATGGACAGAAACTTTCATAAATGATGTAATCCAATTAGCTTTGAGATTTAAAAATGTGTGAAGAATGAGATGTTTTATGAAAGATTTGCCAGCAGAAAATTTCTCAATTTTCTAGAGACGTCTTACTAATGTGTTGAGACAGCTGATGTGTAGGTTAATAAAGAGGTATGAGATACTTGTATTAGATATACTGGTATTTTGTCTTTTAACTATCGTGCCTCGTGGGAATGCAATACAGAATATTCAGAGAGGAATGCTGAGAACAAAGGATGCATCCAGGAGTCGAAAACAAGAGTCAAGTGAGCTGTATGACTGCTGGAAGATAACGATGCTGACTGGAGGAAAGGTGTGTGGCTAGGAATGACTTGCGACTCTGATTGGATAAGCACCTGCATGCATGGTTAAGGAGTGTCTGTATGGAACGCTTTGTTGACCTGTGGAGTGGGAAGATGTAAGAGGAAACTTGGAAATCTACAAAAAGCAAGAACTTGCAATAAATGATTTGGATCATTCATGCATATGAGTCCATGTCTTCAGACACTGCAGTACCTGATCAATGGGATTCTGAAAACTTTCTCCCACCTAGGAGTTTATTATATCATATTATATTATAGAACAAAACATTATCTAAAATGTTATTTGCCTGATTCATGCGTCTTAAATTAAACAGTTTTACTGCACATTTTGTTAACTACAAATCATAACTTATTTAATTACATCTTAAATATAAAATTTCATGTATAGTAGTTTAATTAAACAGTTATATATGTAGGACATGTTATTAAAACTTACTGATATCTACTGTTCATGAAATTCTATTTCTAATACTAAAACTCTTTAAAAAGGTAATCTACAGATATCAATGTGCATATTTTAATGAAATTAAAGTAAAATAAAGAATATTTTTGGCAATATATACAAATCAAACAAAACAGGTTATGTCATGACATCAGTAAGCAATCTTTTTCATTTCATTGGATCTGTTTACATACATAAGTGAAACACTTTTGCTAGGTCTTTGCTGGATTTATATTTTCTAGACATACCAATAATGCTTGATCAGCTGTCAGAATTTTTGTTTCATAACCACAGTCATTTCATTTTTAGATATTCTTAACATTCCTGACTTACAAGGAAAACAAACTGCCACATCAGAGGTTTGTGCAGTTTCACGCCTAAGAATTCTGTTTATAAACTATTAAGAAGTTATACAAAGTTTAAGGTTCATAAGATATTCCTTGTTTCATATTAGCAAGCTATTTATAGTTAAAAAACAAAAGCACCAAATAACAGCAAAACAACACAGTATACTGTTTAGTTTTTCTGGAGATAGGGTGTGCAATAATAAAAGATCATATAAAGTCACATATGGCTCATTCAAAAAAATGTGTTTATTCTGTAGATATGAAAAGATACACGGACAAAGAAAAAGAAGCCCCTTTAGAGACTTGTCAAGAATTGTTTTTATTCAGCAAGGAAAGAGAATCCACAATGTAATAGATGACCCTCTGATCATTTATGTAAAGCTTTAAAGATGGGTAATGAAAGAAATCTCAGAAGAAACATTAAATGGAGAACTGCAGGAACATTAAAAGCACTGCTAAACATCAGCACCACAAAGCTTTGTTAGAATAGTTCTCAGCATATATATTATCTGTTACTTGCACTGAAAATTTTAATAAATGGTCACATTGATAAAAGCATTTATTCCAATAGAATATGCTATTTTGGATAAGAGCACCAAATTACAATGGGTAGTGAGTCCTCAGTCATGAGAGAGATACTGTTACAGGAAACTTGATCATCAGGAATCCTTTCTTCTTTAATCTTTAAGCAATAATCTGTTCAATGGAGGACTTGAGGTCAGAGCAGCCTTATGGTTCTGGGAGTTCTTAGAGAACATCTACTTTTTGCTCCCTGTAGTAACAATACTGTGTAGGTATAAGTGGTATGGTCCAGACATCGGTCTGTATAGAGAAGCACAGATACAGAAGTGGCTATCAGCAAAATGGAGAAATATTTAACCAAGCATTTACATAAAAGTCCATAAAACTATCCTCCTTTGTAATATTTCTTTTCTGTTTAAGACCTCTGAGAGAATTAGATAATAGGATGCTACAGATGAGTAACAGTGTTTTGTAAGAGCAACTGCATCTGAGATGAGTGAAGGGAATAAGAGAAGTGTATTCCTTATGATCTGATATCCTATTAAGGGCATGTACAGATCAGCTGTGTTGAATTCAAACTCATTTAAAGAGCTTTGACTAAAAAAGGAAATACACTCCCTGAATGAAATGTCACCTCTTTAGAAGAAAGTGCCACACAAGGATACACAAACAAAACAAGCAAATTTCTTTCCTTTTCTTTATTTCTTTTTCTTCCCTCTCTTCCTTTCTTCCTCTTTTCTCTCCCATCTTCCTTCAACCTTTTTCTTTCTCTATTCCATTCTTTATTATCTTTTTTTTTTTTTTTTTTTGATGTTGTAATGTTGATTTCTGATAGAATTCTTAGGAAGCCTGCTTTCCTCAGCAGACGGTACAATGAAGATATGAATAGCATGGTCAGACAATTGCTCAAGGATGTCAATCTCATTGTAGGAGATGTTCCTAGTTTACATGTGCAGTTTTAAAATTCTTTTAAATCTACTTTTTCCTTTTTTTTCCTTTTTTTTTTTTCTGGAGAACAAGGTTTCACTGGAATATTTGTCTCTGTTAATTGATTTGGCTCTGTACAGCATATTAATTTTACTGGAGCTATGTAAGGAAAACTCCTCTCATTTATGCTCAGAAGAGTTTTTTTTCAACTGGCTGGATACCCTACTGCTTCCTTCTTTCTAGAGGTAAAAACTGTGCCAAGAGATTAGCATGTGTCTTCCACACCTTCAGATGAAATTCCAGTGAAATGTCAGTGGTGTATAAAATGCATGGCAGTACTTTCGTACTGGTGTTAATATTTTTTTGTTCTTGACCCCATATGGTATGCCTTTACAACTCCTAATTACTGTGAGTAAAGAAGTTTCATTTTAAAAATGTCATTCTGAAATGAACTCTCTAACTGTATGGGCTCATTATGCTGCAGTTTCTCAAGTAGTAATTCTGTATGAGTAAAAATTATTGGCTGCTGTTAATATATTGTATAAATGCTATATTTATCTCTGACACTTCACTGCTTAACTATGTACATATGCATGAAATCGGGCTCCTAAGAGCTCATTTATTCCAGCTGTCTCTACATGGGGCCATAAATTTGTTTGTGACATCAAAACTGGTTGCTGTGGAAATGATCATGTCACAGAGTAAAGCTTCAGGTGGGAATAAAACATGTATTCAACAGATAATGAAAATCATTATTTTCATTAATTATTTTCTTCACAGAGTGTGGGGTATGTTTATAAAACCTGAATGTGATGCCAACCTCTGAGGATAAGCTTAAAATTCACTATGATCTTTGTAAATCGGAAAAAAAAAAAAAAAAAAAAAACACCAAGATGAAATTCGGTAAAGAAAAATGTGGAGCAGAAGAAAAAAATGTATATTAGAATGCAGAAAAAAAAAAAAAAGAGAGATACTGGCAGCAAGCAAACAAACAAAAACAAGCTGAGGAATTTCAGTATTTAATGCTGATTTTTAAAACCAGACAAATTTGATTCTGGGGTATATTAGCAACAGAGTCATATGACATACCTGACAATGATAATTTCATTCTTAGTTTTTATTGATTTATTCTTTGTTTGTGAAATTTTGGCTTTTCATGATCTCTCTAGATAGAAATACCTTTTATAATAAATTAGAGAACACCGAGGCTTTGGGAAGAAAAAAATAGAGATTTTGAAAATGGGGAGGTTGGTGGCCCTGCACGTGGCTGGGGGGTTGGAGATTCATGATCCCTGAGGTCCGTTCCAACCCTGGTCATTCTGTGATTCTTGATTCTGTGAAAAACTAAAGGAAATGGGTTTGTTTAGTCTAAAGAAGGACAAATATGCTGTCTCTCAGCTATCTCAATATGCTAAATGTAAATGCACATCAGATTTGCTGTGACAAGGATAAGAATAATGGGCTTTACTTATATTACAAGGCACTTTAAATACAAAGAAAAACAAATAAATAAATCAAACCAAAGCAAAAGAAAAAAAAATCCATTCATTGTGGTAAATTCTTGGAACAGTCTTGTTCTGGATATGTATTTACATTTACTACAAGAGAATACGAATTGTGATGTTTTTGACTGAGACTGATGATCCCAAAGAATTTGGGACCTGAAGGCTGGGATAACTGGAAATAGAACATTTTGTAAAATTTCAACTAATTTTCTCAAAAAAAAAAAAAAAAAAAGTTAAGGATGGGATTAAATTTATCTTTAGCTTTCAGAATCCTCTCTAATCTATTGGATAGTTTGGTCTGTTTATAAATTGCAGAAAATATTTTAAAACAATATTAGCCATAGCAGTATATGCATAGTCTTGAAGACTACAAAATTTTTACTTGTAAGTCCAAGCTTATATCTCTGTTATGATTGTCATTAAGAGATATTCAGTTTTAGACTCTATGTTACGAACTCAGTCATCAAAAAGATGTTTGTGTTTCCCAGTATTTCCCACTCTCGTTTTGCATTGATAGAATTACAGAAGAACAGATATTATTCTCATTTCTGCAACTTTGTTGTAAGTAAGAATCACAGTAGCAATAACTGTGCAAATGATCCATATGTGATCTGCTTTTATAACCACACAAATGATCTATAGCAGTTCTCTCTCCAACATAACTGCTTGGGAACAGAGGATGTCTGCCTCTGAAATTAACCCTAAAGGGCTGCACAACTCTAAAACTATACTGGTATTAGATATTTATTAATACATAATGAGCAAGTCAAAAAAGGATCTTCCATCTGCACATAAATTATGGATGAATGGAACAATATATGCTGTAAGAAAGGCAACTTCACTTCCATATGGGAGAAATTAAGGCCAAGTATACTGAATTTTGTGTCAATATAAAATTGGCAGTAGTGACTAATACTCCTTTAAACTGAAAAAAAAAAAAAAAAAAATTGTAGCACAAGGGGAAAAAAAAAGTATGAAACCATTTAGGAAACATCTGCTCTGAGGGAAGACAATAATAATAAAGAATGTATTTACTACAGATAATTTGTAGATGCAGAATTAACAATTTCTTATAGGCAAGGACATAATTCCTTTCTAAGTGGGTAATGAAACAATATTTCATGAGTAGATCTAGAATTTTCCTGTAATTCATGTAACATAAAGTTTTCAAATATCATATACCTCCATACTGCACATGTGTAGCTAAACTCTGACATACTGAAAGCAATTGTAATAGTTCCTTAATAAATGCAGTGAAACATGCTATAGACTTGGAACTGGTTATTGTTTGTGTGGAAATGATAATCATGAAAGTAATGAAAGCTGAATTTGATGAGAAGAGGGCCTCTGTGAATCTCCATTGCTGCTATTGTTTAAAATACATGCAAAAGGACAAAATGGAATCTTTTGGTTCACTTGTGATATGTGCTACTAATAAGTCCTCTATGAGCAGAAAAGGGGCAGGAGAAGAGATCTGGAGAGGAAAAAAATATTTAAACACTAGTAACTGGAGGTTGACTGTAATACTTACATTAATTCTGCCCATCCAGTCACCTTATTCTTTTTTACTACTTCTGCCAAAGTAGGAATCTTTAATCTTCAGGAACCTCTTCCTCACCTATTGCTTTTGCTTCCCTGTTTGTCTCTTAGCACCTAATAATTGTTTCTTTCACAAGGCAAATAAATGAGGAAACATGATTGCATGTTAAGTTCTTGAGTTATTAGGACAGAACAAGGATAACATTAGATTATACTAGGTGTAAAACTATTCAAATGAAAGTGACATAGATGCCCTGGCTCCTGGAGCTTAGAGACTCTAGGTGTATTCACTCTCCAGATATCAGTCACACAATTTTTATAGTCCTATGATGCTGGTGTGTCAGCTGTAAAAGATAGAACTTATAACAATGCTACTAGGCATAAGTGCTGTAGTTTTTAGACTTCTATCCTTTCTTCTCTATCTATGAGTGGCCTGTCTGTAGCCTTTCTGACTGCTCACCACTAAGTGTCTTCTTCTAGCACAATTCCCGGACTGCTATTCATGCTCCAGTGTGTTTACTAGTTCTTCCAATGTTGGTCTTTGTACCCTGAGGATATTTCTTCCTCTTTTCTTTTTTTTTATTGTGAATGTAGAATTTTCATTCAATTTATTGTTTTCTGGCAAAACTAATCAATCATTATGCTACCAACTTAACACTATCTCCATGTCTGATTCAGGAATGGTCTGTATTTCCCATGGCCAGGTTGGGATACTTGATTTAGGGCAACCTTGTTCATGAGAGCTCTTGGCACTGGAACTAGATTTTTAAGATTCCTTCCAATCCAAGCCATTCTATGATTCTATTTTGCTATGAACTGAGGCTTAGCAAGCCTGAATATCTTAGATCAAACACAAAGGAAATGTTTTACATTGAGCAGAGATATACTGTTCGCTGCTAAAACAAAACCGTGTTGTGGTGAAGACAAAGATCACTAGGAATGACATAATATACCTGATTATATCAGCACTAAAATCAGATGAGAACTATGACAGAGATGCCAAATTTAGCTTCACGCTGGAAAGAAAGGGGAAAGGATGGGAAAGGAAGGGAAGGAACTATAAAACTACCTAACAATCACTGGGCTTTAATCACTAAACATTAAGATCGTGTACAAACACACATTCCAAAATTTTATCTTCTCATAATTTCTCTACTGAGCTTTCATTGGAATGAGTTTCAATTGGAGTGTATTAAATAATCTTTAATAATAATGTGTGAAAATTCTTCATGCTATTATTGTATTACCTTAAGTAATATAAAGCTGCCTTAAACATTGTTAAATACCATTCATCCAGAATAAGGACTCCATTATTTCATTGCTAAATATGTGACGTTTGTGCTTTGTAAACAGTGTATCCATATACAGCTGCATTTTACCTTTTCGGCAGTGTTGGATTTAGCTTTATCAACATTTTCACACTTGGGGAAGTAAGAACTGTCTGGTTACATTCTGCCATCCTGAGTAGTGTTGAGAGCCTTCTTGCATTCCTCAAGATACAGTATGTGGCATTGCTGGAGAGAAAGGACAATAGTAACTGTGTAGAAAATGGCATTCACCCCATAGAGAAGAAGTATTTGAAAAGCAGTGGTCAGCATTGATTTTCAATTTTTTGTTGTTGTTGTACTTTTTTTTGTTTTTTTATACCCCCCTGTTTGAATGACTGAACAATATCTGTATCTCAGATTATCCCTTTATACATATATATGTAGAGAGAGAGTTGATTTTGTTGACAAATACTTTCATGGTATCATGAACCTGTAGAAACTGCATAACCTCCTAAAAAACTTATAAAATGCAACATATAACACAAAATATAGGACTTCCTGCTTTGGCTACTGAAGCCTCAAAACAAGCAGCAATTAGTTTCCTCATTTCTCATTAAGTATATTCTTTTCCAGCTCTCTAACCATCCTAGCATTCCTCCGCTGAACTGACTCATTTGTTTCAGCGGGGGACCCAGACACAGTGTGCTGAATACGGCACCCTCAGAGATAATTAGAGGTGAGCAATAGTTTTCCTTGAGCTGAAAGTTATACTTTTGCTAATTCAGTACAGGATTCATTTAGCCTTCACATTGTAAGATCAAGCTGCAGACTCATGTTTAAATAATGGCCCACCAGAGCAACCAGATCCTTTTCTGCAAGGAATCAGCCTAGCAATTTGACCACCTAGCTGCTTTCTGTATTCTATTCCAGGCGAAGGAGTTTTATCTGTCTTCATTTCTTGAGATTTCGGTCAGCCCTTTCCTCCATCTTACTGAAGTCCTTCTAACAAGCAGACATCCTTGAGGGGAACTGTTACATAATAGCTTGAACTGGTGACTGGCACCTGGTAAAGAAGTGCAGTTGAACTAAGGAGCACAGGCAAACTGTTTGTGCCTTCGCTTCCCATATGACCAGAAGGGGTAGACCCAGGGTGGAGCTACCCTGTACTTGTAAAAAGGCTAGCCACTGCAGGAAGAACGTGTTTGGGACCTGGGCTGTTTCCTCCTGTGGCGTGCTGTATAGCAGGAGATCTCCTTCACCAATTGAGTGAGCTTCGTTTTTCTTTCTGTATATTACTATTGGCCTTCATGTAAATACCCTGCCTGATAGCACAAAGAACCTGTTGAAAACAATTTCACTTCTTCACTAAGCAGAACATCTTCCTGTCAGGCTTTTGCCATTCCTTCTACATGATGAAAGGTGAGAAGGGCCCCATAAGTGAAAGTAAAAAAGCAAGAAGGCTTCATAGTGACTGAGAATAAGGGTGTGAAGGGGAATAGTTAGAGATAGCTTATAGAAGCAAGAATGTAGAGCTTGTTAGAAAATAAGGGATGGCAGACACTGTGACTGGGATAGTGAGGGGGATGAAGGCCATAAAGATAAGGGTTTGAGAACAGCCCAAGGACATTTGGCAGGGAGGTGATTAGGTGTCCACAGGGCAAGAAGAAACTGGTTTGGGGGCACCACCCCCCCCCCCCCGAAAAGTCAGAAGTTTACAGCGAAAAAGGTCAGAAGCCTTTGCGAGGGAGACGACAAATCTTCATCCCACGACCCACTACGCACGCACAAGATGGGAGGGTCTATATGCTAATGAACTCGGGGGGGTGTGTAATGAATACATATCCGAATTCTGGGAAAACTATTGATTATGTATTAGTTTGGCTTATATCTGTAGCATGATTTTTCCTGACGGTATGCAAGTTAGGTGGATCTATCCCCCTTGCACCTGGTGTCTGCGCAGCACTGAATAAACCATATCTGCTTTATAACTACTTTTTTGGTTATAGAGTTTGATTCTGCATGTCAATGATATCATTCAAAAAATGCTGAGTTTGCATTCTCTCCTGCTTACCAGGTTGTTGATGAAGGTGTTCTACAGCTGGACAAGCTGCATCTCATTTTAGATAACTAACTGGGAATATTATAACTCCTTCACATTTTATCATGTGTATAAAAACTGCAAATGTGACAATGTTAAAAAAAAAGGTTTTCAGATACATATTATATTTTATATTTGGATAAAAGTGTATGCTACTTCTGGGTAAGATATAATATAAATTATACAAATACATTTTGAGTACTCCTCCTGTAGAAGCAGAGCCATCTTTGGCAGAAGACTCATTAATCTAGTGAAATGGTCTTTAAATGAAGCACTTGGGGAGTGGGGTCCAAAATGGCAGTGCTCACACCATTACAGCTAACTGGGGAATAAGACAGGCCAACAGAACAGTGACAGGTATTCCTTAGCTGTTTCCCATGACATGAGCCAGATGGCCTCCAGAGTGTGTATGGCTATGAGACATCCTCTTTCATCCCTCTAGTGTAAACTACATCCTCTGCTTCCTCTTTTCCTCTGAAATTCTTGTATACCAATATATGCAGCATGGGGAATAAATGGAAGAACTAGAAATCTTTGTGAGATCATATGGCTGTGATCTTTTTGTGAACACTAAGACATGATAGGACAGCTCACATGATTGAATGCTGTCATGAATTGCTATGTAGTTACACTATGTGAGAGAGAAGCATGAATATACTGAGTTCTGCCTAAGGGTAAATGATGAACAAATGGAGAGCGTATGAGTAAAAAGTAAAGGACAGGCTAATATGGGTGACACCTTTCTAGATAATTGAAACAGGTAGTCTGACCAAGAAGTTGGCGTGGTCTTCAGTGGGCAGCTGAAAGTAGACTGATAGTTGCAGGCACTGCTTCTTATGGAAAACTTCAATTGTCATGATATTTTATAGGGAAGAAACGCTGACAGGCATACACAGATAAGGAGATCCTAAAGAGCACTGATGATAACTTTCTGATGTATATGGTGGAGGAGCCACAAAGAAGATGTGTACTGCTGAGCCTTGTTCTTACAAACAAGGAAGACCTGGTTGGGAATATGAAGACTAGGAGGAACCCTGACAGCAGTTACCACGAGATAGTGGATTTCAAGATCTTGCATGGAAGAAACAAAGTAATAAGTCAGATTGCAGTTCTGGACTTCAGAAGAGCCGAATCTGAACCAATTCAAAGACCTACTTGAGTTTGGTCTCTGCAAGGAGGCCCAAGAGAGAGTTAACATTCAAGCACCACTTCCTCCAAGCTCAAGATATGTGCGTTCCTAAGAATAAGAAATCAGACACAAGTGGTAGGAGACCTGCATGGGGGAGCAAGGAGCTCATGGAGGAATGCAAATGGAAAAAACAAGTTTACAGAATGTGGAAGAAGGGTTTGACCCCTTGGGATGAGTATAGGGACATTATCAGGACGTGCATGTGAAATTAAATCTGCTGAGGGAAGTCAAGGATAACAATCATAGAATCATAAAGTGGTTTGCATTGGAAGGGACCTTTAAGGTCATCTAGTTCCATCTCCCCTGCTTTAGCCAGGGACACCTCCTTCTTGACCATATTGCTCAAAGCCCCATCCAGTTCTGGTCATAAATGCCTTCAGGAAGGGAGCATCCACAGCCTTTCTGGGCAACCTGTTCCAGAGTCTCACCACTCTCACAGTGAAGAATTGCTTCCTAATGTCTAGTCTAGACCTACCCTCTCCCTGTTTAAAGCCATTTCCCCTTTCCTGTTGCTACATGCCCTTATAAAAAGTTCCCCTCCATATTACCTGTAGGCCCCCTGTCTCGCTCCAATTTATAGGAGGGAGATGAGGTTCTTTTAATATCTGCATACCCGGTGTGAGATTAAGAAACAACAGTTCATATGTTAGTCCAACCAGTTTATTACAAATCCTAATTAGGGAGATGGGGAAGGGAAGGAGGGTGATAGAAAAGATAGGAAAGAAGCAAGAATGCCGTAAAGCGGGGATAGTCACCACCAGGATCCAGGAGTGGTCCTGCTGCACGCCGTTTTGAAGGTCCGAGGCAGAAGAGAGCAACAGTGTGGCTGGCCTTGGGCAGCAAGCAGGCAGCAGGAGGCAGTCGCAGAGCCAATCCGGGAGGGAAGCAGCAGGACTCAGGTAGCGGGCCCAGGAGAGTCCGTCAGTATGCAGGCATTCCGTAGTCAGGAATCTGATGACAGACACCTTTGTTCTTCTTCAGCATCGTGGTAGAGAGCAGAGCAAGTCCAGGAGGGAGAGAGTGCAGAGCAAGTCTGGGAGGGAGAGAGGCAGGTCGTAACGCTTCTTCATGGCAGAAACCTCTTCTTCTTCATAAGGAATCTATTTCCAGAAAACCTCCTGTTCTTCTTCATGAGGAATCTGTTGCCAGAAAACCTGCATTCTTCACGACTGTAGGTCCCCATTTTATCCTTCTTCTCTTTCTGCCTACGTGACATCCCTGGGTGCTTGAGCAAGAGTCATGTGAGTATCCCCTGAGATGGCCATCTTCCTCGAGATAAGTCCACACAAAAGACCGCTTCACGGCCATTACGTGCAACTTATCTCTCTTTCGTTGTCCATCTGTGTCCCTCAGACAAAGGATTTCACAACCCTTGCTCAGGCCTTGTCCATCAAAGTTCTCCAGACAAAGGATTTCTCAACCCCTGCCCAGGACTTGCCTGAACTTGTTCATCTGTGTCCTCAGCAAGCTTTGAGACAATAAAAGAATAATCTCTTACACCCCCTTCAGGTACTAAAAGGCTGCTGTAAAATATCCCCAGTCTTCTCTTCTCCAGCCTGGAGTGCCCCAACTCTCCCAGCTTGTCCATGTAGGGGAGGCATTCTAGTTCTCTGATCATCTTCATGGCCCTCCTCTGGACTCCTTCCGACAGCTAGATATTCTTCTTCTGCTGGGGGCCCCAGAACCGAGAGCATTGTAGACAAGAATCACCTCCAGATGGTTACATTTCTTTTGATGCAACTCAAGATATGGTTGGCCTTTTGGGCTGCAAGTGCACATTGCCAACTCATAAGTCTTTCATATGCTGACACTCAATCCTTTTTAGTGTTGCTCTCATCCAGCCTGTATCTGTGCTTGGAGTTGCAGGTTTCCTGATTCAGGTGCAGGATCTTGCACTTGGCCTTGCTGAACTTCATGAGGTTGGCATGGGCCCATCTCTCAAGACTATCCAAGTTTCTCTGAATGGTGCTCCTTCTCTAGGGTGTTGACTGCACGGCTCAGCTTGGTGCTGTTTTGCTGAGTGTGCACTCAGTCCCACTGTCCATGTCATCTACAAAGATGTTAAATAGCACTGGTTTCAGCACTGTTCCCTGAGGAACACCACTTATCAGTGGTCCCCATTTGGGCATTGATCAGTTGACCATAACTCTGAGAGCAGCCATCCAGCCAATTCGTTATCCACTCCGGTCCGTCCATCAAATCCATTTTTCTCCAATAAGGAGACAAAGATGTTGTGTGGGACTGTATCAAATGCTTTGCACAAGTCCAGGTAGATAACATCAGTTGCTATTCCTTTATCCAATTTCATCATAAAAGGCCACCAAGTTTGTTAGACATGAGTTACTGTTGGTGAAGCCATGTTGGTTACCACTAATCAAGAAGTTTCTTCATTATATGTATATATTCTTTATTATAATATTAGCAAAAGGAAGACAAGGGAAAACCTGAGTCTGCTGCTGAATAAGATAAGTGCCCTGGTAACAAACAGAATACATTGAGGAGGTGAAGATACTGAATACCTTCACTATGAACGTCAGCCTTTACTGCTAAGATTGGCCCTTAGGAATGCCAGACTCTGGAGATAAGAGAGTCTGGTGAAAGGAAGACTTTCTCTTGATCAAGGAGGGTCTGTTTAGAGATCATGTAGGCAAGCCTGACATGAGTTCGTGGGCCCTGATGGATACACCTATGAGTGCTGACAGAAGTGACTGTTGAAAATCTATGAAAAATTGTGGAGAATGGGAGAAGTGCCTGAAGACTGGAGGAAAGCCAATGGCACTCTGGTTTTCAAAAAAAAAAAAAAACAAGGTGAAGGAGCCAGGAAGCTATAGGCTAGTCAGCCTCACCTCCATATCTGGGCAGGTGATGGAATGACTTATTCTAGATATCATTTCCAAGTAAGTGGAAGACAAAAAGTTAACAGGAGTAGGCAACATGTTTTTCAAAAAGGTGGAATCATGATTTGCCAATCTGATAGCCTTCTGTGATGTTGTAGCAAGCTATGTAGATGTGAGAAGAGCAGTGTTTACTTTGACTTCAGCTAGGCTTTTAAATCTATTTCCCACAGCATCCTTGTAGATAAGCTTAGGAATTGTGGGATAGATTAATAGACAATTGTACTGATGATGGGCTTGGAAAACCTGAAGTATTTGGGACAGCGTCTTAGCTCTGAAGGAGGGCTACACATGCATACATAATCACTGCTGGTCCTCATCATAATTTCACTTGGGTTAGTGAAATAAAATAAGGTGCTAAACATGGTGTTCAGTTGACTGCTATTGACAATTTGAGAAGATCTGTCAGACAGAACTGAGACTTTCATACTTTACAGCATGTGACATCAATACACCGAGCACACTGAGTGATCTGGGATAGATTTAATGGGACAGTACAGTTGGGCAAGGACTGCAGGTAGACCTCTGCTACAGTGCCACTGTCCCTAATCCTTTGCTGTGTTAAGTACTGTCCTGTATGAAGTCCCCTAACAAAATTCTTCTGAGATTGTTAGTACATGGATCTATCTGAGTCCTCAAATGTTACTGATATCTCTGTGGATAAATTTTAGCATCCCACTAAATGAGAATGGAATACTTCTGGCAGATGCTTTAGTTGACTCATTACTGATTTGTTTCTTGCAAGACGTCTTATTTCATAACTAATGATTAGGGTTAAGCAGCCATAATCCCATAATACTTAATTTTCTGCTTCTAATCATGTCCATAATTGGCTTGATTCTGGCAGTGTAGAACTTTGATTCTAGCCTTCAGTCCTACAGGAATTCAGAAACCAGAAATTCTTCTAATAATTTTATATGCTGGTTCCAGTTCAGCAAACATTTTCACATTTTATCTACTAGGATAACTAGACAGTTATTAGTCTAGCATATGGTGTGTAAAGTCTTGTAAACTTCTCCAGAAACTTAAAAAGACCACAACTACTTAAGTTATTTTAAATCCATTGCAAGTATTTGCCTGCTTTATTACCTTCTTTGATCTCCTTGACGTGGTGGTGTTCTTGGCCTCCACAATATACAGCCTGTCAGTCATGTGTGGCTTGTGGATGTGTGTGTGTTCATGTTGGGAGATAATGTTCTCTTATCCTGCAGCTGATCAGTTAGCATGCAGGAAGCCCATTTGTGGTTGGTGTAATATCAGGTAAAATGACCTTATGAAAATTCAGCTAGTAAAAAACTATAAGAATTGAAATAATCAGTCAAAGACTACAACATTGTTACAGATGCATAAAGAATTAGAATGTTAATAATGTTCTAAATAAAGAATAAGAGCATTAAGTATGCCTGGGTAATAACCATAGTGCTGCTGAAGAGAAAAAATATGACTAATTAACTGAGTTTACCTATGTTTCTTTGGTAAAGAAGAAACATATTTATTTCGGATAGTGTTTTAAAGATCTGAGGGATTATAGATGATTACCAATACCAGAAACAAGCAAACAAACAAACAAACAAAAACAAAAGGAGCTTTTGGGATTATTAACAATTAGGTATAGATGAAAGCTACCCTGAGTGTACTTCAAGTTCAGTCAAAGTTATACTGAAGTTTATACAACTTTTATTTATTGTACTCTAGTTCTCGCTGTTCTTGTTTTGTGGCTTTGCTGTGCATAGCTGGGAGATATCCCTTAATGATGCCTGGAGTGATGAAACTGGGTCCAGAGTACTTAATGCTAGGTCTATATTTTGCCATTGACCTGGAACCTTTGGTAGGCAGATAAATGCTCCGCATTTCTTTTTCCTTATGGAATTATTTTGTTACTTATAAAAGCTGTAAATTTAGCAGTTAATCTGACTAAGTGTCAGGAATAGGTTTTAAGCCAAAAAGCTGAGACATGCTAATAGAAGGTCAGTAATTAAAACACAGCCATTACATGAGTTAGTACAGTGATAGCATAAATGTTACTAGAATATTGCCTGTGGATACACCAAGATCCTGTGTAGAATGAGCTAATGGAGGCAGATGGTACAGAATATTCAAGCTGGATCAGAGAAGATCCAGCTTAGACCTATACTTCTTCTGTCTTTTATATGCAAATATTTGAACCATCTCACTGAAGGATACCTTATTCCTTTCTATCTTGAAAAAGATTTGTGACTTCAGATAAAGGAACAATTTTTCCAGAATATCACTGTCCTAAACTTTGCATGATTTTATAACGTGAGGTTTTTTTGTCTGAAATTTTCAGTGGACTTGATGAATGGACTTGCAGGTGTCAAGGGCATAATCCATAATGATCCATCAAGAATAAATCCCATCTAGAGGAGACTCCAGACTCAGAGATTGCAGAGGTTTGTTTAATAAAAATCCCAGTCTACTAAATGTGTTTGGATAAAGGTTGGAGAGAGAAAATAGTACAGAAATTTGAAGGTTGACATGTGGCCTTTTCCTCTTGAATAAGGCAACTATTCAACTCTGACATAATCCATGCAGAGATTGCTCTTACTTTCACTGCGTCCTGTGTCAGGTTTCTGAATTGTCAGACAACTCCTGCAATGTGCCTGGAGCCAAGTCATATCCAGATCCTTTCTGTTACTCCTGGTATTCCTATTGCAGTTGTTCTGTAGCCATAGCTCAAAGGTAATCTCTTTTTCATTGACAGTATGGTTAATGGTATGGAGAAACAGGTAGAAACAGTTTTCCTGAGTGGATTTAATGAAGTACACCTTGCACAATAGGAGTTACTAGCTTTAAAACTATCTATCTCGAACATTTACCTAATTCAATCAAATACTAAAGTACCTGGCAATAATGCTGAACTAAAGCAATGTTAAAGATATTTTTTAATGGTTTAGTATTTCAGAAATATATTTGCTCACATAAATCCTGTTAAGACTAGGTTAAAAAAATGAGTT
The DNA here is from genome assembly GCA_037305975.1 of Chrysolophus pictus. Lineage (NCBI taxonomy): Eukaryota > Metazoa > Chordata > Aves > Galliformes > Phasianidae > Chrysolophus > Chrysolophus pictus. The sequence goes on from CM074614.1 coordinate 7,557,063, forward strand.
TTAAATCATGAAGAAGTCATTCTCATTAGTCATCTCACTATGCACAATGAGTCTTAAACTCAGGTACAAACATCTCAAACATAGGCTGAAACAAAAAAATCTGCTTTCATGCAAAAGAAACGCCAGGAATGAAAATCTCCAAGGCAAAGAATTTCATAGTAAAACTTGCACTCTTAAGAAAGAAACAACAGTTAAGGATAAAAAAATGAATAGATCAATTATTTTAACAGGCCTTTGCCTACACATAATGAGCTTTAAAATCATAATAAAGATGTTTTACCACTATTATTTTAGAAATCAAGGTTTAAAATAAAAAGTGATAATGCCAAAGAGAAATTCTCAACTTTTCATATTGGAAGTGGAGGTATGAATTACTTGCTCTATTTGAACCTATTTAAAAGTTGAGGTATACAGTTGGGAACATTTAACTGTTTTGTCTCATCAGAATGTTTGTCATATATTACAGAAATTGTTATTTTGTCTAGATCTTGTGCTGGCAAGAATTCATGGGAACATTCACTCTTGACAGTAATATTCCTAATCTTAAAATGAAACATAAGTTTTTATCCTCTAAATTCAAAGTTACTGAATTAACCATTCCAGTCTGGACTGCATTTTAATCACAGTTGGGATTATTTTATCTTTTTCTGAAATATTAAGAAATTGAAGTAATACAAGATAAAAACACTGCATGTTTAAAAAATGCCTTTTTTTCTTTTTTCCTCACAACAGTGTAAATTCAGATTACTTGATTATAAAGCATATACATGGTGGAGCTGACTGGAAATTTCCACTGAAATATTCTTTCAGAAAATGACAATTTGTAGGTTGTAGTACATTTCATAGCAATCAGCTACCTTTAATGAAAAAGTTACTTTGATAAAAAGTGGGAGTGTTTGATTTCATATATTTTTTTTTTGAATAGAACATTTTCATTTTCAAAAATCTGTTTATTCAATTTAATCATTACGATATCAAATAGACAATAATGATTTGAAATTGACTTAAAAGCCAATCATTCTTTATTCCCCTATCCCCAAGACTATTTCCGTGGTCCTCCCTGATCGCTCTCCAATAGATCACTCTCCACATCTGGATGCAGTACTCAGCACAGAGTAGAGGAATAGGATCAGCTTCTGCAGCCATGTAACCAGAACACACTTGGCTTTCTGAGCTGTGAGGGTATGATGGACGTCTTGGATACTGGACATGGTTTTGTTGAATTTCATGAGCTTCTCCTGGGCCCACTGCTTGAGCCTGTCTAAGTATCAACAAACATTCTGAGGGTGCATTTGAACTCACTATTGGTATAACTGATGAAGATGAAGAGCACTGATGCCACTACAGAACCCTGTAGACAGCCATCATCACTGCTCTCTATCTGAACATTGATCCATTCACCACTACTCTCCAGGTACAATCTCACAACCAGCTCGTTACCCATCAAATAGCCTGTCAGTCAAAATCCATATTTTTCTATTTTGGACAGAAGGATATTGTATAAGACCGTAGAATCATAGAATGGCCCGGGTTGAAAAGGATCGGAATGATTATTTAGTTTCAATCCCCCTGCTATGTGCAAGGTCACCAACCACTAGACCAGGCTGCCCAGAGCCACATCCAGGGCCTTGAATGCTTTCAGGGATGGGGCATCCACAACCTCCTTCGACAACATCTGTGGCTCCTTCCTTGTACACTGATGCAGTTACAACATCCCAGAAGGTTACTAAGTTACTTAGACAGGAATTGCTTTCAATATTCTAGTTGTTCTAGCTGAGTATATAGGAATTATTTATACTGACTTTTTGAGATTTTTTTTTTTTTAATAAAAAGGGAAGAATTAGTACTTCCAGGTAAAGTAGAATAAATCATTATGATATATTCTGCTGGACAATTCTGATGGATTTCATAGAATCACAGTATCATAGAATGGCCTGGGTTGAAAAGGACCAGAATGATTATCTAGTTTCAATCCCCCTGCTATGTGCAGGGTTGCCAACCACCAGACCAGGCTGCCCTGAGCCACATCAAGGCTGGCCTTGAATGCCTTCAGGAATGGGGCATCCACAACCTCCTTGGACAACATGTTCCAGTGCTTCACCACCCTCTGTGTGAAAAACTACCTCCTAATATCTAACCTGAATCTTCCCTGTTCCTAGTTTAAAACCACTCCCCCATGTCCTGTCACTGCCCATCCTTGTAAACTGCCACTGCCCCTCCTGTTTTTATGTGCACTTCAAGTATTGAAAGACCACAACAAGGTTTCCAAGGAACCTTCTCTTGTCCAAGCTTAGCAAGCCCAGTTCACTCAACTTCTCCTCATCGGAGAGGTAATCCAGGCCTCTGATCATCTTAGTTGACTGTTCCAAGAAGCAGGTTAAGTAGATTAACTCAATCAGATTTGTTATTGTGTAAAGGAAAAAAATCCAAGATTGGACATTCTAAACACAAATTTCTAAGGTGAACGCTGAATAAAGAGCAATAAAAAAAAGATTAAATTGAACTAGTTCTTGAAATCACAGAAAAAATATGTAGTTTTTTTTTTTTTTTTTTTGGTAAGGATACTGAATTTTATTTTCACGGCAGAGCATGTAGCCATAAATTGCTCTCTTATTTCCACTGTATTAGGAAAAGGCTAATAAATATCTCAATTTCTTGGGCTTTTTCTCTTCTACTAAAAGTAGAGTGCAGGATACTTTTGTTTTCATTATAATTCTTATATGAAAACAGCCCCAAGACAAAGAAGGAAATGGAAATTGTGGTAACAGAGAAAGTGTATTCATCCTTGTTAGACACTCAGTGTGACTGCAAGAAAGAAGAAGCCATGTAAATTGCATTAAACTCTTCTTTTTTCATTGTATTAGAAACTATAAGCTAAATACTCAGGACTACTGTTTTCAGATGTATAAATTTTGAAAACATAGAAATTTTAAATCCGTGGAATAAATAGAAATATATCTTCCATAGTATTTATCACTGTCATTTTAAAATATAATTTGATGGCTCTGTTGTCTACTGAATTTCCTACTTTTAACAACATTTTGTTTTTTGAACCAAAATTCTGTATATTGCGTGTTTACACAATGGATACTTACTAATATTTGTTTACTTATGAATAAGGTTGTAAATCCATTAGTCAAGGTAGAAAATGTCTGAGACAAACATTAATAAACTATCAAAACTACTTTAAAAAGAAGAAAAAGTTGAGCGAAACAAGTTTACATTGTATAACTAAAAGTATATAACTAATTTATTATGCAATTAGGAAAGCTATCTCTGTAAACAACGATAGGAAGAGGGTACAAAAATGAAAGTATTTTTGAAAGGGAAAATACTGGAGCATTTCTGAGAAGTCAAGTGTACAATTTAACTTAATTTCATTTTACTTTTTAATGCTACATAGTACTATTTCTACTAGATTATCCCAGCCAGCAGTAAATTTATGAGTTCAGCTCATTGGAAGCCTAGATCTGCTTTGTTACTGCCACAGAGTTAGCAATGACGTCAGCCTCAAGGAATAAAGAAGAGCCCTTTAGGTTCTCTGCTGTGTCTTATTTATACAGATATGTGTTATACAGGCAGGCATTATAGTGCAGTAGCATAATGCATTGCCCTTTGGGGCAAAACTATTTACGTTTTAAGCACATGCTGCTTTCATTAGTGGTTAAAAGCATACCATGAGACCACTTTTGTTACTGTTAACTTCACAAATCTTTTCTCCAGAGCTTCCCCCCCTTCCCCCCCCCCCACTCCACCTTTTTTTGTCTTATGATACCTAACTTTTGGCTTTTCAGTACCTTATGTACCATTTCTCTTCATGCACAGGTCTCCTCTTTCTCTTGTCCTTTACTTACATATTTAAATCTTATAGTACCTTTTATATATTTGTTCAAATAAATTCAAGTCAGCAACAAGCTCTGAGATGTAATTCTTTTGCAAAAATTTCCTGATGGTGTGAGGAAGCATTAACAAAAATGAAACATTCATTTTATTTCTTTAGATGGAAAGCTCATATCCCAGTAGAGATCAGCTATATCGGATAGAGATCAGCTGCTCACTTTCTCAACAGGGAGAATTTAGATGAAAAAGACACTTTTCATTTTTGATTATACAGGATAATACTTTTACAGTGATTAATACAGACTAAAATCAAACTTGCACAATTTTATTAAAATAAATTGAGTTGGACCTTCTTAAATCAGTTCTGAATTTGGCTTGTATAGTACAGGACTAGTTTCAGCAATAATTTAACTGCTATTAGAAAACTATTTAACTGTTTATAATTTTTTTTTCTGCCTTTGTAGTGTTGATATTTATACTTCCTAGGGAAGAAAATATTTTCTGATAGAGATCTCAGGGAGCATTTAGATAAGTTCTCATACTTCTCTTAAGCATACTGTGATTCTGGAAATTTATCTTGAACATCTTTATTTCTTGCTTTTCCCACTGCAGTTATCTGCAGCCCAGTAATGAGGAGTATTACCTTCACTTATATTTACTCTCAAGAGTATACATTCTGTGTAGATTAGCAAGGTTTCCTTAGCTGCTTACTACTTTTGTCTTTTCTGCATTACAAATGACTGGCTAACAGGCAAGACTTCTAAACTGCAATTCAGCTCATTTTAAACTGTGATCCTAAGTCCATAAGGATTTTCTGATAGGACTTTTACATGGAGAGTTTTGTTTTGTGTATGTTTTGGTCAGCTCTGTTCCAGTGGCTGCCTGGCACTGGCCATGTCCAAAACTCATAGAATGCCCTATTCTAGGAAATAAAAGTTCTTTTATGGAAATTTCTTTGTCTGAAGCGCTTAGGACTGAGGAACTAGTGATTTAGTTGTTGCCCAAAGTCTTTTGCATTCCAGAGATGAAGACTAAACTAATCCATTGTGTATGTATATAACTCTGGGTATACACGCATTTAACTTCATGGTTAATCATATGGAAGGAAGGCATTCTGAAGAAACATCTGGCCAGCTACCTAATTTCATTTTTTGTGTGTGTATACATGTTATGATGATCGTGGTGGAGATAAACTGTGAGAATTTGAACACCAAAAATAGTAACATATTTAGTCTCCTGGACCTGTCGTTTTAGACACGAATTTCCATGATGTAGTTACTCTTGAAACTTCTGCTCATCTATGAAGCCAATGTACCCTACTTGACAGTGAGGATTTTGAAAGGCAGAAGGGTACCTAGAATTGAGACTGAACACAACAGTGATCGACTATACTTGAGAATCCTCTAAATCACAGTTTAAGAAGTTGATTTTGAAGTGCCACATGTAAGACTGTCTCAATAATAGGCCAGATGCTTCAATCCTCACATCTGCTGATGTGAGTGTGTTACTTTCTCGTAGCCTTTGTTACCATTTTAATTTGTCCTAAGAACTAGATCCCAGCTGCGTAAAACAATTCTTATGTCTGGACTTTGTATTAATATGAAGATTAAAATCTGGAAAATGGAGGTGGAATGAATTCCTCTTTTCATAAAATAAATACATAACTAGTGACTAATTGGTTCCAAAACTTATCATGGCACAGACTTTAGGAGAAACATAAGAGAATTGATAGGATATTCGCTGCAAAGAGACAAATTTTCACTCCTATATGCTAGAAACAATTAAAAAAAAAAAAAAAAGAAAAAGAGAGAAAAAGGTGATTTAGACAGTTTGCTCAATACATTTGTTTTGGCTCTTTTAGTTATTTTATTATACTTATTATGCAAAATATGTTCTTGTTCTCCATAAATAAATAGTTGTATGTTGGACTTCATTAAGAAAAAAACATAATAATTTTCCAGAAAATATTATGCAGCTGTTATTTTTGAAATACAAAAAAAAAAAAAAAAGAACAGCAACAAAACCCATACCATTCAAAAATTAATTACAGTTAACTAAGATATTTTACTAACAAAGACTTCTTACAGCCAGATAATGTTATCTGCGTTCTAGTATTAGGGATTATTTTAAAAGACAATGGGGAGTAATATAAAACCATTATATTTTTTAATTTGATGATGACACAGTTTATGCAAGCCTAATAAGTTTGCGTTTGTTAGTTTATGAGACTGACTTACATCCGCAATAAACATTAAATCTGCACTGTCTCTTTAGCTTTTATTTTTCCCCCTCTAACTCCTCTCCATCTGTATTTGATTAGATACAAACAGATAAAAGTATATTACTTTAATTTTCAGAACAAAAATGCAGTATTAAAGAAAGGTTTCAATTTCTCACAGTTTTCTTTCTATTGGCTCCAGGCAGCTGCTAATCATTATGTTTGCAATATTAAAACAGAACTCCAGGTTAGTTTGTGCTGGTTCATTTACAAGAATCTTTTGTATTTGATTAGGCTCATGTTATAAGGATGTCAGGTAGAATCAGTTGGGCCATTTGTTTCTGTTATGTCATTAACTGTATGTTCTTTATTGAACCATTTAAGTTTGTGGGAAAAAAAGTAGAAGTAGGGCTGCGCATCTTAGTGATAATGGTCCTAACACAGTTACACCGCTAACTATCACTCCTTACATTAGCAAAATGTCTTCAGGTGGCCTTTGTTTTGAGTATGTTGAGTATGTATCAGTTTCTAGTAGTAATAAAAATAGTTTTAAATGACAGTATATTTACCACAAAATGAGTAATACATCCAAGTTGTTTTCTCCTTTCTTTTCCAGATTTCTAAGACTTTGATTGGTTTGGCAATATTTAAATCATTCTTACCTATTCAACAGAGAAAAAGAAGTAAATTAGGCATGCTTAGTTCATGCTAAGTCCAGTACAAGACAACAGTTAAGTGGAACATACTTGATTCTGGAGCTGATACGTAAATTTGATGTCCACATGAAATTGAGATGCAGCTGTCAGGAAATCTGAGCTACTATCTTTACCAGTGCCTTCTCTATTAGAGAAGAATACAGTTCGGACTGTGTGAGGATGATGTGACAGGCAGAAAACTTGCATTATGATATAGTTTCTGAGACAGATGTACAGGCAAACAGTATGATGTTTCCACAGACTAATAAAAAATATACATTACTATCTTCTCATCTCTATCACCAAATCCTTTTATCTAAAACAATGTTACATCAGTATTGTACATTTTTTTCTTGAAGCTACTTTAAACATCAGATTGCGCTGTCAATGGTACCTAATTTCATTTTGTCCTGTCTCTACTATGAGACCCTTGAAATTAGATTGAAACTTTGCCAAGCTTTGGACAGAATTTTAATGGTTGTTGCATGCCTTTGATTAAAGCGATAAAAGAATGGAAAAATACATGTTGTTATTCTATTTTGGACATCAGTTTAGAAAAAAGAAGTGTTTGTTAATATTCAGACTCCTGAGTATAGATGAAATATCATTTGGGCTGATAAGAAACATATTCCAGATTTTAACAAGAAAACATTGTGAAATTATAGCTCATACAGCATGAGAGAAGGTATTCCTGAGGCTGACAGCTAAATTCTTTTGCAATGCTGATTGTAAATAAATTTCCATGTATTTCGAATGGACTGAGTGCAGCAGGTGTTTTTCTAGTCAGGAGTGCCTTTTCCATAATTTTTTCTCCAGGTATTCAGGAGATGCTGTGCAATATGATTCTAAGAGTGGGGAAAATCAAACTGGAACTTGATGATAGTTGCATTTTTTGGTGATTCCTGTCCAGAGATCTGGCTGCTTTTTTGATGATTGTGATCTGTGTAATCAATGAATATATAAATTCGTATATATACTCATTATATATATGAATATATATATATATTCATATCAGTGAATCTCTGAGAACTCACTACCTGTTTGTAACAACTGAGATCATCAGATCTAATGAAGAATTGTTGAATCTGCACTATTGAAGCTTAATTATTAGTATTTGGAGAACAAATATGTGCTTTATTACTAATTTTGAACCATTTGAGTGACCTTCTTCTGGTAGTAAAAAAAACATTTCAGACATATACTGGGTCTGAGTTAACTTTCTAGTACGTGAGAATTTTAATATTTTTGTCATTGTAATACTTTAAGCTTCTTCAGTAGTACAGATTCAGCATGCTGATCAGTACATAAAAATGAGCACTAAAGTAAGAGAACATTGACCATAATTCCTGTATAAATTCTGTGCACAGAGATAAGTACTTTTCAGTAATGGTTCAGAACTGAGCTTGTAATGAAGAAGTACAATCTGAGCTTAGACATCTTCATTATGTCTGTGAAACCATAGAAAATTTCGCTTGGTCTTTGAGTCGTTTTCAGATGACAATTCCCTTGGCTGGAAAGAAACAGAGAGAGTTAACGAATAGGGGACCACAGACAGCTGTGGCCTTTCCACTTATCAGACACATGTCGTATATAAACCTCTCTGGGATATAGCTGTCTGTTTTCCTTTTCAAAAATTGCATTAGAGTCAGTCATTTATTTAGAAAATATACCCTGGAGAAATAATTTTGTTTTGTTTTGTTTTGTTTTTTTCCCCCCTCTGTCTTTTATGAAATATTCTGCTGCTTACAGGGAAAAAACCATCCCTACCCTCCTACACCCATACCTCCTTCTGGCTACTCTATTTCTGATACAAATGTTGGAGGAAAATGTAGACATTCTGGAAGCACAGCTGAAATACAGAATCTTTAGAATGAAAAACATCCTTAAGTGATTTATTATATTTTTAAATACATGAAAAACAATCTGATAGCAAATATTTGAAGTGTTGTGAATTATGTTTGGAAATACAATGAAATGCTGGTATAAAATATACTCTGGCAAAAATAAAAAGTAAGGAACAGATTGAATCTCTGTTGAGGTTCACAGTAATATCTTGACTACAAGAACAGTTTATATGTTTGAATAAAAATAACACCATATTCTTTTTTTTTTCCTCCATTAGAAATGCACAATTACATGATAATAAAATGAAGATTGTATGTTGCTAACGGAACAAGAGTGTCATCTTGCTGACATAATGAAAATGAAATCATATCAGTCTTTTTCTGAAGAGGCTCTAACTGCTTGGCAGCAAAATTTAGGCAGCAAAATTAAAACTGAAGAGAACATGAAAAATCATCTTGAGGGTCAAAGAGAGGTTGGGAGTGCAGGGGAAAGAAGGTGGGGAGTGGGGAAAAAAGGAACAACAACATCAAAATAAAATAGATTTCATTTGGAAATAAGTTTGACTATTAAAACGGATGTTCACTATCTTTCTGTGACTTATCTTCACTTGGTGATGCTGACAATGACCATACTTTAAATTTCACAAAGCCAGTACAGATACTTCAGAGCCTATTATCTTAAGCTCAAGGCTGTTCTTTACATTCAGAGTGCTTGAACCATACAGGTGAAGTCTTGTTTTTGTTTTGGCTCAGAAAAGCTGAGATCAGACATAATGGGGAACAACAATAATCAACAGAAATAAGATTATTCTTAGTTCTCTAGTAGTCATCTCTTTGTCTCAGAAAATCCAAACAAGAAGTCCGGAAAGCTGACTGATAAATCCTCTGAGGGGTGAACTCGTAAAAGAATGAAGGACATTTCTTGCTTTAACTCTTTTCCTTCTCCTTCTCCTTCTCCTTCTCCTTCTTTCTCCTTCTCCTTCTCCTTCTCCTTCTCCTTCTCCTTCTCCTTCTCCTTCTCCTTCTCCTCCTTCTCCTTTTCCTTTTTCTTTTTTTTTTTTCTTCTTTTTTTCTTTCTTTTCAGGTCTTGCTCTAAATATTATTATTTATTTGCACTTGACAAGTGCAAAAATCAGATTAAGAACATTGTAGGCCCACATAAAAGGATGGAAGGAAAATATCTCTGTCCAAACAATTAGATTGTATTTTGAAATAAGTAATTTAAGTATTCATTTGTGTGACCAAAAAAAAGAAAAAAAAATGTAACAATGACCATGCAGTTATGTACAGAGTAAGAATGCAGATTGGGCTAAGTGACTTCTCCTTGCCGTATGCAGTTATGCCTTATACACTGGAGATAAGAGGCAAAAATTTAGGGTCTTTAACTTTGGAAATTCCAGTATCAGAAAGTAAAATTTAGAGTTTGCTAATATACCGAATCGCACAGAAATGTCCATCATTTTTTATTTATTTGCCTATATTTTAATTAATTAGTCGTTCAATTTTAAGAAGGAGAGAAGAAAGTAACAGAATACATTTGAATCTATTTGAGACTCAGAGACTGAATTAGTTTTCAAGCTTGTTACAAAAATATGAACATGGATTCACTTTATTTCTCCTGTGTATAGATTCTGTCTAAATGCTTTTATGCTTTTTTTTCTTGTTTAAATTCCTCAGATTGACCATCATTTTATTAAGAATGCTCACATTTCTGAAGATTTTGCTTATTTGAAGTTGTAACATTTCTCATATTTAAGTGTTTTGACCAGCTTTATAGCAGATACCATTATATGTTCTGTATATTTGATTAAATGAAACCTAAGTCAGTTGCTGAGCGGATTATTTTGCACTAAAATCCTTATGTAGTTTGATATTTACTAAATATGGCAGTGATTTATGATATCTTAATTGTGAATGTTTGTGGCAGTGCCGTGCTTAATCAACATTGTGACTAATTCTCTATGCTGAATCCAAAGAGGATACAGCTTCTGATTTTATTCTGAACATTTAGTTGTTAAGTTCAAAGAATTTAAAGATTTTTTTTTCTTCTTTCTTTTTCTTTTTCTTTTCTTTTCTTTTCCTTTTGCTTTTCCTTTTTCTTTTCGTTTTTCTTTTTCTTTTTCTTTTTCTTTTTCTTTTTCTTTTTCTTTTTCTTTTTCTTTTTCTTTTTCTTTTTCTTTTTCGTTCTTTTTCCTTTTTACTTTTCTTTTTCTTTTTCTTTTTCTTTTTCTTTTTCTTTTTCTTTTTCTTTTTCTTTTTCTTTTTCTTTTTCTTTTTCTTTTTCTTTTTCTTTTTCTTTTTCTTTTCCTTTTCCTTTTCCTTTTCCTTTTTCCTTTTCTTTTTCTGAAATAGAGATCATCTGAACAGTGTTAACTATGGAAATAGAAACTTGGCTGGCATTCACTTTATTTTCAGCACCAGACTCTAGGACAGACTTACCCCCCTTCCCCCCCCTCCCCCCCGGAAAAAAAAAAAAAAGGAAAAAGGAGCACAGAGCACCACTGACATATCTTCCAGCATGTGCATAGTCTTCTGTAAAATTGTCTAGTCTGTCTCTTGCTAATGCTTCTGTTGACAAGCAATGGAAGGATTTCTTTTTACACAGGTTTGCTAATTAACTTTCTTCTCTGTTTCGGGTTTGCTAATTAGCTAAGTTTCTTCTCTATTTCTTCTCAGAAACAAGCAAACAAACATATTTGCAGGTAGAGGCAGAAATCTCCATCAAATCACTAGTGTTTTCTCAGGAAGACGTGAGAAAAATGAGCTTGGAAATTAATTCAAAAAAAGAAACTGTGGCAATTCCTTACACTCCTTACACTTACAGAGTACAGTACACTAGTAATATTTCAGTTAACATTGATGATGAAAATCCAAAATGATTATATGGAAAATTGGCAGGTATGTCAATGTAACTACGCTTTGGGAAACCTGTAGATGTAATCAATGACTGTGGGAGAAGCTTTTTCAGGTTCAATTCTTTGTTTTGTTCCTCTCTCTCCACACATCCCCTACTTTTTTCCTTCGTCTTCATCACCTTTATTTATTTATTTATCTATTTATTTTTTGAATGAAACTGCTTCTGCAGTAGAAGGCACATGGAAAGAAGGGAAGTGATACAGACAACTACCATGTTGAGCCCTCTGACTACTATCCATTACTAGTTTTTCATATTGGAAATGAAGAGGTAGGCAAAAGAAGATTTGGGGTGATCAAAAGGGTCTTCAGGGCTCTGGAAAGACTACTGAAGGAATCAGGCCATTTCATGTCTCTCCTGTACAGAGGATTCCACTTCTGTGGATTCCACATACACACAGTACTCAAGGTTAGGCCTCACCAGCACAAAGTAGAGGGACGGGATCACCTCCCTCATCTTGCTGAGTTTGCTTGTTTTCATACAGTCCAAGATAAAGTTGGCATTCTGGGACACGAGGGCATATTACCGTCTCATGTCCAGATTAATATCTACCATTACCTCAGGTCCTTTTCAGTAGGGCTGTGCTCCACCCTCACTTGACTTGTATTGACAGTGGAGATTGCCACAGCCTTGTACTTGGCTTTGCTGAACATCATGATGTTCTCCTGGACCCACTGCTCAAACCTAAGTCTCTGGATGGCATCCCACTGTATGGGTGTGTTGATTGAACCACACAGCTTGGAGTCAGCTGCAAACTTGCTGAGAGTGCACTCAATCCTACTGTCAATATAGCTGATGAAAATGCTGAAGATCACTGGTCTCAGTTACATATCCCTCTGGGACACCACTCATTAATGATTTCCATTCAAACATAGAGCCACTGACCACTTCTCTCTGGGTACAAAGTCAGTTCTTCAGCCTTTGAACAGTCCACCAGCAAAATCCATGGGGAATCATGACAAAGGCCAAAGTAAGTCCAGATAGATGATATCAGTGCCTCTTCTCTCATACACTGACACAGTTACACCATCATAGAAGGTCACAACTTTGATCAAACACGACCAGTCTGGTGAATCATAGAATCATAGAATCACAGAGTGGCCTGGGTTGAAAAGGAACCACAATGATCATTTGGTTTCAACCCCCCTGCTATGTGCAGGGTCACTAATCACCAGACCAGGCTGCCCAGAGCCACATCCAGGCTGGCCTTGAATGCTTCCAGGGATGGGGTATCCACAACCTCCTTGGACAACCTGTTCCAGTGCTTCACTATCCTCTGTGTGAAAAACTTCCTCCTAGTATCTAACCTAGACCTCTCCTATCTCAGTTTAAAACCATTCCCTCTTGTCCTATCACTATCCACCATTGTAAACAGCCGTTCCCCCTCCTGTCTATATGCTCCCTTCAGATACTGAAAGGCCACAATGAGGTCTCTCCAGAGCCTTCTCTTCTCCAAGCTAAAGAAGCCTAGTTCCCTCAACCTTTCCTCTTAGGAGAAGTGCTCCAGCCCTCTGATCATTTTAGTGGCCCTCCTCTAGAACTGCTCCAAGAGCTCCATGTCTTTCTTGTACTGGGGACCTCAGCCCTGGATACAGTACTCCAGATGGGGCCTCATAAGAACAGAGTGGAAGGGGAACAATCGCCTCCCTCTTCTTGCTGACCGTTCCTCTTTTAAGGCAGTCCTGAACATAGTTGACTTCTGGGCTGATGTCCAGCTTCTTGTCTACTAGGACCCCAAGTCCTTCTCTGCAGGGTTGCTCTCAAGGAGATCTTCTCTCTGTTTATATAAATACCCGGGATGTAAAATACAGAGTGTTTTCACTGCTAATTTGTTGTTGTTATTTAACTTGTTTAAAAGAAGAAGCTAAACAGTAATTTTATTATTATTATTTTTTTAATTCTGTATCTTGGATTTCAGTACTGGCCCTACTACAGACTTCTGTAAAGAATGTTTCCAACACCTTCATCATGCCTGGACTTACAACGCACATAACTAATGCAAGTTCTTCAAGGGAAGAACTCTGCCCCTAAAGATGTGTTTTCACTGTTGAAAGACAGTAACAGAGCTGCAGAAAAAAAGCAGTATTCAGTCTGTCTCATCTGTGGCTAAACACAATGTTAGACTTTTATTCAACTGTAAACAACAGATGTTTTTCATATATTATTTCTTTTAATAAAGTCACTTTAAAATGTGAGAATTCATAGAGCATATAAACTTCTCACAATTCGTATAAGATACTGCAGCCTTGAATAATGGCCTTGTAATTCAGAAAGTGATTAAAACAACATATTGACTTTTTAACATGAGTGATGATATGTCATGGTTTTATGATTTTTGGTTATCGGTATTTCACATCATAACATTATTATATAATAATAATAATGCACTGGGTTGATCCAAACTACAGTGCAACAGGACAGTGCTCCTGAGCACTTACAATACATTGATGACATTATTGTGTGGGGCAAAACAGCAAAGGAAGTTTTTGAGAAAGGAGAGCAAATAATCCAGATCCTTCTGTGTGCTGGTTTCGCTATTAAGCAAAGCAATGTGAAAGGAAATTCAGTTCCTAGTTATAAAGTGGCAAGATGGACGTGTCACATCTCAGGATACGTGATCGACAAAATCACTGCCATGTCTTCACCCACTAATAAGAAAGAGACACAATCTTTTCTGGGCTTTTAGTGGGTTTTTGGAGAATGCATGTTTCAAACTATAGCCTCATTGTAAGTCTCCTTTATCAGGTGATGCGAAAGAATAATTTTGCATGTGGTCCTGAGCAGCAGTAGGCTTTTGAGCATACTAAGCAAGAGGTAGTCCGTACTGTGGCCCTGGGGCCAGTACAGATGGGACAGGATATAAAGAACATCCTCTACACTGCTGCTGGAGAGAAAGGTCCCACTTGGAGTTTGTGGCAAAGAGCCTCAGGAGAGACCCAAGGCTGATTCTGGAGTCGAGTGTAGAAGGGCTCTGTAGAGTGCTACACTCCAACTGAAAAGGAGATCCTAGCCGCGTATAAGGGGTTTCGGGCTGCTTCCAAAGTAATTGGTACTGAAACACAGCTCCTTCTGGATCCTTGACTTCCAGTGCTGAACTGGATGTTTAAGGGAAAGGTTCCCTCCACTTGTCTTGCTACTGATGCCACTTGGAGTAAGTGGATTGCATTGATTATGCAGGGAACTTAGATGGGTTTCCTCAGTTGTCCAGGAATCCTAGAGGTGATCATGGACTGGTCTGGAGGTAAAAAGTTTGGAACATCACCAGCAGAAGAGGTATTGTGAGCTAACGAGGCTCCACCATACAATGAACTACCAGAAAATTAAAAGAAATATGCCCTGTTCACAGATGGATCATGTCTTAGTGTGGGAAAGCATCGGAGATGGAACTCTGCTGTGTGGAGCCCCACAAGACAAGTTGCAGAGGCCACTGAAGGGAAAGGAGAATCAAGCCAATTTGCAGAGGTAAAGGCTGTCCAATTGGCCTTGGATGTTGCTGAACGGGAGAGGTGGCCAGTGCTTTATCTTTACACTGATTCATGGCAACTGCCTTATGGGGGTGGTTACAGGTTACAGCAGTGGGAACAAAACAACTGGCAAAGAAGGGGTAAACCTATTTAACTGTGGAAAGATATTGCTTCCTGAACGAAGAATATGGTTGTAAAGGTGTGCCATGTAGATGCTCATGTGCCCAAGAGTCAGGCTACTGAAGAACAACAAAATAACCACCAGGTAGATTGAGCTGCCAAAATTAAGGTGGCTCAAATAGATCTGGACTGGCAACACAAGAGTGAATTATTTCTAGCTCGGTGAGCCCACGAAACTTTGAGCCACCAAGGAAGAGATGCAACATACAAATGGGCTCAAGACCGAGGAGTGGACTTAACTATGGATGCTATTGCACAGGTTATTCATGACTGTGACACATGCACCACAGTTAAACAAGCCAAGAAGATCCCCTTTTCGGGGAGAAGGGCAATGACAAAAATATAAATATGGGGAAGTGTGGCAGGTTGATTATATCATCTTGCAAGAATCTCACAATGGTAAGAGTGCTTACTTTGGTGGAGGCAACCACTGGGTGGCTTGAAGCATGCTAATGCCCAAAACAACATATTGGATCTCGAGAAACAAGTCCTGTGGCGACATGGCACTCCAGAAAGAATTGAATCAGATAATAGGACTCATTTCAAAAATTCTCTTGTAAATACTGGGCCTAAAGATCATGGCATCGAGTGGATTTATCATATCCCTATCATGCACCAGCTTCTGGTAAAATTGAATGATACAATGGTTTGTTAAAACTGCGTTGAAAGCAATGGGTAGCAGAACATTTAAGCACTGGGAGAAGCATTTGGCAGAAGCCACCTGGTTGGTCAATACTAGAGGATTGATCAATTGTGATGGTACTGCCAGCTCCCTACATACTGTCAAGGGAGATAAGATCCCTGTAGTACAAGTAAATAACATGTTAGGAAGAGTAGTTTGGGTCTTTCCAGCTTCTGGGAAGGGCAAACCTCTTTGTGGAACTGTTTTTGCCCAGGGACCTTGGTCCAGCTGGTGGCTGATGCAGAAAAATGGGAATGTTCAATTCGTACCACAGTGGAATTTGATGTTGAGGGAGTGCAGTCAGTAATTCCATGTATATATATATAGGTTTGTGTGTACGTGTGTTTAATGTTTGTTAATTATGGTTTGTTTGTGTATATTAAGCATGATGTGGTGATGTAGAATACGGGGTGGAATGTCATGGTTTTATGGTTTTTGATTATTGGTATTCCACATCATAACATCATGTAGTGCGCTGGGAGTTAAACTGTTAATACTCAAGTTCCGAGTATCTGTCTGGAAGAGACAAAGAACTACATACCCTAAGGGACTTTGCAGTCAGAGAGGAGATATAACCTCTCAGGAGGTCATCTGACCTCCTTTTCTTCATCAGGCTCTCCTCCCTGCTGCTCAACTGGACTGCACATCTCACCTCAGCATTATGGTGAGGCCTATCCACCTTTTGGGCACTCTCTCATTATATTTGATTTATTAGCTTCAATTCTAATTATATTGTATTATAGTATTATCTTGCATTTCGATACTATATTTAGTAAGCTAATTTGTTTCTCCTCAGATTGTTGCCATTGTTTTTTTTTAAATTATTTTGGGGTCCCTTGTTTCCCTTTTCCGGAGGCACAAATCTGAAATCCCTCTACCCACTAGTCATGGAACTGGGCCAAACCAGCCTGTAAACTGTTGACAATGATATTCTAAAGACTAACTATCCTAAGGGACTTGCAAGCTGCCTTTTATTCATCATCCTTCCAAAAAATGCCATAAACCAAGTAAGTAAAATTATAAGTTGAATTATAGATTCACCAAGGTCGGAAAAGACCTCTAGGATCATTCAGTCCAACTGTCCATCTATCACCAATATCTCCCGCTAAACCATGTTCCTCAGTACAAGATCTAAACATTTCTTGGACACCTCCAGGGATGGTGACTCCACCACTTCTTTGGTGGAGAATGGGGCAGCCCATTCCAGCACCTGACCACTCTCCTGGAGAAGTATTTCCTAATGTCCAACCTGAATCTCCCCTGGCACAACTTGAGACCGTTCCCTCTAGTCCTATTCCTAGTTACATGGGAGAAGAGACTGACTCCCACATCATCACAATCTCCCTTCAGGTAGTTGAAGAGAGTGATAAGGTCACCCCTGAACCTCCTCTTCTCCTGTCTGAACAATCCTAGCTCCCTCAGATGATCCTCACAAGGCTCCAGACACCTCACTAGCTTCATTGCACTTTTCTGGATATGCTCCATAGCCTCAATGTTTTTCTTGTAGTGAGGGGTCCAAAAACTGAACATATTTCAATATATCCAGGTGCTAAGTGAACCTTTAGCCTAACATGATTGTATAAAGTGAATAAGTTGTTCTGTTTGCTGATTGAGGTTTGGTATAACTTTTAGGTGACTTTGGGGAAGAGAATTAAGAAGAAGCAATTGTCATAATGAAATTTTCTCAAAAGACAGTAGTTTTGCATCACTGATTTCTAATAAAGGATATCTTTTCTTTTTTTTAATGGAAGAGGTGCACATAGTCCAAGCATAGCTGAGTTGTCAAGATACAATTTCTACAGACACTACATCTGAATTCTGATGATGCTAGGTATCCACTGTCTGAGAGAGTAATGGTATGAGAATTTGACAAATGAAACCTCAGCTAGTTAAGAGAATTTCTTTTTTTCTTTTCTATGACTTTTGGAGGTGATGTGGGTCATTGTCTTTATCTTGCAAGACCAGGTAGTGGTGAGAACTGTAAAGCAGAGAATCCAATAGAATTACTATAGATGAAAAAGACATGTGTATACAAGTGATGTCTTGTGGCAGTGGTGTTGGAACTTGATATTTGACATCTCTTCCAACTCAATCCAGTCTGACTATTCTATGGTTCTATGTAAACTCATTGTGGGTTCCTTGATAAGTAAGCTAATCTCAAAAATCAGTAGCTTCATAAGCTTGACAGAATTTCTTCTGTCTAATTCTAACTGATCTTTTAAGTCTCTAAATCTGTTGTCATAGATGTAGTCACTACCTTTCAGGAAAATAAATTAATGTAAAAGAAACTTAATTCACTAAAATTAATAAATTCTTAGCACAATGTTGTTTGATCATTTCTTCTGAGTGGCATAATATGAATGAAAGGATTTGTGTTCTGATTTTTCATCTCATTTGATTCTGTTGTCTCATAATTCTGTCACTGTGACCCAAATAAGATAATCCCATCTTATTCCCACTCCCCAGATCTTAATTTAGTGCTTATTCAAAAAGCTAATTAAAAATAGTTCCAGAGAAAGAGAGCTTTCAGCTTTCTTGAACTTAATACAGCATGATAAACTTCAAAGATGTACTATAGGATAACTGGAAAGAGATTCATCTGTACTGTGCATAATATATGATAGTAAGAGCTGAGACTAGTAATACAAAGTTTAAATGGATGTGGCCTGAAGGAGATGAAAATAGACCTGGAGCTTTAAAGCCATATGGTTTTTGCTCAATTGTACAGTCTGTATTATTTGTCTAGCTGGTACTGTTAGGAGAATAAATGCCTTTTGTCCTTCTACTTTTCATTACATTCAAATAGAGTAATTGCATTTCTTGCAGTTTATTGACCAATTATGGGTAAAAATCAGACACCTGAATTCAGTAGGTAAGCAAGCACTACCATACTTACTTTGAGATATACATATTGATTGTTTAGTTCAAGTTAACTCGTATACTTAAAGATGACAGTGTGCATGTAGTATCAATGCATATCACTGAAATAAAACAGGATGTATTATTTAAAGTATTTTGCATAGTTGTGACCTCTGTCCTTACTTGATTTTGTACAGAAAATTAACTGGACTAGACAAATGGATAAATCAAGAAGTGCAAGTTTTTATTTCCTGTCCTCAGGTAACAGTGCTATATAAACCAAGAGTTGGTCTACCTTAAAAAGATAAGACTGTTTCCAGCTCTTAATTAATACAGCTTTAGTGAGAAATCAACTTTGCAATTTAAATTCAATTGAGCTTTGATTAAGAGCTAGCTTTGACTACAAATTGAGTGCCTGATCACCCTCTTCTGAAGAACCTTTTCCTAACACCCAACCTGACCCTCTTCTATTGCAGCTCCATGTCATTCCCTTGGCCCTGTCACTGTCATCGGATAGCAGAGCTCAGTGCTGCCACTCTGCTCCCTGTGAGGAGCTGTAAGCTGCCATGATTCTTCCCCTCAGCCTCCTGTGCTCTTGGCTGAACACACCAAGAGACCTTAGCCCATCTTCAAACATCTTGCCCCCCTGACCATTCACTACCTTCATAGCCCTTTGTCCTTTGGACAGTAACAGTCTTTGTCGTTCTTATATTGTGGTGCCCAAACATGCAGCCAGTGCTCAAGGTGAGGACACAGAGCAGAGTGTCCTTCCCCTTGCCCAGCTGTCAGTACTGGGCCGGATGCACCCCAGAGTATGGTGGGATATTTTGGCAACCAGGGCACACTACAGACTCATATTCAACTTGTTGTCATACAGAACCACTCATCTCTTTCTGCAGGACAGAAAATTATTGAAATTATTGTTAATTGTTGGAATCAATCTTACTCTTTAGACTAATTTCATTGCAAGGAAAATTAAATGAACAAAAATCATTGAATGTCATCTAATCCTATTCTTTTCATTCTCTCTTTGCAAAAAAGTTGTGGCTTGGAAACATGCACCTAAGGACGTGTGTACTTGAGTGAACAATAAGGAAGCCGGAAGGCTGGCTCAGTAACTCATGGAGAAAGTTAATTATTTGTTTAATTGAGAATTACTGGATATACTACTATATGTAAAAACATGCGATAGTGATTGAGTCATCTGCACATTTTTTTATTGTCTTAAAAGAAAGAGTTATGTGTAATTATTCAAGAAGAAAACAAACAATTATTCTTTTGAAAGATTGGGTAGTAGTACTGAAAATGGAGTTCCATGAAGAACCATGTGTTTAATTCAATATATTCAATATATTGAGGTTTATTTTTCGCTTTTCACACTCTTTATCAAATATATCCACTTGACATAGAAGATCAATTTACAGTAAATTAGTAGGTGTGCTTTACAGTGTTTGAAAAAGACCTGATTTAAAAAAAACAAACAAACAAACAAAAAAAATATGACTTGCTTTTTAGAAATGATCTTATGAAATACATTCTCTAGATCTTCGAGAAAATGTGTTTCAGCAGATCATTGTAAGATTTTTCTGGTAGAAAATTGAGCAAACTTCTTATTGGCTATTAACAATGACTATCTGCAACCTTTATTGCATATTATGTACAAAGTTGGCATTTCAGATCAAGATTTGCTCTTCCAAATAACATCTTTTTCTAGAAATCACATCTGTAGCTATGTAAACAGTGCTTTGCATTTTGTTTTATTCCCTCCCCACCCGTCCCACACCTTTTTTTTTTTTTTTCCTTTTTTCTTTTTTCTTTTTTGCTTTATTAGTGTTTCACTTCAGGGCACCACCACGCAGTATAAGGATATAGACTGTATTTCCAATTTAAGTGGTTAACAAACTCATTTATAGTGTTTGAATTGAAAATAAGGTTTCTTGCTTCTGACACTTTATGAAACTCCTGCTTTTGATCTTCAGGGTAATCTTTATTAGTTGCAACCAGTAGAACCTGAGATACAGTTTATACAGTTATTCATTTATCTGGACTTCAACACAGTGATGAAAATTGTTTGCCATAGCTTTTTCCTAGACAAACTTTGGATTTAACCTAGATTTAAACCGGATGTGTGATTTGCAAGATGCACAGAAAATTGGCTTACATGCCACACTGAGAGAATTGAGTTCATTGGTTTTTATTCAGATCGTCAGCCTGTCACAACGAGAATCCCCAGGGTTTAGTGCCAGGCCCAAACTGTTCAACAGCTTCATAAATAAACTGGATGATGAGATTATAATCCATCTGTAACTTCACAATAAACCTCGACAATAAACTGGATGGTGAGGTAGACATGTAAGAAAGGAGAGACATGTAAGAAAGGACGCTGGACAGGTTAGAAGAGTGGGCAAGGAAGAAGTTTGACAAAGACAGATACAAGATCCTACACTTGGAAAAACATAACCAAAGAATTCAGTACAGGCTAGGATCTGTATTTGAAGGAAAGCCCTACTATAAAGGACCTGAACATCTTCTTGGACAAGCTGAACATGACTCAGCAGTGCTCTGTTGCAGCAATAAAGTGAGATTGGATCCTGGGCTGCATCCCCCAACAGAGATAGAGATGAGATCATGCTCCAAGTTTGTCAGGCCACACCTGCCCATTTCTGGTTCCCTCAGTTAAAAAAATGCATGGAAAAAATGTTGATAGTTCAAATGAGGCCCACAAAATGGATCTGAGGTTTGAAGGATCTGCTCTTTGAGGGAAGACTGAAGGATTTAAGTCTTTTCATACTGGAGAACAGAGGACTCAGACTCAATGTTCCAATACTTAAAGGGTGACTAAAAAAGAACAGAATCTCTCTCTCTATAGGGAGCCATCTGGGAAAGAGAGGGAGCAATGAGTACAAATTGCATTGGTAGGGGCTTTTTTGTAATATTAGAAAGAAAGTTTTTACAGTGAGAGCAATCAGCCACTGAAACAATCTCTCCAGGGATGTGGTAGAATCCCTGTCATTAGAGATTTTCAAGATGCATAGTACAAAGTGCAAGAAAATCCCATCTATGTTCCCTTTTCCCAGAAGAGGTTGAATCTTTCGTAGTCCTTTCTAATCCAAGCTTTTCTCTGATTCTATGGTTCTGTGGTTCTAAATACTGTGAATTCCATGCACAAAGGAATGTTATCTCCAGGTTTTGAAAAAGTGGAAATGATTGGACACTTCTTTGCACAGAACGGTGAAGATGAAAGTTTCCAAGGATTGTATTGTTTATGTAAGAATGAAACCTAGTCTGTGTCTGATCTCTGGAGGAGACAGAAGGGAGAAGGACTACACATAATACATTTTTTCAATGACTTCAATTACTGGAAGGAAAAGAAAGCTAAGATGAATGCGGTCAGTCTCTGCTATCTGCTCAACATGTGGGCTATTTTTTGATTTTTAGCATTTTGATGTCTATCCAACAGGCAAAGGAGTTATGATTCTTGGAAACTCTGCCAGTATGACTGATGGCAAAGCACTAACAGTGTTCTTGTTGGAAAACTGCAAGCATGTTTCAGAAGAAATCAACTGGTTTTCAATAAGCTCCTAAAGCGTGTAAAAAAACATATCTAAGAAACTGTCTAAAGATCTAAAAGAAGTTAATCATAGGTACTATAATGCACACTCTATCTTTGCTTACTTTGAAATTATTGAAATTACTTAGACATTATGCAGTAAGTATTCTTGTTAGCTAAGTACTTTTACAAGTGTTTCTGAAAGTGAAGAACCTTACATAAGGAACTTCATAAAAGTATTATACTTTAAAATTGTGAGTATTAGCATTTAAAATGCTATTATTTCAGTTTTCAATCTAGAAATATGAAATGTATGTGTATTACTCACATGCATTGCAGATGTTGTGCTCTGTATAGGTAGCCTATAATCATTATATTTCAGCAAGACCCTTTTTGGGAAGCAAGAACACATGGGAGAAGAAGTGCCAAGGTTTTGGGAGGTTTGAAAGCAAATGAGACAGATAATAGCAGATTTATAGTATTTTGTTGTTACTGTTGTTGTTTGTTTGTTTGTATCCAAAAAAACCCCTCCAAATATCGGAATATGTAGAAAGTCATTTCAAATCTGTCAGTCTGAGGAGCCACTTGCTTTTACTAGGCAAGATTTTACATAGAGTCCTCATGAGGTTTTTATACTTTTTTTTTTCTTCAATAGAAAAGTGACCAAGAGAGTTAAGTATTAATAAAACTAAGTACTATTAATTGCTTAGAATGACAAGTAATGTAACAAATACGCATTATTCCAAATTAAACATGAAGATTAATGTTATTTTATCTGGAAATACACACTTTTCTATATTCAAAGACTCAGAGAAAAAATCTAATGAGAATCTTTCAACAAGATACATAAAAAGCTTAATACCTTAACTGCAAACACTCTACTGTTTTTGTGATGTGATCACGCTTTATTCATGGCAATGACATTGTCATTAATTGGGTCTGTCATAGTCATGGTCAAGCCTTTGACAAACTGAAATGAATTGAAATACTAATTCATTGCAGTCGTAAAGGAAAATTTTATTCAAGACAATTTTAGTTAGTTTGCACTAAGGTAAGTAACACCTACATTAAAAAAATCTCCTGACATAATTACACACTGCTCCCGTGTTAAACCTTCTCAGTTGAGATCACTTTTATAAAATTTGATTAATTGCCTGACTAATTTCTTCTGTGTAAAGCTTCCTAGAATTCCAGGTCAGAAGAAACTGTTATAATCAGCCAAATATACAGCAAAATACAAGGATCTTCAACAAATAATATCTGAAACAAATCTCATACATCTGATTGAAATGAAATGTACTTTTTAGATAAATGCTCTAGATTTAAGACATCAATGGCCTGATAATACATTTATCTACAATCCATTATGTATTCCAACTATTCTGAGTATCTGTAAAGTTTCAGTGCTTTTATTAGAAGAGAAAAATATTAATTGCAATGAGTCACTGCTGGCATTTCCGGCTGTGGACAGCCAGAAGGATAATCCAAGTGTGGCAACTTGGAGCTTCTAGCAGAGCTGGTATCCTCTGTCTGCCCACTCAAGAATTGGATCTGAAGAGATTGAAAGCCCTGATTACATGTTTTAGCGAAGGAGTGTCTCAGGACTTCAGATAATGCATTTGTCTTCTTCTAGCTAAAGTGAGCAGAATGAGGTTCATTTCGTTTATCAGCTGATGAACTACAATGTTGGAAGCCTTGATTGCTTAGCCCAAATACTGAAGGTGTCTGTGAACTTGTGGGACTATGAAGAGTGGCTTCTGGAACACCTGATTATCACGGAATAAAGCATCCTCTGAAATAGTAATTTAAGGCAAGTTTATATCTGCATTACATAATATATGAACACTATGAACACACTAATCAATTCTTTTTTTTTTCATTTTTTCATTTTTTCATTTTTTTTTTTCTCTGTTGAAGCATATATTCACTTGAATAAAGATTGTTTAGGATTATCTAAATTCAGAACTTGCTAATGACAAAGGAAGAGAACTTTACCTTTTCTTCGTTTTCTTCCATATTTCCATATTCTGACACATGCTAAAAGAAGAGAAGATAAACGGAAAAGAATTAAGACAACAAATTATTGAATGACAATTCCTGGATAAGATAGTTTTTCAGTAGATTATATGAGTATAAATTCTGTGAATGAATAAAATTAAGAATTAAAAGTACAATTGTTTTCATTTGGCTGGCATCAAGTCTAATGAGTTCTCAGAAAATTCTGTCAGATATAGATGGACTTCTGCTGAGGACAGAAGACTTTTGAATCAAGTTGAAACTTAAGCTTTTGAAATTTTTGAAAAGAGTTAAGTGTTGCTGAAACTGCAGGCTAAAATTTAAACAAGAATGTAATCTTCATAAGTAGCAACTACTAGAATATTTTGTATCCATTATCCATTATCTATAATAATAGATAAAATGTTTATATTTGCATTATAGGAAGTAGTGCTTTTCTTTCATTTAAGTACAATACAGTTTGCAGTCACATCAGAAAAAAACAGTCTTTGACTTGAGGTTAGTATACCTAGGAATATTACTCCTAGGATTTCTATACTGTGTCTGAAAATAGAATATTTTTCACAAAATCTTTTCCTGAAGGTAGTTTTTCTTGTGAGACTTTACCTAAGAGATTCGTGTTTTGGAAGGAAACAAACAAACAAACAAACAAACAAACAAAAAAAAACCAGAAACAACTGTGTATTTAAAACTATTTTATCTTCATCTTCCTCAATTCACAGGTATTTTTTCTCCAGCCTGATGAAACTTTGAATACTCTGCCTAGAATACACTGAATTACTTGTGCCAAAAATTTCTGATTTTGGAGAAAGATTTGCTACTTAATTATGTCTGAGATTTGTGTTGTTAATTTAGAGCTGCATGTAGATCTCATGATGGAATTATGCAGAGATTTTAATACATAATTCACATTCAATTCATCTCGTATGACTTATGAAAACATGCCTGATAATCATGTTGAGGATTTCACCAGGGGAAAAGCTGAAGAACTGCCAACAATTCAGTGTGACAGCAATCCACCCAGAATGAGTCTCAGCACATATTTGATCTGCGATGGAAGATAAAAAAGGGATAGAGAAATCTACTGTTTTCCATATATTGTTTTTATTGGATCTTGCTTAGAAGCTGTCTGTGTTTGGAAGCGACTTTAATTGGCCAAGACAAACAGAATTCTTGAGGACTTCTTGCTTCAGTTACAAGAAGCATC
This sequence comes from Chrysolophus pictus, assembly GCA_037305975.1. Taxonomy (NCBI): domain Eukaryota; kingdom Metazoa; phylum Chordata; class Aves; order Galliformes; family Phasianidae; genus Chrysolophus; species Chrysolophus pictus. The sequence continues at coordinate 7,582,532 of CM074614.1, forward strand.
ACATTCACAGGTTTTTATTTTGATAGGAGATTTCAATTACCCAGATATCTGATGGGAAAGCATAATAGTGGGCTGCAAAGAATCCAGGGGACTCCTGAAGTCCACTGATAACAAATTCTTAGATAGGTATTGGACAGAACAACAGAGGTGAAGTGTTACTGGACCTGGTGCTCATCAGTGTGGAGTTCATTGTTAAAGTAGTTAAGAATGGAGGTAATCTGGACTATAGTGACCATGCTTTAGTAGAGTTTGTGATCTCGAGAAACATGGGGCTGGCGAACAGTGGAATAAGGACCCTGCACTTCAGAAAATGAACTTACACCTGTTTAAGAAATTACTGGATGAGATCCCCTGGAAAACTGACCTTAAGGATATACATATGGAACAAAATTGACAGATTCTTAAGGACACCTTTCTGAGAACACAAGAGCTCTCCATCCTCCAGCATAAAAAATCATGCCGAGAAGTCAGGAAACCTGCAAGACTGAGCAAAAATCTACTGGTCAAACTGAGGAATAAGAATGAAAAATATAGGTAGTGCAAGCAGGAACATGTGACCAGGGAAGAATACAGGGATGCTTTCCAGACCTGCAGAGCTGAGATCAGGAAAGCTATGGTGTAGATATATGAGAAAGGAGAACAGGAAAAAACAGACATACAGAAGGTTGAAATATGCAGCAGTTCTTTGCCTCAATCTTTACTGACAGAGGCTTCTGATGCCTCCCTCCCACAACAAGTTCAAGACCATCTTATCAGACTGAATATGTATGGAGCCCAATAACATGCACTCCAGGATCCTGAAGGAACTGATTGTTGTAATTACCAAACCACTCTCCATCATATCCATCAAATGTCGTGGCAGTTAGGGGAAGTCCCTGGTGACTGAAGAAAGAGAATCATCACTCCCATTTCTAAGAAGAGTAGAAAAGAAGACCTGGGAAACCACAGGCAGTGAGCTTCACATCTGTGGCTGGGAAGATCATGGAACAGCTTCTCTTGGAGGATATACTAAGGTAAGATGAAGAGGTAATCTGAGACAGTATGATTTCACCAAGGGCAGTTCCTGACCTGCCAGTGCCTGACTAGTTTGATGCCTTCTCCAATGGAGGGACAGCACTGATGGATAAAGGAAGGTAATCAATGTTGCTAGCTGGATTTGTACAAGGCCTTTGAGATGGTCCCACACCACATCCTTACTGCTAAATTGGAGAGATATTGATTTGAAGGTTGGACTGTTTGATGGATAAAAAGTTGGTCACAATTAGAGAGTTGTCAACTGCTCTATGTCTAGGTGGAGATCAGTGATGAATAGTGTTCCCCACTGGTATCCACCTTGGGACTGGTGCTCTTGAACATCTTAGTCAACAACATGGACTATGGGATTGAGTGCAGTTGACACACAGAAAATGAAGAAACTGATGATAGAAGGAAATTCTTTGCTCAGAGGGTGGTGGGGCACTGGAATATATTGTCTGGAGAAGCTGTGAATGCCCCATCTCTGAAGGTGTTCAGGACCAGTTTGGAATGGGTACATGGCAAAGGGTTGTAAGCAGATGACCTTTGAGATCTTTTTCATCTTAAGCCACTTTATGATTCTATACCTTCATTATTTCATTGCAATGCCATATAAAACTACAAATTGGTGATTTGATATAAATAATATGAAATGACACAGAACATTGTGAAATCAATTGTTATAGAATGCAGGTTATGAGTTAAGGAAAGTTAATTGAACTAGTATATACAGTTTATTCATCTCTTATATTTAGTCCTAACACTGGCAGAATGAAGTAGTTTCCTGGCACTCCTTCACCGGTGTATTGTACTACATTATATATAATCGAGAAAATTACTGTAATTAAATTGAACCCATATGCTTCAATATCTGGGCCGTAACTTAATATTCCGTCATATTCAGTATTTGAGAAGCAAGAAGGAACAAAGGATTGAGAAGACAACCTGGGAAGTTGTCTGATTCCTTTAAAATACAAAATAAATTGGAAAACATAGAAATATCTATAATTTGTTTGCAATCCTAGCAGAATGTTTCCTGATCAGCCAAGGCATACATATTTCAGAGGAATTTTATTTGAATTCAGATAATGTGATACTCATATAGAAAAATGCCTGCAACACAGTATTAATATCCATTTTGCAGTTTTACCCCCAAAGTCTACACTTGATTCTGATAATCCAGGTAACTATATGCTGGTACCTAGTTTTCTCTTTTGATCAATTTTTTTAAAAAATTGATGTGCAAGTAGATGTCTACATAGTGTCATCCCTTAAAGCTAATATTCAAAACAAGTGTTTGAATGCCTTTGTAAGACTCAAAGACACTTGTTTCAGAAATCAATAATTTCATTTTGTTCTGGGTTCAATCACTCTAACTATCTGGAATTTCAAGAACTAATCACCAGAAAGTCCTGAGGAAAAAAAAAGAAAAAAAGAAAAAAAAGACCAAAAAAAAAAAAAAAAAAAAGGGAGAGAAAAAGAGAAAAGACAATAATATGGTTAAATTTATCGTGAAAGTGAACAAATAAACAATAATCTTAATTTGAACAAAATCTCTTCACCAAGACAAAAATTATTATTTTTTCTTTACTGGGTGTTACATTGTTTATTAAAGAAAAATTAAGATCTTTATGGAAATGGAAGTCCTGAAGTCTGGGAGGAGTATTGATCTGTTGACACCAGAAGAGCACTACACTAAAGAATTTTCTGATGTTTAATTTTGTTAGATTTTTTTTTTTTCAATAGAGGGAGATATTCCAATATTTTAGCAGCAGAAATTGAAGGATTTCACTATGTGAATTCACTATGAGAATAGATAGTAGAAAATTCATTTAACAATGATTTATGTTATTTAGAATTTGTTTTAATTTCATTTCTGAACAAAATGAAATCTCTGAGCGTTAGAAAGATTTGATTTTATTTATGCAACAAGGAAGTGGAGTGTTACAGAAAAAAACAGATTGACAAAAGGAAGTTAGTTCTGTGTCATATGGAAGTGGATGTGCATCTTCTTAAGTTTAGAAGGAAGAGATAATGTGATACAAAGTTCTAAATAAATTGCTAGTGGTGGACATTTCTAAGATATTATCAGATTCATCAAAATGGTAAGTGGTGAAATGGTTCAATTACCTTCTCTATTTCAGAAAAAACAAGTACATATGGATCCCCATGCTAAAACCCTCTAAAGATAAAAAATATCAAAGTTGAACTTATTATATTACATTAGAGTGTAAATTCACTTGCAATCCTCCATTGTTTCTTCTCTGTAGGATCCATACTTTTTTTCCCCCTTTTATTTATTTATTTATTTATTTATTTATTTATTTATTTATTTATTTATTTCCCAACAGAAGAACAGGAGACTGAAAAAATAAGAAGCCAGCTTATGCTTACTTGGCCGTTACAAACTTAAAACGTTTGTAATTGTAGCTAAAAGAAATATTTTATCAAGTACTTAATTATAGAAAAATAGCTAGAATTGTAATTGTTGTGTTTGAATAGAGCTAAGTCCTAAGAATTTACTTCCCTTATAGGTGCTTTCAGTAAAACAGTGACTGTATTAATTTTGGAAGAAAATACTCAGTAGATAAATACTTACTACTTTTATTAGCAAAGGAATTATTGTTCCAAGTCATACTGTGTAGATATTCATGCTACAGTTAGTAGATCATCTGAATAAAGGCTTACGTAATGCAACCATTGATCTATTTTAGTAAGCAGAAAAGAAGCCATCTAAATTCACCTATATCTTTGAAATATAATTTTACCTCAAGTAACACAGTTTAAAGCAGTGAATACAGCAAAAGGGACTCAGGACACCAACTACTGAAACACTGAGTGGCACTGAAAGTTTATGTGAATTTTACAAGTTTCTGTTGCTTAGTTGCAATGCTTAATCATAACACAGTAATAATGAAAAGCACTGGAAAATAATCAATGAAGTGTTTTTTATGCTTGCAGAGATTTATTTGTAGGCTATGTTGTCTGAAAGTTCATTCCTATCCTCTCGAAAATAACAAAAAATAAATATGGTGTGAATTAGCAGATATAAAGGCTACAATATGATATACGTTTTCTTAGTGTTACATTTGGCAAATATACAAGGATAATTCTGGTTCATTCACAGGAAAAAAAAGAAAAGTATGAATTCTGTTTAATTAAGTTCTTACAAGGTTGTCTTTTTTCCCTCTGCTTGGCTTAGAAAATGACATGAAAATGAGGTGTCAGTGTTCCGTGATTGATTGTATTTTTCTGCTTAAATCAAAATAGGAAACTGTCAGAATAAGAGAGATAATGCCTTGCACAAAGCGCAGGTGCCACCATCTACGTCAGCATTTATTTTGCAGCTAGTGATGCTAGGGGCTCACTGCTCTGAGATTTGTTCTGTCTCACAGCCATCTTTCTGCAGATAGTGCATTTCCTATCTCCAGTTTATACTCATTCAAGAGTACTTCTTGGATTTAAACTGTTGCTAAACCCAGGCCTCAAGCCTGAGTCATGGTTTTATGACTTCTGTTATTGGCATTCCACATCATAACATCATGTAATGCACTGGGAGTTGAAGAGTTAATGCCACATTTCTGTGGATTGACGATAGTTCTGGGTACCTGATTTTCAGAAAAGAAAGAATGAGCTACAGATCCCAGGAAGCTTCATTGTTCTGTTTCCACCTTCCATTTAAAGGGAAAGATAAAACCGATTGGTAGTCACAGGTCTCTCCTTCTTTCTTTCTGCTCATCTCTGAGGTGTGTGATCCCTAGCTGTTTCATCTTCAGCATTAGAGTAAGGCTTTTGGTTTTGGACACTCTCTCATTTTATTTGATTTATTCACTTCAATTCCAATTATATTGTATTATATTGCATTATCTTGAATTCTACTTTCTTATTTAGTAAATTAGTTTTCTCCCTTATCTCACTGCCATTTTTTCTAGCCCCATCTCAGGGTGTGGATCTATGGGTCCTCCTGCTCCCATTTGTCATGGAACCAGACTGAACCAGACCTTGAACTCTTGAGAGCTGTCTATTTCAGTGCTTAAATTCATGGCACGTCTATGGCCCCCAGTCTCCTCTACTACAATTGGTATATTTTTATTTTTATTTTTTGCTACTGCTCTTGCAGGATTTCACTGATTAAAACTAGAGAAAAAAATGTGTGAAGTATTCAGAACATGAATTTTCCCATTGAAAAAGTTTATTATCATTCACAACTGCTAAAATTTTCTATTTTCTTCAAAGGTAATGCAAACTGGGTATTTTTTTATTATCACATGTGACAAAAATGTGAATAGTCCTGATTAGCTGATCATCAGACATGATAGATCCCAATTAATTGTTTGATAATTGTTGTTGTTTGCCCATCCAGCAGCTAGCTATATTGCTGGGGAAAAGTAGCTTAAGATAATTCAGTGTAAATTAAAATTTTCTGGGTTTTCAAAGAATTACTGTTTGTTCCCCTTTTTATTAATGAATTTACATCATTTTTTCAAGGCACAAACGAAGAACTAATAAAACAAAATTTATTTTAAAATGATGCAATTGCAGCATGATTTTCCAATTCTGTTTTTGCTTTTCTGTTCTCAACATCTAGAAGTTAATGCTTGTTTCTCTTATAGATGTATTTTACTCCAGCTCTAAACTTACCTGCAAAGTATAGACAAGCAGTTCTTATGGGCACTTAAAGAAAGGATGGAGGATTTGTACAGAGCCTGATCAGAAGTGGTGAACATCAAAGTTTGAATTAACTCTGCACAGCTCCCTGCAAATTTGATGTCTATTTGAAATGTGAGGTTAGTAAATTACAATCATTTTAGATAAATATCAGCTAGTTAATCTAGCTGACTCCAAGAACCTGCCTGAAAGTAGCTGTAGCTGAAAGCAGTTTATTGTATGTGCAGTATTTTCAAGCTGTACAATTTCTGCTGCTCAAAGATTCTGTCACACCCAAGGGATGAGCTGGAATGTTTTATTGTACTCAGAGGCTCTGTGCACATGAAGGATTTGTTAAACTCATTCTGATCAGTTCATTAAAAGCTTGAATGCTATTTGAAAGCCTTCTGTACTGATTGGATTTCACTCAAAAATTCTAATTCAGAGTGATAAGCATAGACTAAAAGTTACAATGGAGATAGAGAACAAGTAATATCCATTTTCCTGCAATTTATCTTCTCTGAACATAGTGTCTCTCTTGTGATGTGACTCAGCAATGTACCAGTACTCCCGAAAATATTGATTACAATGTTCTATTTTTTCTCCTGCATATCTTGTGTATCTATCAAGATGGGAAAAAAGAATAGGAAAAAAAAAAAAAAACCCACAGAGGATATTTTCTCTTAGAAATTAGAAGGCACTAAATAAACATTTGTAAACCTATGCCTTTTTTCTTCATTTAAAAGTCTGACATTTAAACCTTTGTTTTAGAATAAGTTCTCCCAGTAGCAGTGAGTCAACGACACTATATTGCACTTCAAATGGCTTTATCCCATGAAAGGAATGGTTCATAAAGAATGGGCTATAAGTGATCTTGTCAGTGTCTTGAGTCAAAAATGTAAGGGAATATCATAGTGAAATATATATGGGAACATGAAGTTTGCATTTCTGATGGCATTGTGTTGTATATTTTCACCCTGAAGCCCACACGTGGCCTGGTCCAGCCCATTCGGCAACTGGCATCTGTCCTGTAGCATCATGGCAGCAACTCTGCCCCACCGAGCTGCCTGGCCCAGCTGTGGACGTACACCCATCATTCACAACAACCACATATCAGTGTGCATTTGCAATTGGCACTGTCTGGGCTGAAACCAGGACACTGAGAGGACACAGTGCTCTGCTAGTTCTATTTATGGCAAATAATATTATGCGTTTTGATATAGTGGATAAAAACAGTCCTGTGAACAAAAAAAATGTGGAGCTTGCTTTCAATTTAGATAAAGAAATTTGAAAATAAGTTTCAACACTTATAAGTAAAAAAAATAATTTTTTGTTAAATTTGTGACTCCATTTTCAGTAAACACAAATGCATTGTGAATTTTCAAATTGAATGTACATAGCTGCAATCACATATTCAACTTAAAAAATTGATCATGTCTATCTACTAGACTTTTATGGGATTTCTCTTACCAGAGAAAAACATTCCTTGTTTCACAAGGCCACACGTGGGCCATCGTTATTAGTAGCATCTACATTTGTGAACAAATATTTTCAAGAAAGAAATGCAGGAAGAGTAAGATTTCATCAAAAGTCTCTGACAAACACATTGAGAACTCACTAAGAGTTGCAACCACTACCGCTTACCTGGACTGATGCATTAGTTTCACAAAATCAAGTTAAAATATTTCAGTAGTTTTATGTTATATGGATGGAATATCTGCTGTCTTAACTCTTTAATTCATTTATTTTTTCATCAATTCACTAACTTGTGTGCCTATAAGCAAAACACTTACCTACTTGATGTGAGAGTGCTCATCCTTCCTACTTGATCACACTGCAGGTATTCAAGGGTGTATGAAAACCTTAGCAGCTCAGCTTTCTGGATAAATTGGCACATTTGTATTAGCTGAGAAGATCATCTCCCTAGACCTACTGGCCATGCTGTCTTTGATGTACCCCAAAATACCTTTGGCCTGCTTGAACAAAAGAGCACACTGATGAGTCATGGCCAAATTGTCATTCACCAGGACACCTAGGTTCTCCTCTGCAGAACTTCTTTCCAGCAAGTTAGCCCTTAATCTGTAAAGATGCATGCAGTTATTTATTTTCAGGTGTAGGACCTTACACATACCCTTGTTGAACCTCACAAGGTTCGTCTTCACTCAACTCTCCAGTCTGTCTATGTTTTGATGAATGGTAGCACAGCCTCCTGGTGTGACATTCAGTCCTCCCAGATTCTATCATCAGGAAAATTGATGAGGATGTAGTCTGCCCCTTTGATACCAAAGGCTTAAATAATTTGGCTAGTACTCAAAAATAGACTGTTCTGTGCTCTAGACAAGATAAAAATAATCCCATTAGTCTATGAGATAGGCAAGAGGAGGCACCCTTGGGTATCTTGTGCAGAGACAGTTTTGCAGTATGTTATGCAGGCATGTCTCAGAAATTATCACAGAAACAAAGAATTACAAAGATCCTCAAGAGATCGTCAAGTCCAACCTGCTAATGCAGGTGCCTTATAATCAGTTGCACTGGTAAGTGTACAGATGGATTTTGAATATCTCCATAAGAGATTGACAACCTCTCTGATCATCCTGTTCCAATGCCTGCCACCCTTTCTGTAAATAAGTTTGTCCGCATATGAAATTTCCTATGTTCAAGTTTTTAGGCCATTGCACCTTGTCTCAGCGCTAGGCACCACTAAGAAAAGCTTAGCCTCATCCATTTGCCTCCCACTTCCTTTTAAATATTTATAAACATTAATCAGGTTCCTCTCTCAGTCTTCTTTTCTCCAGGCTGAATAGATCCAGGTTATTCAGTTCTTTCCTCATACAAGAGATTATCTAGGCCCTTTATCATCTCTACTGGACTCTATTTAGGAGATCTGTAATATATTATTATTATTATTATTATTATTTTGAATGTATATAATGTATATGATTGTAACCGGTGTGCATGCTACTACGAAGATCCACCATGTGTCCACTTCAACGTAAACAAATGTCAGTTTTCCAGACACTCATTCAATTCAGAGATTTTTCTTGGATATCATTTTTTGTAAAATCTTCATCCAGGTGATAGATGCAGATGTTAAACAAGACCAGACTCAGTACCAACCTCTGGCGTATACCAGTAGCTACAGGCCTCTGTATCACTGATCACAACTTTCTGAGCTCTGCCAATCAGTCAGTACTCAAACCTCCTCATTGTTCACTCATCTGTCCCACACTTCATCAGCTTATCTACAAGGGTGTTGTAGGGAGACTATGTTAAAATATTGCTGAAGTCATCCACTGATCTCCCCTTATCTACCCAGCTCACCATGACATCATAGAAGGTTACCACATTGGTCAAATAGGGACATGTACCCCGTAGGGTGTCTCAAAGTATGGAGATCATGGCCCCCTTTTTATCCTCATCTCTTGACTGCATTGTCCCTCCTTCTTTCCTCACTGGTTGAAGTACTTGGTGGATACAGACTGCCGGTTCCCCTTATGTATGTTCCCACTTGTATGTGAACATCTTCACATTATGCACTGCATCTGTAATTACATCCAACTTATGCCACTCGGGGAGGAGAAGTTAATATAAATGAGCCTATAAAGCCTGTGCAGTAAAGACCAAAGTTCAAAAGTTCAAGCTGTTGATTGACATTTGTAATTTAAAACTTTATTTGATGAGAGTATACAGATGTCATGTGAAGATAAATTTGTAAGCATCTGAACAACAACTTGTGAGCAAGGGCATCTTGTTTTCAAGGCTCTGTACAAATAATTTTGTTTGCAAGAACATCTTGTTTGTAAGCCTTCTTTATTTCATAACCATGATTTTCCCTTGCTGAACCTATATTGCCTACTCCTGATGACCTTCTACTCCTCCACTTGCTTGGAAATGACATCCGAAATAAGTCATTTAATCACCTGCCTAGGTATGATGGACTGGCCTGTAGTATCCTTGGTCCTTCTTCTTGCTCATTTAAAGACTAGCATGTCATTGTTTTTTCTCCCATCCTCAGGAACCTCTTCTGTTCTCCATGTCCATTCAAAAATGACAGCTGTTTGGCAGATGATCTCTAACCAGATTCTCTTTGACCAAAGAAAACTCTTCCTTTCCCCAGACTCCCTCTCTTACCCCCAAGATCTAGGATTCCTGAGGGACAGTCTTAGCAGTAAAGACTGAAGCAAAGAAGGCACTCAGTATCTCCACCTTCTGAGTATACTCCTTTTCCAGGACACCCATCTCATTCAGCAGCGGACACCTGTTTTCCCTACTCTTCTTTTTTCTGTTGACATATTTAAATAATCCTTTCTTATTGTCCTTGATCTCTCTGGATAGATTTAATTACAAGTGGGCTTTAGCCTTCCTCATTACATCCTCAAATACCCTGACAACGTCTTTATACTCCTCTCAAGTGGTCACACTCCTTTTCCACATTCTGTAAACTTTCTTCTTTCATTTGACTTTATCCATGAGCTCCTTGTTCCCATCCTTCATGAATGTCTTTTGCCACCTGCCTGATTTCTTAGTCTTAGGAATGCACCCATCTTGGGCTTGGAAGAAAAGGTGCTTGAATGTTAACCAACTCTATCTGGTCTCCTTTGCATCCCAGAGTGCTAACCCATGAGAAACCTTCAAGCAGGTCCTTGAAGAGGTCAAAGTTTTCTCTCTTGAAGTCCAGGATTTCAATACTACTCATTGCCTTGTTTCTTTCACGGAGGATTTAGAACTCTACTATCTCATGGCCACTGCAGCCAAAACTGACCCCAGGCTTCATGTCTTCTACCAGTCCTTTCTTGTTTGCAAGAAGGAGGTCCAGCAGCACACCTTTCCATGTTGGCTTCTCCACAACTTTGTCATTGTTTTATGATGTTTGGTTATCAGTATTCCACATCATAACATCATGTAATGCACTGGGAGCTAAAGAGTTAATGCTCCAGTTCCGAAAACTGTCCCAGAAGAGAAGAACAACTACATATCCCTGAGAACTTCACGTTCAGAGGAGGGATAAAATCCCTGGCAAAGTCATGGAACCTCACTCTCCTCCCTTCTGCTCATGCTGACCGCACATCTTGCCTCAGCATTAGAGTAAGACCTTCAGTTTTTGGACACTCTCTCTTCAATTCTCGATTGGAGAATCACTCTCTATTAGCTCCAATTCTAATTATATTGTATTATATTTTATTTTAGTGTGTTCTCTTGCATTCCGATATCTTATTTAGTAAATTAGTTTATTTCTCCTCAGATTCCTGCTGCTGCTTCGTTTTAGGCCCATCTCTCTATTCTTTTTCCTTATATCTATCTGGGGTCTATGGGTCTCTTTACCCCACTAGTCATGAAACTGGGCCAAATCAGCCCATAAACCATTGACACACTTGCGTCAGAAAGTTATCTTCCACTTGCTGTCGGAACCTCCTGGTCTGTGTGTGCTTGGCTTTTGCTTTTCCAACAAATATCAGGATGACTGAAGCTCTCATACGAAGAAGTGCCAGTGATCATAAGGCTACTCACAGCTCTTTGTAGAATGCCTTATCAAATTCCTCCTTCTGATGTGTGTGGAACACCTCATTAGCTTCCTTCTCTTGATCAGGCAGCCTGTAGTGAGCACCCACAATGGAGTCATACGTATTAGAGTGCCTCTTAATTCTTATTCACAAACTTTTTCTTTTTTCTAGACAGAGCTAGATATATTTCAGCTGCTCTCTCACATAAAAAGCAACACCACCTTCTTCCCTTCCAGGCTTGTCTTCCTTAAAATGTACATAGCATTCCATGATAGCTTTCCAGTCGTGAATTCTCTCCCTCTATGTCTCTGTTCTCTGTGTACCTCACTCTATTTATATTTTTTTCTGCTTTTACTAGGATGAACTATCAATCATTTCCCAGTGAAGTTTAGGGACACCTGCATCTAGTTCACCATTATGCAGTGATTGTTAACTGTACTAATACTAGACTGATAATATTTTTTATTTTCCCATGTAGCCTGTTTATAAATAATTCCTTCCACTTCAAAGAAAAGAAGTATACGGAGGCAAGTGCATACTTGGGCTGCAAACAGAATATCTTCTTGCTTTCTCCACCTCACCAGGTGCCTTTGTATAGCAGGTATGAGGCTCTGGAGGTGGAATGCTCATCTGTGAGTGTTAACATTGTGTTTACACTGGGAGAACCAGCAAATACTAGAAAGGCCTTCTCAAAGTATTAAGGCTATGCCCCAAAAGAAGAAAAGATGATTATTAGTTGTAGTTGACTCCTCCCTGCAATATGATGGGTAGACATTCTTCACAGAGAAGTCCGTTGATTCCTGGCCTTGGTTGAAGAATGTCACCATGAAACTGCCTACCCTTTATAATAGATAATAACCCTTTATTGCCAACAGATAATAACCCTTTATTGCTTTTCCACAAGGGAAGTGATGAAGGAGCTACATGTTGTTCAAGGGCTATCAAAAAAGAATTCAGAGTCATTGAATGTCTCTTGAAGAAATTGAGGGCACAGGTAATCTTCTTGTATCTTCATCCTGTAGTGGATAATAACCTGAATGACGTGGAAAGATCTGATCTATAAACACCTATTTTCGTGTCTAGTGCAATAACAAAACTTTGTTTTTTTTTTTTCTGACAATGGGATGGCCTGCATGATACTAGGCTTGCAGTCACCCAATCAGTTTCAGCTCTCTTTAAGGAGTAAAAGGGTCGTTGGGTAAACTCTATGAGGGCTCATTGGTCAAGCCTTAATCTGGATTTGAAAGGGAGAAGGAGTAATAGTAAGCCTGCTCATGGTAGGGTGTGGAAAAGGTGCTGGCGAAGGCCCTCAGCCCACTGTCCTGAGATGTGCTAGCAACATTACAGCAGACTTGAAATCGTATGATAATGATCCAAGGACCACCAAAGCAATAGGGGAAGGCAACAGGGTATCTCAAGGGAAATACTTCAAGGAAATTAAGGAGTTATCCTCTAAGGAGGTGGCAAGGCTGGCTATGCAAATGAACAGCCTCTACATCAATTCAAACAGCCTGGTAAACAAAAAGAGGCAGCTGAAAGGCACTGTGCTACTAGAAACCATCACATAGTTGCCATCACTAAGTGCTGATGGGATGATTTCCATGACTGGAGAGTTGTTATCAATGGCCACAAGTTGTTTGGAAAGAATAGGCAAGGAAGTAAATTTAGCAATAGAATTACCACTGATAAGAAGGGCAGTATATGACCCTGCAATTCGACATACAGTATTTGTATTTCAGTAGGGGAAAAGAGATTAACTAAGAAAAGTTCCTTGTACCTTGTACCCTGAATATGTAAAAGTTGAGGAAGAAAATTTGGATGTGCATAGATTAGCTTTATACAATGGAAGTTTTCTAATAATAGAAAATCAGCATACATTTCACTTGTCCTTTCCTAAAATTAACTTTTTTAAATTTATTTATTTATTTATTTATTTAATATAAAATGAAAATTGCCTTTGGAATGTTATGTGTAAATTCTTCCTTGCTTCAATAATGTCAGTTTCCTTCTTCAATTAAGGGATGAAATACACTTTAAATACCTTGCTGTTTCAGGAGCTGAGTATCTTTTCATTAGAGTCACAGAAGGAATATTGTCATGATCAGAGATTCTCTCTTAGTTCAATCTGATCCACCACAAAGTGTTAGCAGTATAATCAAAACTAGAATTTTCTATCTGGGAATTGTATGAGAGTGAGTCGAATTTTACAAATCATGTTCCACTCTGTAACAAATTATCTGTAGTGGATAACTTCAGCCAGTCTTCCGTTCTTTTAAAGTGAACCGACAGTCTGTTGTCTGCCCCAGCTTTTATTCTTACCCTGTATATATACTCTACAAGAGTACATCAGATCTGCTATTAAAACAATACTAGAACAACTCAGATATGACTTAAAAAGTTATTGGAAGATTTTTTTTTTTTTCATCTCCATTGATTCATCCCAACCTCCCTGACATAATTCCTTTTCTATTAGTTCTCACCAATTTTCAGTCACAGACACACATATAATCTCCAACACTGACGTTTTTCAACTAAAGTAAGAATCAAAAGTGTGCTTTGCTTAGAGCAGAACTTAGTGAAAAGCAAGAAAGTCTTTAAATCAGCATTATTTGCCCATGATCCTAGTGCATCTTATTCCTTCCCTCAGTTATGTTCTCCATTGTTGTATTCCTAAGGAGCAATGATGTTGCATGACAATAAAGGTAACCTGTGATTCTTTCCCTAATCTACAACTCTCCTCAGTCTGGTTATCTGTCCTGCTGACTCACTCTTCCCTTGGCAATGGGAACAGTTCCTGGGTGGGCTTTGAGTCAAGATGAATGAATAGAGAACTCTTTGAACTGTTTTGTCAGTGACTCCTCAATGCAACAGAAAATCTCTCTAGTGTATTTAAAAAAATACTCTGACATTGAATATGTCTGCATGTTTTTTGAAGATCAATATGTTCAGCGTAAAATGTGGCTAAAACTATTTTGAACAGGTTCAGCAATAGAAACACAATTATTATATTAAAAACATTGTGTAATTCATCTCCCAAGTTTGAAATAGTGTGGCAGACGCTGAGGTTATTTTTGATTAGTTTGATTTCGTTCCTTTCGTGGGTTAGTGGGTTATGGCAGTTAAAATTGTTTCTTGTTGAAATACTGGAAGCTAATTTCAAAACTGATTTTTCATTACTGAAGGTCAAAAATGTGCAGTGTTTAACGAGTATATAATATTCCTTACTTGTCCTCATGTTCAGGATTTAAAAGCAAATAAGTGTAAGTTTTTTTAATTATTCCTATTGTAAAAAAGATAATTAAAATACATCCTTCCTGGTTGCATGACAATTATAAAAATAAGTCACTTTTAAAAGTCAAGTGAATATTCACTTGTTTTTGAGATTGAAGAAAAGGCAGATTTCCTCATCATGTGTTAAATTAAATCTTAATTAAGGTTAATTTTAATATTTTAATAACCTGTAGTGATGATAGCATTCTAGGTTTTAAGGGCTGGTATCTTCTGGTAGCTCTATGTCAATGTCTGAACTTGTGGGGTTTGATTTTATATCTTGACTGAAGGGATTTAATTCAAGAAGAAATCTGTATATGTACAGATATATGTCTGATATATGTACATGACAGATACATGCCATAGATACAGATATATGTATATGACAGAAGAAGGAAGATAGCCATTCTTAAATAAAAGTCTTCCATCCTTTGGATCTAGCAGAAATTTTGGAGTGAAGATTTCTTACATTTACTTTCCACATTTGCATATATACTATAAAGCAAAATTTAATCTTTACATATAATAGGATTAGAATTATGGAAAATGTTAACAAAACCAGTTTCATTTAAAATATAAATTCACTTAAATATAAAACTCAGTTCTCCCTCTACATCATATATACACACATCTTTTCCTTTCTAGCCTACAGTTTCTCATGTCTTAACATCATATAGGAAACAATTTGTTCTTAAGTTTTCTTAACTCATCTTAAGTTGTGGACACACCTACAAAGCAAGAAAAATAGACCTCCAATCAGGCACTCATTTGTATGTAATGAGTGGCTTTTACAGATTTCCATCCGCTTTTGTCTTACTAAGAGCATTATCCTGAAAAAACTTTTCATTCTGCTGTTTCAGAATACCTGAAAAAATTGAAGATTTCTCAATGACGTGTATTGAAATTGATCAATGCAAAGTTACTTCAGAAGACATTAAGAGAGAAGGGAGAATTGGTGGTGTCAGTATACAGGACTCAATTCTGTGCAATATAGTGTAATGGGTTTGGCATTTTCAGCAGATTTTGCTTGTTTGTTAGCTCTCAGAAATGACAAGCTAGTATTATTTCCTCTAATAAAACAGAGGTGTTGATGCTTTTGATCATTCTATAGCTCAAAAGAAAAGCTTTCCTGATGGTTGTCGTCTGTTCAGGCTATGACCAGTTTTCCATTGAGTACATTTAGTAATCTTGATATGGTGTTATGCTTCCTCAGTAGCATACAGCATTCTGCACTAGCATGCTATCGCTAGATAGAAGAGCTTTTTACTACACAGCATACTGCAGAAATGCATGGAAGAACAACTTGCTCATGCTGATGCTCCTGGTGCTGCCACTGGACCCTCAAAAGTTCTTACTAACTACTGTTGCAATATCAGAAATGGAGAAATGTCATTCATTTTGTCACTCTGTTTCAAAATTCCTATTCCTCTTTCTGAGAGGCAGAACACAAAACATGACACATTTGGCATGGCTCCATAGACTTGACATCTTCAAGTGGCTGAAAGAAAGAAAAAAGCAGAAACATATTTTGACCAAAAAAAAAAAAAAGTCAATTTTAAAGAATTGTTCTATTCACAGTGTACTTTGCTACATATGCCAATACACAGGCATTCTTGTTTCTCCTTTTTCTTTGTTAGGAGTGTCTGATGGTGGAAAGCAAATACTCAAATTAAAATGTATTTGTGCATGACACAGTGGAGGTTCTTATTAAGAACAAGGAAATATCTACACAAATTATCTCTGGTGTTTTGTGACAGTCCCATACATGCAAAATCCATAGAAGAATAGAATCCATCCATTAAAAATAGAATCCATTAAAAATGGCCAAACTCATTTTTAATAAAATTTTCTGATTAAGTAATTAATAATTTCATAAGGATACCATATACAATGGAGAAGTTTAAGACAGGTATGAATTTTCAGTATTATTATTTTTTGAAACTGTTTGGCACCTGGGAAGAGCATGAAGTGAATCCTCTTGCAAGAGATGTTAAGAGACATAAGAGATGTAGATGTAATCTAAGACAGCCAGCATGACTCCACCAAGGACAGATTGTGCCTGACCAATCTGATGGCCTTCTATGATGGGATGATGGCATCAGTGGACAAAGGACAAAGGAAGGGCAACAGATCTCATCTACCGAGACTTGTGCAAGGCCTTTAACATGGTCCCACAACACATCATTATCTCTAAATTGGAGAGATATGGATTTGAAGGCTGGACTATTAAGTGAATAAAGAACTGGTTGGATCATCATTGTAAGAGGATTGTTGTCAATGGCTCCACCAGCAGCTGGATACTGCTGGTGAGTGATGTCCCCTAGGAATCTATTTTAGGAACAGTGCTCTTCAACAGCTGAATGACATAGAATGTGGGATTGGGTGTAGCCTCAGCAAGTTTGCTGGTGACAGCTTTGTGGTGCTGAGAATCTTTGGAGAGAAGACTCCCTAAATGTTCTGTAATCACAATCACAGTTGACATAACTCCTTTAATTCATACTTTTCTAATTTTTTTTTCTAATTATATTCTACATGCACCTGACTGTAAAAAAAGACAACCTAAAAGTAAACATTCCTCTAAACTGTTTGCATGAAGTCTCCAGTGGAGTTCTATTTGAATTTTGGCTAGAGGCCTACAGAGATAAGTCAGCCTTGTGCTTTTAATGCATTGATTGTATTTACAAGAAAAAGTGCAGATCCAAGTTCCGTCACATAAATGCTGTGTGATCACAGGTAAATTACTTACAACCCTGCTGTGTTTCACTTCTCTTGGGAAGGATGTATTTTGCAATAATTTGTTGCCTCATGGAGGTAACACAATGGTAAATATGTCAAGAATAGTGAAGCATACAAATATTATAGTAACAGAGATCAGAGAATACCATGGTTATTTCCTTTTCAAAGGTGAACTCATTTTAAGCTAACAGACCCCTTGTCTCTACTCTTTTTCCACAGATATCTCCGCAAATTATACCAATCTATCTTATCTGTCAGTAATACCCTTCCAAAACTGTTCAAAAAGTAACCAATTCCTTATATTGATGTCTCTCTCAAAAAAAAATTAAGGATGGCTGGTGATTAGGGTCTACTATGGGCTGCCTGATTAAGAGGAGCCTGTTGGCAAGACCTTCGTGCTTCAGTTACAAGAGGCATTATGCTCACAGGCTCACATTATAATTGGAGATTAACGTAATAGGGGATAACAACATGGTAAACAACAAGCAATCTAAGGAGAATGCTGGAGTCTGTTGGCAATAAATTCCTGGTCCGTGTATTGGACAGAACAACCAGAAATGACGTGTTGCTGGACCCTAGCTATCAACAATGTGGAGAAAATTATTATAGAGATTAAGATATGAGGCAGTCTGGCCTGTAGTAACCATGGTCAAGTTTATAATCCCAAGGAGCGTGCGTCTGTCAAACAGTGGAGTCAGGACCCTGAATTTCAGGAGAGTGAAATTCCAGATGTTCAAGGAATTCATGGATGAGATTCTCTGGGGAATTGTTCTTGGACACAAAAATCTTTCAGGTCTTTCAGGTCTTTAATGATACCTTACTGAGAACACAAGAGCTCTCCATTCCCCAGCATAAGAAATCAAGCAGAGGGGGCAGAAAACTGAACAAGGACCTGCTGGTCAAACTGAGGGTTAAAAGGGAAGAGTGTAGGCAGTGGAAGCAAGGTTAGGTAACCAAAGAAGAATATAGGAATACTGTCCAATGTATAGAAATGAAATCAGAAAAGCCAAGGTGTAGATGGAATTGAACGTGGTGGGGTATTTGAAAAATAACAAGCACTTATCCTTGAAAGGGTTTGATTGGAAGAGACAGGAAAATAAGGGTATATCCCTTCTGATAAATGAGAAGGGAGAATTGTCTTTGATAGATGTGGAGAAGACAGAAATGCTCCCTGAATTCTTTGCCCGAATCTTCACTGACAGTCAGGTTTCCTAAGCATTTTGTGTTGCTGAACTTCTAATGCGTCAGGGGAACAAAATCTCTCCCATATTAAGAATGAAACCTTGAGGTTGAGGCTGAATGTATTTAAGTCTATTGGGCTGGGCAACATGCATCCCAGAGTTCTGAAGGAACAAGCTCATATCATTGACAAGCCACTTTTCAACATATTTGCATAGTTATGACTGTCATGTGAAATTCCTGGTGACTGGAAAAATAGAGATGTTACTCTGATTTTTAAAGGTAGAAGGGAATACCTGGGAAACTACAGATTGGTGAGCCGTACTTCTGTGACTGGGAAGATAATGGAACAGATACTCCTGGAAGTGGTTTGTCTTGGGACCAGTGTTCCGCAACACCTTTATCAATGATATATGCAGTGAGATCAAGTGTACCATCATCAGGTTTGCTGTTGAGACCAAGCTGAGTGGTGCAACTGACACAGCAGAAGGGATGCATGCCACTAGATGATTTTTGATGTCCCTTCCAATCTAGGTCATTCTATGATTATATCTTTCCATTTTGTCTCTCACTCAGAAACCTGTTTTAACTTCCCTCTTGTGAAAATTCTGAATTTTGCAAAGATCACCTTAAGGTATATGAGAATGGTTCATGAAATGATAGCCACGGAGATGTAATTAGTTACAGTATCCTTAGTTTAAATTATATATGCGGAGTAATCTTTCATTGGATAAATTTAATTTGTTAATCAGACAAGTGAATAAAATTCATTTAGAACACGTGAAAATTTAAGTGTGTGTTTTATTGCTGAGTGTCATAAATAGGATTCATTCTTAATTATATATTCTACAAGTAGAATGAGGCAGAATTACATCTTCATGATGTTGAACCTACCAATTGGTAACCAGATGTTAATGCAGACTTCACTAATTATCGAGGTGACTTTTGGTAGTATGCTTGTTTACTATACATAAATGAGGCCATAATTATAACCAGACATGGGTGGTCTGCAAGCATAGCTGGGGGGTCAAAAAAATCCAGTTACTGACTGGCTGTATTAAGGTGCTTTGAGCACCTTGCATTGGAAATCACTTATTTCATGCTTTGTATCTATTTCTACTTTCTTTAAAGTGTATTGAGTTTGGAATAATTCTCCAACTACACAGAAACTGTGATTTTTCCACATACATGACATATCAGGAGAATAGTCTATATTTCGTACTCATCTATATTATTTATTGTGAATAATAAATAAATTGTATATAATTTGAAAGGAAATTATATACTGTACTGTGTCCAGTTCTGGGCTCCCCAGTACAAAAAAGACAGGGATCTCTTGGAAAGAGTCCAGCGGAGGGCCACAAAGATGGTGAAGGGCCTGGAACATCTCCCCTATGAAGAAATGCTGAGTGAACTGGGTCTGTTTAGCCCTGAGAAGAGAAGACTGAGAGGGGACCTGATCCAGGTCTACAAATATCTAAGGTGTGGGGGGCAAAGTGGCGAGGCCAGACTCTTTTCAGCAGTGTGCGGAGACAGGACAAGGGGAAATGGTCAGAAGCTGGAGCATAGGAAGTTCCACACCAACGTGCGCAAGAACTTCTTTACAGTGAAGGTGACGGAGCACTGGAACAGGCTGCCCAGGGAGGTTGTGGAGTTTCCTTCTCTGGAGATGTTCAAGACCCGCCTGGACGCCTACCTGTGCGACCTGGTGTAGGGAGCCTGCTTTGGCAGGGGGGTTGGACTTGATGATCTCTGGAGGTCCCTTCCAACCCCTATGATTCTGTGATTCTGTGATTCTGTGATATCTTTTCCAGTGTAAATGTGAAATAAATCCTGAAAACTTGTAGAATAATTATTCACAGTCACACTTACAATTAACAATGATGGAAAGGTTTTTCTTAATATTATAACAGATAAGTGAAAGACTTAATGCAAAAATAATTAAGAGATGACAGAAATGGAAAATTATTGGTATCCAACTTGAGACTGAGCAGATCTGATTTTATAACTTATACGAAAAGGAGGATGTAGAAACATTGTGAGAATGTTTCAGATTAAATTGTATGGGAATGGGTTGCTAAAATATCTGGTCAGCAGTCACAGAAGATTTGTAGAAAGAAGAGGGAGAGAGAAATAAAAACACATCACAAGAGGACAGGTTTTTGAATGTAATGTGAATGAATATAATGCCTTCATTACTGTTGATGTATGCACTTGAACTGAGTCTAAATGACTATTTCAAGAACAACTTGTAACCAATGTGCTAGTGGGCACAATACAAAAAGTTTTCCATCATATCCAATAGGGAAAAAATATATAAAATTCTAAAGAATGAATTTTAAATAGGATCATGGTATTTCCTAATGCACAAAAAGTCACAGCAGCCGCTAAAACTAATCTGATAAAGGCAAAGGTGACAGTAATGTGCACATGCTCACATTCTTGACATTCAGATGTTGTGGAATTTTAGTTACAGAATGGTAATAGATGGAGTAATAAACAGTACCTCTGCACTTACTGCCATTAATAGAGGTGCATGGGGTGGCCAAAATTGTGGATTTGTAATGGAGCTGAGGACAGAAAAATAAATGAGCTTCTGTGACTTTCAGAGAAGAATAGAATCTAAAAAGTATGTGATGGTCTACTGGAATAAATTGCACAAAAGTGGAAGGTATTTACAAGGCTTTTTAAAAGATTAAGGCAAGTTATAGGTGGAAGAAGGTGTAGATGTGATCAGATGTTTCATATGCTTCTGCAGCAGTCCATGATTAAACTGCAACTTCCTAAGGAAAGCTTAGAAATTTTTGCTCATCATAATGCTGTCTCACATCACATGTTGCACAATGAAGGGAAGACCATAATAATTGTCTCTGTCCTGTGATGGAGGAGTGATGCTCCATGGCAGGGAAGATCAATTGAAGGAATCAGAAAGCTCTGGAGTGTCACTCTAGGCAACTGTTATTTGGTGCTATATAAAGCATTAAAAAAAAATCATTGTCTTCTTACCATGAAGTTATCAGAAATGTAACTCTATATTGAAAAGCTGCAAATTCAGAAGAATTCTTTACTAGTTGAAATACCCAATCTATGTGGTTTCAAATTCATATCTCCTCTCTTTAATGAACTTTTCTTTTATTCATATTTTTGCCCTAAGGCACAGACTTTATTCCCATTAATAATAAAAAAGTATATTCTTTTTCTTGGACAGCAAGTTTTGTAAGACTTCAGACTTTTCTTTTGTGTGTAAGCAGTAGTAGACCAAGAGGAATTAGATGCTACTTGGGCCTCTGTAGCTAAGTAACATTAACTAACAAGATACATATATTATTAAATTCTAGAGGAAGAAAAAAATCAGCAAGATATTATACACTGGATGTCAAATGGAGGAATGAATTTGTACCCCTAAGTGAGAACATAATAAGCTGTCTGTGGTATCATCCATTATGTTGCTTTCTGTTATTCCTGTCAATATTTTTTTCTCTTCAATGCAGATAAAGACAACAGGAAGAATTGAGCACACATTTCAAACACACGCAGGTTGTACTCAAAAGCAATGTTTCTTGTCATCTATTACTCCCTTTTATAATCATTGAGTGCTTTTTTTGTGAGCATAAACTGGTACCTTTGAGTAAATTACAAAATTTTGACAATCCTTGCAAAAACACCAGCAATCTTAATCTTGTTAAGGATGCAGAGGATGTCATACTAACTTTGAAACGGATTGTAATTGATGTGGAGAGTATCATGTGAAAATATCAGTTTTAAAGGTGGAAACAAAGTGGTACCTGGCAGCACACTGATAATACAGGCTTTCTCTTATGCAGCTAAGCTCCTTGAAATTATTTCACATGGAGCTATAGAGACAAAGATCATTGCATACCCTCAGATATAGATGTGAATGGAAATATAAGGTGTAAGTATAACCAAATATGCTTTAGTTGGCTTGACAAGAAATAACAAACAAACTTAAGAGGGAATATTTTATTGTTAATAATAATAAATTCTAATTTTTTAAGTATTTACAATGAAACCGTTTTTTTGAATTGAACATATGTCTTACTATTGAAAATATTTTTCTATTCAATTATAAATAGTTCAATGTTACCTCACTTTTCTGTTGGGGTATTTATAAAATTTATGACAAAAATATTTTTGAGAAAAAGAATGCTAGGTTTTTTTTTTTTTAAATCTAAGTCTGAAAGGTAGAAATCTGTGTGGTATACATGAATTACATAAAAGGTCCATATCTCAGTGTCATTAATACCAGCATTTGGTAGATGTAATTCCATTCTACAAATGATTCGATATTCTGGTTTGGGAATTTCTTCTTGCAGCACAGCATTTTCGTAATAGATAATTCATAGCTAGCAAAAAAGTCTCATTCTAGCAGTGACCACTCAAAATTCTGGAAATTTGGAGATAATAACTGTATTTGATAATCACAAGTAAAGCAATGTATAGGCTCATGCTAATAGCACTTTTGAATGTTTTCAATTTTTTTTTCTTAAAAAAAAAAAAAAGAAACTTTTAAAGTTTTTATTACAATAGATTTCATTTTTAGGTGGAATTAAAGTTGTTTCTTTTTTCAAGCTCAGAGAGAAAAGAACCTTAAAGAAAGTGATCCAGTGTTTTGGATAGTAATATGATCCTACTCCCAAAGAATTTTGGAGTTTTCTTTGCAAATCTGTTATATCAGCTATACAAGTTTTCCTAACATGAAATAAGGACAGAACACAGCTTGTAGAAATATTGTGCTGACAGCTTGAATAAAGGTTATGGGCACTTGGATAGAAGATGCTTACTAGACTACAGGCGTGATATGAATTGAACCTAACTGTAGGAGCTAATCTAGAGCTTTTATAATATGACGCAGTTTTGAGACTCACATTACTAGTGTTACTTCACTTTTTTGAAACATAATACATGTTAATACAAATAGCAGAGGCAGTGTATGTCACGATCACTTTGTTCTGATATCTACAGGGTCTGTAAGATTACAGTCCTACTAAGATGAATAAAAGACGTACATGTGATTTTCTTATCAGTGAAGTCTGTAGAGTTATTGCATTTAAATTATGATTAATAAGAGTAAAATGTAATGGCTGTAAATCTGGGTTTGAGTTTGTTGTTTTCTTTTTAACAAATTTGAATTGGTAGATAAACTGCATTCTGGGTCAAATCCTGAGATCTTCATCTTGACGGACGCCCACTGGGAGATATTACTGTGAAGTTTTTACTAGTAAACTCTTAGAGATTCTTTTACCTTAATTATTTTTGCTATCAAAATTAAGTTAATCTAAATAAGCAGTGATTTATAAATACAGATGCTAATTATAGAAACTATAATTAATGTGATTAATATCTAACATCAGCAACTTTCATTTTTCTATCCACAAAACACAAGTAATAGAGTTTGCACAGAGTAAAAACTCTATGAAGTCAGTACAAAGTTCATAAAGCAGTTACTTTGTAATTAGTAAATTCTCGGCCAAAGTTTGTTACTCTGAATGAAGGCTGTGTTATTAACTATATCCACTAGCCACTGCATGAATCAGTGCTTTGTTTGAAATATCAGGAGATTATCAAATATTAGAACAAGGAAGGTGGCTATTGGAGGACCTAATTCTGACCTTCCTACCATAACTACTCATGACTTTTTGTCTCTCACTGTCATCTTTCTATCATCTCTTACCATATGTGACATCATCTTCCAGATCTTTTGTACACAAATATGCTCGTCTATAAGTTGAGTTTGCTTCATTATAAACGTGAAACAGGTCAGTCGCCCTCCAGTCTTCTGCTGTGCACCTCTTTACTCTGCTGAGATCAATGTTTGTTCCACTGTTTACTTCAAACCGCTGGTCTGTGCCAGACTTTGCAGCTTGAGGAATGGACTTAATGGTATTTTCATATCGTTTGCATATCCTTTTCTCTCTCTCTCTCTCTCTTTCTCTCTATATATTTTCAATTCGCCTCAAAGGTGACAAAGATCCTTTTAATTTGTCCTTTAGTCATTAACTTAATAGGTGATGTAGATATATTAAATGGCAGATTCCTGTCCAGGATTTATGAAGGCTAAAATCCAACGTTATCATTATTCTCAAGACCTAGGTAAAGCAAAAGTAAAAATATTCTTCAAACCCTACTTCTGTAATCCACAATGAGTCCACACTATGTCATTAAACTCAAGCATCTTATGTTACTGCTAAAAAACTACCTCAATTTTTTTTTTCTGTAGCTATTTTCACCTGCACTACTGTTAATAACATAAATTATTTTGTATTTATTGCTTAATCTTAGAAAAAATAATTCTCTGATGATAATTTTCTATTTAATATGTGACTCAAAGTTACATATATTTATATGTTTTTTGTAGTTCAGTTTTTATGAAACATAAATATATCCAAATTAAGTTTGCAGGTAATTGTAAATTTTGCACTTATGTGAAATTATTGTGACAAGAGATTGTTGAAAAGTTTTATTTGAGTGTAGGATATATTAGAGGAAACTTGATAGCTATATTAATAATACTTTGATATATAAAATCTAAATTATTACATTACTCAACTTGTATAAAATTATGCCATCCCAGTTAATTTATGAAATGCAAAAAAAAAAATATATATATATATATATATATATATTAGGGTATATATATATATATATTTGCTTAAATATAGCCAATTATCTTGGAGACCAAATGTACAGAATAGTTTTTATCTCTTTTATTTGTGGAGTGCGAGGAAAAGTGCATGAGATGTCTTTAATACATTTTCCTGAAAATTCACTGAAATTTGTAGCAGGAGGTAAAGTGCACTTAACACAGTTTCCACTCTCATTTCTACGCCGGAAAAAAATTAAGTAGTAATGAAGCGTAATATAAGGTAGGATTACTTTATGTAGTAAAAATAAACATCAGAATTGAATTGGATTTTTGTCCCCATGCTTGTTCCAGGCTTTGCCATCAATCTTTCTGGGGATATCCAATAATAGGAAAGTTGTTGATCTTAATAGCCAGCATGGAAGGATAACATTGGGAATTTAGTAGCTCCTTCAAGAGATAGATATCCCACCAGTAGCATCTTTGGAAAGTAAATTCTGGCTTCAAACTTTTTATTTATTTTACTCTCAGATGAGAGCTAAAAACAAAGAAAAGGAGTATCCAAATAGACAACTACCCCTGTTTCAGAAATATCATATTCAGAGAGATATGAACATGCAGAATTTGTATGGAGAAGTAAAACAGTGGTCCTGAAACTACTGCTTTCTCATGCCAGGAACAAGATGAGGGTTATGGTTTGTGGGAAATGAGAACTGCAAAGCTGTAATTATGGAACAGTACAGAAGGTAACTTGATAGCTTCAGTGGGAGCATATTTTCCTTCTTCCTTAGACTGCAAAAAGCAGTGGGTTCTTATCCTTTCCATACTGTGGAAAAACTTACCTCCAAGTAGAAAAATACATCGTTCTCATCTACTGAAGAGTTGTTGAAGGCTTAGATCGAACTTACGCGACTGCAGAAGAGTCCGAGTTGAGATAAACATCTTCTTTTCCTGGCTGGGACTTCTCTCAGGGGAGCAACTTTAGTGAGCTGGCCATCTGTGGGGAATATGGGGTGTTCTAGGGTCTGCTGAGGACACAGGGGAAACACCAAAGCAATATATGCGAGTATATTGTGATATATGTGAGTAGCCATCACTATTGACATTTCCAAAGAGCATATTGGAGTGTTTCCTTTTGACAGAATCCATCCTCCAAAATCTCAGAAGAAAAATAATGCAAAACAAAACAGATACCAGAGGAGTAGAATACCCTCTGGTCCATGCAAGACCCTCCCCCTTTCCTTGATGGGTGTTGAGTGGCTGCGTCAAGGGCAAAATGTGGCTCTTTTCTGTCAGATGGAGACAAAGATTTCTGTCTGCTTTTGGCAAAAGCTGTTTCCTTTTAAAAACAAGGATTTTGAGCTCTGAGTTCTAATCCTTTGTTTCACCATGTTGAAAAGTATAAAAATCACAAAACCATGCAGAACGTTCAAATACAATCTGGACTGAATTGAGTGTGGAAGATTTTTTTTTTATTAAAGCAGCAAAATGATTCTTTAAAACTATTAAGATTCTCCCCAATGCCCCCCGCCCTTTTGTCTCTCCCCTCTCAAGTAAATAATGTTAAGCTATAATAAAAACTGTGTCTTTTAAAATGTAGCACTCTTACAGATGTGCATAATAAATTATTCCCAATGGCATGATATCCCTAAGAATATTTAAAACATGTGTCAATGTTGAATCTGATATTTTCTTTGGAGTGGACACAACTCTTACAGTCAGCTGTGGTTGCAAAGTGAATGCTTAATATATAATTTTGGTATCTTTACATATAGCATACCAGATATTTAAAAATAAATTACAGATATGAGCAATAGCTTCTTAGCTCTGGGTATAAGTCATTTGTAGAGCTCCTCCTTAAAATAAATGCATAAAAAAAAAAAAAATCAGCAACAGTCCTTTTCTCTCCCTCTTCTCTTAGATTTCTTATATTCTAGATAAAGCATAAATAATTGTTTAGTAAACCGAAACTTCTACTGCCTCAAGTTGTTCTGTCTTCCAAAATACATTTTTCAGATCTGGATGTTTTTAAAAGTGTAGGATTATGTGCCATTATGTTTGATTTGGCAGGCTAAGATTAGTAACTATTTGAAATATAAAAATGAATATGAGGGAAAGAAATCATGCTTTATACTGCATGATATCTGGAAGAACTGAGGCCAGAGAGAATGGAAGATCCTTAGCAGTTTCAGAGATTGCTCTGTTTCTTAGGCCAAACAGAGCATTTAACACAAAATTTGCTGAGGTGTTTAACTTCCATGGCTTTCTTCTTTATTCCATTTCAACTACGATAATCTATACATCTTCTTACTGCTTATGGGTTTGAGGATTTCTGTCCTTAATTTTATAAATTCCCTAATATTTTTATCTACTGATAATTTTCTTGCATGTCACTGCATGATCTTTTAGACAAGTGATCTGTTTCTAGATATGGACCAACTATTAATTTGTTAGAATTATAATATTTATAACATCATTTGTTAAGTCATTAGAAATAAAGAAATAGATTTTTTTTTTTTTTTGTACAAATCAGAGGAAAAAGCTGCAGAATGCATATCAGTTAGTATAAATAGATAAGAAAGATCCTATATTGTCTTTGCTTTCAATTAGGCTTTCTACTTAGAATGTTTAAAGAAATTAGAATGTATGTTATGTAGTGTCAAGTTTATATAAACTTTACTCACAAATTTGCTACTTTGAATTGAACAGGCAATGTTTTCCCATATCTAATTTTTTAATCAGCTGTAAAATGCAGAGACAGACGTATCTTCCTAAAACTCGAAGTGGGCAGTAGGTCATTTTAAAGTGAGAATGTGACAGTACTATAATACATTTCAGGATACAAACATTCGACATTCACCTCTGTTACACTCTAATCTCTCTGCCTCATTTGATGCTTTGTTTTATTTTTATGGGTTTTGTAGATGATAATTTACTAATGGATATATTAGTAAACCATAAAATTTTAGTATAAAAACTGATAAGGTGGTAAGAATCTGAGCAACTGATATTTTTCAGGAACCAAATCTTGTCGTCCTCAGATGTGAACTTTCTGCTCAGATTACTCTCTACAGGAAGATACATTCCTGCAGAATTCTGTTGTTTGGAAGATGCTAAGCACTTTCATCCACCACCAGCTCTTCACAAGACAATGAGAATACAGTATGAGAATTTGGCAGAGATCCAGTTTTTCTGAACTAAACTGGGTTTAGAAATGAGCTCCAGCTGGATGTAGTTATGATTCCCAGCTAATCACTGCTCACCCTCAGTATTAATGAATTTTCTTATTAGAAATTCATGTTATTTTTCCCACTTTCACATAGAGAAGTTCTTTTTAATTTGAAAACAGTATTACTATTTAGAAATTTCAGGTTTTATACAAAGCCTATGATTGTTCATATTCTGCTTTTAGGAATCTTTTTTTTAAAAGAGATTTTCATGAGAAAATTTCTACATCTCCCTAACAATACTGTTTGCAAAAGCTGTTTTCTGAAACACTGGATTGTAAAAGGTAAAGAACTCAGCTATAGAGTTAAAAAAAAAAAAAAAAAAAAAAAAAAAAAAAAGAAATTAGTCATTCTTTGAAAAAAACTGCTTGGCTTCAAATATGTACAGCAGATATTCTACATGCAAGAGACTTGACTGAATCTTTTTACGTCATTAAATTTTGCCCAATGCCCAATATATTGAACTTAGAAAGTAAGCTCCAAAAATTGCACAATTGATACACATAAATTTTAGTAGATATACCAAAGAAAAGTTTTCTAAAAAAATATTTGTTTTTAAAATTCTCTGGATCATCTACTGGCTGAGATTCATAAAATTTCAAGATTTAATTATAATCTATGTGAATATGCCATCCAGTCAATAAATGAATTTATAGAGTTAATATTGGAAGTATTTATTTAAAAAATCATCTTAAAAAAAAACAACCAAACAACAACAACAACAACAAAAACCACTCCAAACAAATACAGCAAACACTTTTTCTGGTTGCATGCAAACATGCATTTAAACCCACTGTAAATGAACTCCTCTTCTGTTTTTCTTTTTTCTTTTTTTTTTTTTTTTAAATTTTGGTACTCATTAAGCATATAAACATGTGAACAAAATTTTTATTAGCATAAAAACAACCTAAGAAGCTTCTAAGGTTGACTACTTTGTCTGGGGAGAGGAAGCAAGGGGGACTTCAGGCAAGAAGAAGGGCTAGTTAAATGATTTCTGTAGGATTCTGTAGGATTTCTGCATTCTAGAAGTCTAGGAATCACTATGACATGAAAAGAAAATAGATTAATTAAAAGTACATCATAGACATTCAGTGTACTCAGAGCGGATTATTTCATATTCACCTCACACACATATCCAACAAACAAACAAAACAAACAAAAACAACAACAACAAAAAAAACCTCTATGAAATTTCATTTTCAAAGGATGTAGTCATAAGTCGGCTTGGGTTGGAGGGAACTTCAAGGATCGTCACAATCCAAGTCTCCAGCCACAGGCAGGAGAACTAGGTCAAATACTAGATCAGATTGCTTGGGATGCCATCCAGCCTGGCATTAAACACCTCCATGGATAGGGCATCTACAGCCACACTGTGTAAGCTGCTGCAGCACCTCACCATTCTCTCAGTAAAATTCTTCCTCCTGAAATTTCATCTAAATATCCCTTTCTTCAGTTTAAAACCATTCTTGTTAACTTCTCTCTTGTTTACAAACTCTTTATAAATATTGGAAGGACACTGAGGTCTCCTCACAGCCTTCTCTTTTCCAGGCTGAACAAGTTCAGTTCCTTCAGCCTATCTTTATAGGAGAGGTACTCCAGTCCTTGGATGATCTTCGTGGCCCTTCTCTGGACCTTCTCCAAAGGTTCCACATCTCCCCTCCCGTCCCCTCCCCTCTCCTCCCCTCCCCTCCCCCACTTGTTACCCCTTGTCCCTTGCCTCTTTCCTTTCCTTTTTTTCTCTTTTCAAATTGACAAAATGCCCAACTTCTCATGTGGAAATATCTGAGCGTTACAGGAAATTAACTACACCCTTGGGGCTGTAGAAGTTAAAAACCAGCCTGATCAGCTATGATAAACTTAATGATAAATATTAGGACACATTATTCAACCAATTTTTTGTTAATCTTTTCTTCTCTTAGGCTAAGAGTAAGTTCTCTCCATTTTTTAAAACATCGTCATTAGAACATTTCCATATTTTCATAATTATTTCTTATAACTGTTGGAGCAAAAAAAGCAACAACAACAAAAAAATTATTTTCTATGTAATTTAGCCAAAGAACATAAGGATTTTTCTATTGTTCAGTCTTTTGAAGGTTTAGGATGTATGAGAACAATACAAGTTTATTGATCCTTAGATTCTGTCTGAATATAGGTTTTATTCCAGGAATTGAATTTTATTTCTCAGCATCTGTTCATAAAATATGCCAGTATAAGTAATACTTCTGTGTCCAGGTTAGATTTTTTCCACTTAGCTTTTTATACTCAACATATGGTGTAGATTATTCACACATAAGAACCCTGTTTAAAATCATGGTAATGGTCTTAGTTAAGTGCTAAAAGACCAAGAAGTTCTGAGTTAATCTCAGAAATCTGCATATAATTAATTCCATCTTGTGTTTAAATAGCAGATCAGATGATTCAGAATTCTTTCTGCTCTAGACAGAGCCTTTACCACTGGTATCTTAACATACATAGAATTTCTACATCCTTTGATCAACACCAAATATCAGTATGGTCAGTGAGGCAAATACATTTTTAATTCTGATTTTACAAACAGAAAAGTTAGAGAACGCTCACTTAAAGAGAAGAGGTAATGAGTTGACTATCTGGTCAAATACACTTTTTCTTAGTTTCATTAAATAATTATTTTATGCATTCGCTCTTTTTATTCTCTTAACATAAAATAGAAATAAAAACAGTAAGCACATCTATAAGTCTACAAATACATTATTTTTTTTTTCCTCAAATAACTTTTGCAGAAATCATTATATGTAGGTATATACATGCATACATACATATAATATAAATGTACAAATCACGAAGAATATTTTTTTCTCACAAATCTAATTTCTTTTGTATTTGAAATTGTCTGTATATTTTCCACAAATCTCTTATTTAAGAATGTTTTAAAAGAGATTTCATTTTCTGTTTCGGCAATGCTGAATATTCCAAGATTTATTAATGTTCAATGAAGGTTTGTTATCCTGTATTTTGCTATGATTTCTTTGAAGACATTTCAGCCAGTCGTATGCTCAGAGTCTTAAACTGAAAGAACGTTAGCCTGCCATGCATATTCACCCACTCTACATCAAAAACATTCTTGTATAACTGTTACTGCAATGGAAAGAAGAATGTTACAGTTGTGGATAAGGAAGAATTCAAAAATTCTAAAAGGAAAGAAAAAAAAAAAAAAAGAAAAGCACATATTGTAAAACAATTTTGGACTGAATGAATCATGACCTTGATACAGGTTACCACACTCTGTTCTGTCAGGTATGGGGTCTAGATAAGCCATATGCACACATCACTCCTGAGTAGGCCAGGAGATTTTCTGTTCTTTTCAGTATGAAAATACAAACTAAAGACTCAGATTTGCTCTATTATCTGCTATTTTTTAATAACTCCCAACTACACTGCTAGTTGTACACGTCCAACTGTCACAACATCACAGAACCACAGAACTGTAGGGGTTGGAAGGGACCTTCAGAGATCATCGAGTCCAACCTGCCTGCAAAGCAGGCTCCCTACAACAGGTTGCACAGGTATGCACCCAGACGGGTCTTGAAAATCCAGAGAAGAGAATCCACAACCTTACTGGGCAGCCTGTTCCAGTGCTCTGTCACCCTCACTGTGAAG
Source organism: Chrysolophus pictus (assembly GCA_037305975.1). NCBI lineage: Eukaryota > Metazoa > Chordata > Aves > Galliformes > Phasianidae > Chrysolophus > Chrysolophus pictus. The sequence goes on from CM074614.1 coordinate 7,614,343, forward strand.
AAGTTCCTTTGCATATTGGTATGGAACTTCCTATACTGCAGTTTATGGCCATTTCCTCTTGTCCTGTCCCCACAGACCACTGAAAAGAAGTTGGCCATGCCCCTTTGACTCCCACTCTTAAGATTAAACATTAATAAAATCCCCTCTCAGTCTTCTTTTTTCAAGGCTGAACAGACCCAGCCTTTCCTCGCAGGGGAGATGCTTCAGGCCCTTTATCATCTTTGCTGCCCTCCACTGGACTCTCCAGGAGATCCCTGACCTTTTTGTACTGATAAGCGCAGAACTGGATACAGTAGTCCAGGTAAGGCCTGACAAGGGCAGAATAGAGGATACAATGTGTCCTGTCCTTCAACCGCTCCCTGCATCACTCTGAATTCCTGGTATCAAGAATTTGGAATGCCAGCAGTTGAGTTACTGTCTTGTTTCTGTTTACTTAGAAGAACGACAAAAGTTCAGCAGCTGAGATGAAGGAAATCTAGTGTGTTTTAACTATTGATAAACAGGAGTAGAAAAATGATGAAACAGATATACCACAGTAGAACCTCTTCTTAATAAGGAATTTATATTTGATAGACGTCATTAATATTTTCCTTGTCACTTTCTCGTATTTTTTTCCTATTTTTTTCCTATTTTTTTCTTTTTTCTTTTTTCTTTTCTTTTCTTTTCTTTTCTTTTCTTTTCTTTTCTTTTCTTTTCTTTTCTTTTCTTTTCTTTTCTTTTCTTTTCTTTTCTTTTCTTTTCTTTTCTTTTCTTTTCTTTTCTTTTCTTTTTTCTTTTTTTCTTTTCTTTTCTTTTTTTCTTTTCTTTTCTTTTCTCTTTTCTTTTTCTCTTCTCTTCTCTTCTCTTCTCTTCTCTTCTCTTCTCTTCTCTTCTCTTCTCTTCTCTTCTCTTCTCTTCTCTTCTCTTCTCTTCTCTTCTCTTCTCTTCTTTTTTCTCTTTTCACAGTAGAAGCACCGTGAAAAGTAAAATATATATATATATATTTGTTTTAGTAAATTATATGACTTAGATATGCATTAGATTTAAGATAAAGCAAAAATATTTTCTATTTTTTTTAATATATTTTATTTGGAAACTCCATTTTCATTTTCATTTCAATCATTTGATGTCCTGTGATGCATATGGCTTATTTTAATGGACGATTTTTCTTCTGGCTGTAGTTCCTGTGACTTTTCTACATCAGATTTCTCTGGGAGGATGACCAGCAAACCTGACTTGCAAATATCTTTTCAAAGTCTGAATGTGGAGAGATAGAATACATGGATATTCAAAAACAGATTTATCAGATATGCTGGTCACAATGAAGGTAGAGAAATTAGGCACGTTTATCACAGAATCACAGAATGGCTGAGTTTGGAATGGACCTCTAGTGGCCCCCAGATCTAAGCCCCTGATCAAGCAGGGCCACATACCAGGTTGCCAAGGATTGCATTCAGATGGCTTTTGAATATTTCCAAGAAAAAAGATTTCATACCATCTGGGCAACCTGTGCCAGTGCTTCAATACCTACAGAGTAAAAAATGCTTTTTGATGTTCAGAGGGAACCTCCTGTGTTTCAGTTTGTGCCCATTGGTGTCCGTTAGGACCCTTGGACCATTTCTGCCAGGCTGAACTCATGACTCCATATAGGAATTTGGAAATTGATTCTATTTCATGGCTAAACATAAATTATTTAGATCACATGAGAAGTCGTAGTTCCGGTAATTTGAAAATGTAATGATAATTGGATGGTCACACCAGCACAATTTGATGCAGCAGTTGTCAGTATCTGTGAAATACAGGACCATGGTCTTTATAAATACATGTCTAACAAGCTGTAATAACATATATGAGATTTTTTTTTTACTGTAATATAGTACATAGATAGAGGAAATTTTGATGCACAATGAGATAAATATATATATATGTTTTCTTAGCAGTTAGTTAAAAAATAATTAAAAAGAGGTTTAATGCAGCCTACATTTTCTGACATCTTTATGATTTCTTGTGGGAACATAGCAATTCTCAAAAGCATATAGGAAGATGTCAGTTTTGCTTGGATCTTTCAGAATTAAAATTGCCACATAAATGTCTGGGACCACTGCTTCAGGTAGTTGTTTGTGTATGGGTCTACAGAGTAGTCTGTGTCAGTTAAGTTACAAAATAAATGCAATAATTCACATTATGTGCTTTGCTAATTAGTAACATAAGTCACCAAGTTGAAAGCAGTCACCTGGTTGACAATGAAGAGCTTTTACTTATAAATTCTCATGTAAGTATCTTATTCTTGAAAAGAGAGGACCATTAAATAGAACTGAATACTGCTTTTGACATAAGAAATTCAAAAACACCTGGAGAAAATATGTCAGTTTAAAATAATGTATGCTTTCCCCCTAAAACACTATTAACATTTTCAAAGGGTTTTCAATGCAGGTGTGAGAATATGACCATAGGAAAAAATTATCTCTGTCCTATATTGACACATGAGACATAAGACATTGGGACCTCCTGGAAAAAGCTTGCACATTTTTCTAAGTTGCAGAAAAACAAACAAACTAACTAACTAACTAACTAGCTAACTAGCAAAAAAAAACCCAAAACCCTGCTGAAAATAACTGCCTTGTTATTTTTTAGTGCACACTCATATCTGCTATCTTTAGGGACAGGATACATCAATTATGTGTGTTCCTTTGTAAAATTTTGCTTTGCAAAATAGTCGTACAGTGTGTTTTAAAGTTATAAAAGTGCTATGTTTTTTCCCCTCTTTTTCCCCAGTTGACTTTATTCCACTTTGTGCACTATTCTGATACAGCAAAGAAGTACTACATTACAGGAAAGAAGTCTAATAAATCGTAGTGCAGAATACATATTCTATGCTTTGGTCATTTATACAGTATGTAACTCATTCACACATATTTCTTCTTATGAAAAGCACTGCAATGTTTTGAATTTTCCCTTGTGTTCACTCATAAAATAAACCTTTGAATTTTTAAGTTGAAATTCTGATTTTTCTTTATACGACTCTCTTTAATAGTCCACTCTCTCTTTCCTTTTTCCTTTTACCAAAGGACACTTTAACTTACAAAATGAGAAACTGATGTTGATATCTGACAGAAAAGCTTTGCTTGTCTGAATGGTGATGAAGCAATGATTTGCAATGATTGAGTAGCTTGAACAAAGGCAGGCAGATATTCAGTTTGCTTCAGTGCACCTAGAATTTTTCTCTTGATTGTCCAGCTGAAGAGGTTGGAGTTCAGAATCCTAAGGAAGTGCATTTCATCTTAATCTTTTAGTGTGTTTTAATAAAAAAGCAAGGAATTTCCTGAAGAACTTGCTATTCCAACACATTTTCTGAAAATTATATCTATTTCTTCTTCAAGTTCATCTAAGGACTAATTTTTAAAAGTTCATATTTTCTAAACTGGGCATGAATGTGTTAAGAAAAGTCAAATTAGAATTGCATGTAAAAAAAAAAAAAAATCTAAGAATATAATAAATCAATTTAAAGCAGTGAAATTTCCCGCAACAAATTTTACCTATGTTTATTTTCTTTAGCAAAAAATTATTAATGTATTTCTTATTATTCTACAATCAAAAATGAGTCAAGTAAAAAAAGGATAGAAAGCTCTGTAATCTTTGAAAATTTCATTGGTATAAACATAGTGTATACATAATTTGTTCAGTTAGTTCTTCAACCAGTTTTGACAAATGATGCTTTTTGATTCTGTGTTGATGTCATCAACACAAATAATCAATCACACTTGTATCTTTGTTGAAGAACAGACTGTTTTTTTGTTTGTTTGTTGTTTGATTTTTTCTTTGTTTTTTAATGAAAAAAATAAAAAAGGAACATATTTTTCATTATTCTATTCTGTTATTACCATCCTAATCTTACAGCAACTACAGTTTTTTTTAATTATTATTATTATTAGTTCATAGTATAAAATGTAATTTTTTATTAACTTTGCTTAGTTATGTAGGGAGATTATTCAGTAAGAGAGGTTTGCAGTGACCAAGTTGATCTTTTGAATTTTTAAAATATACATTCTTTGCCCTACTTTTTTTCCCCTATTTTGCAGATCTGGAAGACAAATTAAATTTTATATTCACAGCTAAGAGAAAAACAAAATAAGGATTATAGTTTATAATTATAATTGTTTTTAAGGAAAATATTTCCTGCAGAAAACTCAGTGCAACAAACAAAAAGCATAAGAAAACACACAGGCATCATTTCCACAAGGAAAATTTAGATGACGTCAGTAAAACTTAATGCTCATAAATTAGAATTAGGGATTTTCCTAAATTAAAAATGGGAAAATAAAAATACTACTCTTTTTCTGTGAAGTAAATGTCATGAAGTTCATTAAGTTGCAATGCACTACTGCAATAGTGCATTGAACTGGGACAACACATATGTGTGAATCTGGAGACAGTTAATGTGTTTCAGTATTTCACAGAATAAGGGTAGTTTCCTTAATCAAAGCTACAGGAGGTATAAAGAAGACTTCACTGTGCAGTCTGTACTTTTTAAAAACATTATTTTTAATCAAAGAAGATTAATTCTTCGATTCTTTGATTAACTCTTTGATTCTTAAGGTTTTCATTGAGCCTTCCAGAAAGAAGATAAAACAAGCAAGTATTATCTTTAAATAATAATTTAATTTTGGAATTGCATTTTTTAATGTTATTTTTCAACGATTTTTAATAATTTTTATAATTCATGTAGGATAATAATTCATATAAGATCATCTAGAATTAGAACAAACGCTTATACGATATGTTCATTTAGTTTTTAGTCATGTTCTCATCAGTATCAGAAACAATGAGCTGTTCAAAGATGGTATAATATATGTTGAAAGCAAGTGGAATATACCAGGGTTAATGCATTACAAAATCTGAGCTTTGAGAGCTTTGTCCAACTTAGCGTTTTTGAATGGTTTACTAACCTTTCAGTGGTGCAGCAGTAGAAAAGTCCTATTAAATCCTTATTAAATCCTGTAAACCTTGAGATTGATCATTCTAGATGAAATTATCCCAGGAAGCACATCTTTTCTGCTTCAATTTCTTAGATCTGATTTCACACTGATAAGATTCTGTAGCATCCTTGAACAATGTATATATCCTAGTATCATAAATTACAAGGTCCTCAGTATGCTCCATACCTTGTCAGTGCAAGACACACTTTAAACATGCTCGATGCAACAACGTGAATTTAGCTGTTGGTCAAAGAAATATCAGCTTGATGACAGAGTCAAACTAGTCTGACCTCCAAAATGCATAAGCCTGAGTAATCAGAATATTTGCAGGGGTGAGCAAAAGCATGAGATGGTAGTGACACCTTTTATTTTTTATTATGCTTTTTTATATTTTGGCTTCATAGAGGCTATGTAGAGGGAATTCTCGAAACTTTTTCTGAATTGAGAGAAAAGCCAATAAACCATACTGTTCTGGAATACTTTTTATTTATTTATTTATTTATTTATTTATTTATTTATTTATTTATTTATTTATTCCAGTAAACGTGTTTGATGCAATAAGCAGTCACAGTGGATTTTGGGGCATGTAAACTCACATAAAATGAAACTGATGAAAATGCTGGCTAAATCCTATTTGAAGTTTAATGGCAGGCTAAATACAGCCCTATAAACTCTTTTCCCGTTTCCAATCGCTGAAAGAAGATCCACCCAGAATCCAGTAAGTTTCAGCTCGTTGTAGCTATTGGAGGTGTGTTTGTGTATGCAAAACTCATTCTGTATTTGTAGGAGATAATAAAGTAGGCTGAACTAATCTTCAGATCCTGAGAACTTAGTTTCACTAAGCTAGTTCCCCTTCCCAGCTTCCCTCTATAGTTCTCTCTTCTTACAAATCCCAGGATCACTTTCAAAGGTGTGATACAGTAAAGATGCATGTAACTAGGCTCCCAGTGAATGGCACACAGTCACAGTATCTGGAACCTATTTTGTTGTCACAAGTTAAGTGTAAAACAGAATACCATAAGATAAGGTCACTCACTTTCTGACTAACGTATGTGCGGCATTTTGCTCTCTACAAAGCTCAGCAAGACAAATTGAAGGCAATTTATGCATTTATTGTTCTGTAAATAAGGAGCCATGTGGAATTTTCAGTGAATGTAATATCATATGTCTGTAGAGTAATATGTGTTGGAAAGAACCTCAAGTTGGAATGACATGCTGCTAAAGGAAAAGCCTATGCAATGCAAAGCAAATAAACTGTCAGTGTCCATTCAAAAGCTGACAATCCAAGCAGTTCTGTCTCACTTACAATGCCCATAATCAGGAACAGAGTGGACCAGGTGACCTGCAAAGCTGGCTTTTCCAGCTTCCAGGAATTTGTCTTTCTGTGAAAGAGAAGAGAAAGCTCAGTGATTAATATGATTGCAACTGCTGAGGTATCATGCTGGGAAAGTGACATTTTCTGTGGAAACAAGGAACCAAACCATTTGATCTTTTAAAGGTCACTTTTAATGTCAGTTAGAAATCAGCTGGAAGCTAGGACAGCCATGAAGGACTGATGTTACTTTTCCCTATAAAAGGCACCCAGAAGTGAGTAGACAGACATATTTTTTCACTAACATTTTAGTCCATGGAAAATATATACCCCACTCTTAAATGTATGGATTGTGATGGAGAAAATCAAACTGAGGAGGAAAATAGGTGCAAATACGACACATTTTATACACTTTGAATAATAAGACGCTAATTAAATCTATATACAAAAATTATTTACAAATCTGAGAAATTCAGAAAATTTCAGTTTAGTGTGCTGTATCTGGAATAGAGATAAATTGCAAAGACCATTTGGCATCCCTTTAAAAGATTTTCAAAACTGACCCTTCCGTTTTGTCTGTTATTTAATCCCTTATTGATCTTCTGTCAGATTCACATTAAGTTATTTTATTTAAAATTTCTTTTATTCCTCCCCGAAAATCTCTTCTAATGAAAGAATAATCTATCTTCACTGATTTTTATTAATCATCATTGCAAAGACTAATTTTTGACTTGACAAGTACATTTCCTCAAATAATTCAAAAGATATGTTGAGGAGTAGCTGAGGACAATTGGCACTTATGCAAAGCATTAAAAAAAATGTATTCTGTTCTCATTTCCTTTCTGTTCTTTGATTTAAAGCTCTTTGAAATGTAGCATGTATCTTTGGGAAATAGATGGAAAAATAGTACAGAAGGAATAAGAGTTTAAGATCTAAAATTGAATGAGATCTGCAGCATGTTGGTGTTTCTTTTTTTTTTTTTTTTTGCAAATTCACAAATTGTTCATGTTCATACTAATTGTCTTTTATAGAGTCAGATGTATTGAACCTACTGATTTTGATAATTTATTAACATATCCAAGAGATTTAAAATAGTTTTTTTTCTGTGCTTAATTACATTTTCCTTTAATTAGAACTGTCGATTGCCTTGCTCCTTAATGTTATTGCTTCTCGATTTTGGTTACACAAAACACATTTCAGCTTTATTGCATATTTCTGTTTTCCTTCATTTTGCTCCTAATGGCACACTGTTTTCCAGTTTAGAGCCATTATCAACTTCAGATAATCAAATTTGCATTTTTTTTTTCCCGTGTTGGAATTAAAGATCAACTAAATATTCAACCTTTGTTCAGAAATAGATTTATTATTTTGGTACATGGTACACCATTTTGTATTATGCCTTGTTTTGCACAATGTGAATGCTAACTTAAACATGTCTAAGTTAATATAATAAGTTTTTTTTTTTTTTTTTCACATATTCTCTCTTACAGAAGCTGTGATTTAGACAGGCTGCACTAAAACTAATCTGTTTGCAAGATTTTACTTTTTTTAATGTTCTGGCAGTTATAGTCACATTAAGTTTCTTCATTTTCATGGAAACAGCACAGAATCTAAAATCTGGTAATTAATTTGTAAATGCACAGACTACTGCTTTAAAACAACTGTGCATCTTTAAGAATTAAACATCGAGTCACAGTATGTTGCAGTAAACTCATTGAAACTTAATATCTTCTGAGAGACTTTTCAAAGCCGGCATTTAACTGAAGTCATGTAATGATACTTAATTGGATATTTCTTTTTCTGGTTTCAGTCAATTGAAATCGTTATTAATGTGGAGTGCAAATGGAGTTGAATTTGAAGAGGGACTCATTGAAACTCTCTCTTCATAATGCCAGTAGAGCATAGTACAATCATTACAACTCCTGTGGCTGCTAATCTTCTGGATTTGATTAATTGCAAAAACCAATACAAAATATCTACTTTCAGGGTATCATGGCCTTGATTCATTGTTTACAGTTGACTGGAAAAAACAACAACAATAACAACAACAACAAAGACAACTTTTCCCAAACCTCCAAAAACACAAAAGAAATGAGCACCAGTCTTGAAATAAACAACGCAGGGTTGACTTGCAAAAGGTAAGCTGTGGTTTTAATGGAAATATAAAACACAGAATGTTCTCTGGGTGCCTTAGTTTATAATTCAGTAAGGAAAAATGAAAGTCACTGTTGCTCTAAAACCTTTATTTTAAAAAAGTATTGCCAGCACAATTTGCTATTAATTGTACGTGATCTCATTCATCTAAGTCCTTTCACATCCTCACCTATTTTCCACCACATTTATCCATGGCTACACTTTCATAACAGCCACTTCGCCTGCAGGTCGGATGGTGGGATATTAGGTACCATCAAACTAGTGCTGGTTCTTTGACAAGTGACAGGTGGCTTGTTGCTGTCCCTGAGGGGTAGTATAATTTATCTCACCAATGAGTTCAGCCTCTGGCAGCCTAGAAACTGAGGGTTGTGAATGTTAACACAAATTGTGGCTGGAGATGAATAACAAGACTATCTCCGGTACCAGCACACTGACCAGGAGGATATCCAGCCTGCAAAACAAAATGCATCAGTATACACTTAGCTGCTTCCTACCGATACAGCTAGAATAAAATGCAGTGGTGCTTGTGGTGTACAAAATGCATGACACAAATCATTTGTCATAGTCTAAATAATTATTGTTGTAACTTACTAGCTGGGCATATGCCAGATTTGAATTAAAATGCAGTTTGTGACAGAAATCTAGAAGTCTGGTAAGGATTAAATCTAGTAATATTATCAAATTTATGAAGAGTAAGCATATAGTCTTCTTACAAATATAGACATCACAGAAAAGGGGGAATTTGCAGACAACTCTTGCTTCAACCTATGGTGATGACATAAAATATACAAACAATCATGATTTTTAATGTTTATAATTTTTTTAACGTTTATAATGCCGCATCCCTGGAGGCATTCAAGGCCAGCCTGGATGTGGCTCTGGGAAGCTTGGTCTGGTGATTGGTGACCCAAATAGCAGGGGGGTTGAAACTAGATGATCATTGTGGTCCTTTTCAACCCAGGCCATTCTGTGATTCTCTGATTCTATGTTTTCAGTCTGCTGCTAAAGACACTTTGAATTTTCTTAGAATGCATTATTTTGGACTACTTATTCGTTAGATAACAAAATTTTAATAGAGGATGAGCACTATACCAGTATCTGTCTGTCCTGCAGGGGAGGATGGGGTCTTTTCCAGGTTACAGAAAGAACCTTTATAGTCATCATAACACTATGTTATGTTCATTTAAAGTAATGACGAAAAGTTAATAAATATGATTATCCCCCCATTCAAAATTAATTTCTATTACAAAATAAAAGCAAATAATTTCAATTAATTTAATCTTTATATGGGTTTCAGATGTCCCTGTTATTTCATTCCTTGGAATATCCAAGAGGAAGACAAATTTTTATTTCTTAAGGATCCAAAAAATAATAGATTTCTAAGTAAGTTCATAAGAAATTCTTCCCTATATACAAAGGAAATCCACAGGACAAGACCATATTTTTTATTTGCAACAAAGTATTAAATCTACAGTATAAAACAAGCTTGGTCCTATCAGAGTCTTTATTATAGATCTGTGGTCAAATCCTGTGTATTTTTGAAGCATTTGTTATTGACAAAAAATCAATTCATGAGTTTGCACTGTATTCTTGCAAGTAATCACAGTACATCCAGCAGAAATATTCCCAGAAAGGATTGTGAGGTGGACACAGATAAGAAGGAAGATTCAGATTATAAACACCCAGAGCTACTAACTGCTAGAACTCTTACGGAAACATTATGGTTAGCATTAAATCAAGCCTATTTCTTCTATAGCTCTGACTGGGTCATAACAGTGAATTTAGAGGATGAGACTACAATACATGGGAACAAAAGAGATAACTGTTGTAGTTCCTTATGATCTCAAAATATGTAGACGAGGAAAAAAAACATTTACTCTGCCTGATACATATCTCATAATGCAAACTGAATTCTTGTGGTCAGTGCACAAGTGAGACTTTCAGGCAGGAAAAAAGAAAAAATATCACTTAATTTTCATTTAATTGAAGGTTTTCTTTGGAGAGACAAAGCACTAAAACGATTCCCTTCTTGGTGAGAGGACCTGTGAAATCTCATTGAAAAAAAAAAAAAAAAAAAAAAAAAAAAGGAATCTTCTAAAACAGATGTTTCTTTGTGTTTGTATGCATGTGTCATGTCGTGTTATTTCCATCCATACTTACTGATTAAATTCCTAAGCTTCTTGCAAACTATTGTAATTTTTTTCAGAGTAAATTTGCAATTCTATTTTTGTTCATATTAAGTAGGTATGTTATTTTTCCTTAAAAACTTCTGAGCTCTTTAAACTGTTACTTTGCATAAGTCATTCAAACCAGTTTCTGTTCAGTACTTTAAATGAACAATGTATTAATTTAATGAAATTTTAGTACAAATAGCTGAATCTTCCTTACAACTATTTGAAACTAAAAATAATTACAAAGAATTAATATCAATAATTTATTCTTCTAAATTGTTTCAATTTACATGTACTTCACTAAAAGAAATTAAAAAGTGTTTTGGTGGTGATTTGTTTTTTTGTTTTTTTGTTTTTTTGTTTTTGCTGTTTTACACGTATGACAAGCAAGAATAGTGAATCCAATCTATCATAGAAAATGCAATGAATGTGTATTCGCTTAATAATAAAATCCAAATTTAAATAGCTAGAGTAAAAGCTAACACATGCAAGAAAAATACTTTCACACCAAGAATGGAAAAAGCAATAAAATTTATTATATAATCAGTAGATACATGAGTGCAGATCTGTGCAAATATTTTCTAGAGTGAAAGATTCTACTTCCTTGCTTCCATTAATAAGAAGTATAATTAAAATACAACAATAATAATAATAATAATAATAAACCTAGTAATTTATGTGCTGACTAATAAAGAACAAATATTTCTTCCTGAGGTTTGAAGTATTCCATTTTGCTTTCAGTGTAGATTTCATGATCCATTTTACTCTGGAAACAAGAGGCTACTGTTTCTTCCCTGTAGCTATTGTCTCTGAAACAATGAATGAAAGTGTTTGTAAGACCTAAGCTGTTGAAGGGATCTTCTTTTTCCAGCACAAAATGGAATCTCTGACAAGAAGTCAAAGGTTATTTGAATAAGTCTAAACAAATTTTTATCTGCAGACCACCATTTTTATGCTTATGAAGCCTAAGTAGTGTCTTTAAAGCTTTTTGGATACAGACTTAAAATTCCTCTTGATTTTGTTTTGTTTTTTTTCCTAGTCAAGTACTTTCAGGTGTCATCCTTATAACATGCTCACATGTAGTTACACAGCCTTGAGTCAATTTTATTGTAGTGACATTATTTATTGACACAGTTGCTTTATTTCTTGAACAGGTTCAAAACAAGAATCTACTTTAAATAAATCCAAGTAGAGTTTAGGTGTATGAGAAATGTAATGCATAAATTTCACACTGACTCACTGTACAGAGCCGAACATTTTCTCACTTGGCTGTGTAGCAAATGAATGAATGGATTAACTGGTTCATAAAAGTATATTACTACTGGTTGCGGTAGGTAGCATACTTCATGGCCATTTATTTCATCACAACACGAGAAGGGGGAGGAAGAACGAAGCCTGGTCTTGCTTTAGAGGAAAGCGATACTGGAGATATCATGGTCTTTTGTCTTCTGGATGGCAGAAGACATATGCCACTTTGTAAACCTTTATGGATTTTTCTTAAGAAGAGAACTTCATTCATCTATATATGAGTATATATATATACTCATCTATAACTGAGTTTTGTGTTTCAAAAAATGGTAGTAACCACAGACTGTCTTCAAACACTGATTCCTGCACAAAGACCTCTTTCCAAATTGTTCTGTGCAGACTATGGTGGTTTTTTTTTTTGTGTGTGTGTGTGTTTTTGTGGGTTTTTTTTTGTTTGTTTGTTTGTTTTTGTGCGTTTGAAAAAGCTTTCCAGAAAAATGCAGGGGTTGTCTGGAGTCAAAGATCAAGCCACATCAGCTGGAATTTCATTTTCACTGCTTGTATCCTATTGAGGTTTCCTTTTGTTGCCTATGATACCAATATTGAGTGGTGACATTTTAAAAATATCTTTGAGAGACATTGTTTTAATCTGCTAAATTACAAGGATAGATATTAGAACTTCCACACACTTTTAGGTCTGTAGTTTATGATTCCATTCCTGGAGAGAAGATAAATGTCATGAACATTGCTAAGATTGTCTCACTTTGGACTGTAAGCTTCTAACTTTTTCACCTATGTACACAATATGAGAACAGTTTTTGTATGTGTGTACTCCAACAGCTCAAGAGGAATACATATTTTCAGTGCTGCTTTGGTGCATAGGGAAAGAAAGAGCAGTTACCAATTACACTAATGTACAGCTTTAATTCATTTGGGTCAAGATAAGTCCAATAATTTGATATCATTTGATAACAATGATATCATTTTATAGTAGTTAGGAATCAGATATACTGTGATTTTTGTGTGAGAAATCACATGCATGTGGATCAAGAAAGTACAGCATTAAAATTATTATGGAAATATTATCATGATCACTTAAGATTATCATTATTATTACTGGTCTTACTGAAAAATGCTTTTCCAGTAGGTAATGCAGTATATATGTTACACTATAATTAGACTTTTCATGAATATATTAACATTTTAATTTCCTGACTGCTGTATATTTAAAACTCTTCACTTAGTTTCTATATTAATTTTAGGTGTTTATTTTAATGAAACTTATAAAGAAAAAAAATGGAGGTAGGAAAGAAGACAGTTTTCTAAAGGAGAAAAATGAAAAGCAATGATGTATGTGCTTCATTTCAAAACCAAGAACTTAAAACTTCCTTAGAGTACAACAAATTTGCAGATCTCAGAACCAGCCTAGGTGACCTATACATCTTCTCTGAACTTCACATGTTCAGCACCCACAGGGTGAATAATACTGTGATTTCTCTGTTGTTGACATTGTAAGGAATTTCTTTGATAATACCGCTAAGTAAAAACATGTAGCTATCTTGTGATTGTCACTATACAGTGTCTCGCTCCGATTTATAGGAGGGAGAGGAGGTTCTTTTAATATCTGTGTACCTGGCATGAGATTAAGAAACAACGGTTCAAATGTTGGTCCGATCAGTTTATTACAGATCTTAATTAGGGAGATGGGGAAGGGGAGGATGGATGCTATTATGAATTAGGGTAATGGGGAAGGGAAGGAGGGCGATAGAAAAGATAGGAAAGAAGAAGCAAGGAGTCCTTATAGGAAGCAAGAGGGACATAGTCACCACCATGGATCCAGCGTGGTTCGTAGTTCCACGTACTTTGATCTTCAGTAGTGGTGGGTCATCAGGCATTGTTGTTCTGTTGACAACGGTGACGACAACGATGACGACGACCATGGCAATGATGGCTCAAAACAATGCTTTCAAAGTGGTCGAGTCAGCTGTCTTTGGAGTGACAGCTCAAATCCAAAGTGGTTGAGTCAGCTCTCCTTCCAGTGGCAGCTTCTGGCTCTGGGATCTCAGCAGAAATTCCTTTGTTCCCACCTTCCGGGCCTTGCCAGCAGATAAGAGGGAGCAGGGATGCCCATCTGCATCCTGTTTTTCACAGGACACGATGGTATCATTCCCCAGTTTTCCCATATCAAGCTGGAGCTATTTAGCCACAGGCCAGATCTTCCGCCAGTAAACACTTCTGAGCACTCTCTTCAGGAGGTAAGCAACTCTGGAGGAAGGGGCTTTCAAATGTTCCCAAAGGGATGTCAGTTGTCACATGGTAGCACCCATCACTTGCCTCCTCAACAAATCAATCAGAGTCTTATTACAAGAAATGCCTCAGGAAGCAAGCTTTGAGCCAAAAAAACAAAGAAGGATTCTCACATACAGTCACCTGACAAGACATCTTTGGAATGCAGGAGAAGCTGCTCCTTCTGACCACTGATGTCTGCTTCACTGCCATTGCCAGAAGCATACAGGGTTTTGACTATCAGCTGAATCTCTTATGCACATCTACAAAACATTCAAATAACAGAATAAGAAAAAAAGGTAAATGTCATAATGCTCATTCTTTTAAACCAAAATGTGTCTTATAAACAATGAACTTTGCAATGAAAAATGATAGGAAATCAGTGTGTTTTCTACAAGTGTCTTAATAAATAAAGCTTCTGGTCCAGACAGTGCAGTACACTTTCTCCATTAATCACATTGTTATTATGAAAACCAAACCATATAACATATATAAGTACTAATTAGAATATATTTCCTCATATGAGGCCCTTCTACCCTTCAAGTCTTCCTTCTGGTAGCTGTTGCATTTAGTCCCTCTTATGAGGTGAATTCCTTAACCTGTGAGTATTTTTATCCATTCATTTTGTTGGAAACTCATAAGGTTGTTGCAGCTATTATGCTCTCAGACTCAAAATATGTAAACCACTGCAACACATCAGGCTGTATCTGTAAAATGAGGACATGGCATTTCCTGTCCTTAATAACCTCTGGATCATTAAGTTACATCTGGCAGGATCATACTATTTGCAATTTAAACAATGACCTATTAATTGAGTGAAAACCTATTCCTATCTACTCAACAGCTTTTTTTACATAATTTTTAAAGTGTTTCAGTGCTTTGTTATATGTTTGATTTTACTTATCCCTGAAGATAATTGAGCTGTTTTGTTGTGAGATTTTTTTCTGAATGTTTAGATTCAGCAAAAACCCCTACCATCAACTAAACTTTTTACAGATTATATATTCCCATATTGAATTTGTTATGCTTTTCCTTTATGTAACCTTCATTTAAGTGGATGTATTCTACCGACTCTTTCCTCCTTCTGTTTAAGTGTTTTCCTACACAATTAGATTATGAGCAATGAGAGTTACTTCAGCAGAAGTCAGAGATGAGAAAAAATAATGAATATGTAAAATGAGTTGAGGTAATCTATATATCGTCTTCAACCACACTCAGCTTCTTCTGTCGATATTAATTACCATGTTGCTTTTTAGCTTGTGTACTAATGAGTTTCATGGAAAGGTGAGAGGAGGAGAATCCAGAATAGATACTATTTTAATAAATTATGCAGATTTTTCTTTCCATCTTAGAAATTTTTCTCAGCATAAACATAAATCCACCTTTATTCTTTGCCGCCTGCATGACATTAATGTCATTTTTACTAGTCACGGACACAGTACTCGTTCATAGTAGACAGTCACTATCATCAAAACACTGTAGATAGGTGGTCTTTAAAAAGACATGCAGCAGGGAATTAAAATGCTCTTTTGAGCATAATGAGGAAATCTGGAAATCTTCACAGCTTAGACCAAACAATGCAGTAGTTGTGAAAGCAAGGATTCCCAGTTTGGAAACTGTCAGAGATGACTGGCTTTAAACATAGGCATTGTAACAGAATATGAAGAAACCCCGCAAAACAAATCAAAATATTATTGTGATGCCACCCACAGTCTTTAGCTGAATATTATGTTTTCCTGTGTATGAGAGTGGAGTGGCATACCTTAGGGAAAGAGCATTGTGAAATGAATGCTCTCCCCAGGCTCTGCAGGGAAATGAGTTATTTCCAGAGAGGACTGACATAAGTTGAAACTGCTTGTTCTCAGACTTGAAGAAGTATGTTTGTCTTCTGGCAGTGGGAAAACCTTTGAGGTATCTAAGTGACTGATTGGAGCAATGTCCCCAGGGGTCTTTTGGTAGAACCCAGCAGACAGCACTCTCAGAATGCTAGTGTGTGTGGCTAATGGGGATCCTATGGGTCACTGTGTCATGTTCTTTACAGTTCATCATAGGAGTGAATAGCAGCTTCAACAGTTAGTCCCTGCCTATGTCTGTTCCACACTGCTGGAAAGCTGAGGAAGTTCTGAGCTCACACAGAAGAGACACTTACAAAGTCTTCTGATGGTTCCTTGTATATATCCATCTGACAACCACTTTTCAAGTGCTTGCTGTGACTCTTCGGAAAATAATTGCTCTGGTCTGTTGAAAATGATTAGAAAATAAGTGTGTTTTCTGTTTGCTTTATTATGACTTTATGAAAACTTATTTAGAGATGAGAAACTTCAGGCTTGTGTATCTGTAGTTCAGTAGCCAGATCCAGGAGCTCAGCTCCTCAAACTGTAAACGTTTATCTAAGTGCTCTAAGTATCATTATGCCTATCTACTATCAGCCCAAATTTGTGTGTTTTTCTCCTAATTGCCTGTTACTTTCTTCTTAATGGATGTTTCAAAATGCCAGCTCACATTCACATTATGTTTATATATATCAACATCCAATCTGAAACAAGAATTGTTTCAAATTGCCTACCTTTCATTTTCCATCTGCATAGTTAGTGAGATTGCATGCTATTTCATAAATTAACTACAGTTTCGAACCTGCTGATTCATTTGCAAGGGTGAAAGGTGAATGTTCAATGATTTCCACCACAGTTAACATAAACATTGACCTGATCGACTACAGTGCTCCCTCTGTGCCACAACATAGCTACACATTTATCATTCCTGCCTTAGCTTTGCTCCAGGCGCCTGATTAAAAAGCCAAGACCAATGTCTGCCTTTATCTATTTACTTTGATTTTCACTTTGGAGCACTTTATCAGGACTGTATTCATGTCTCCCTGCTGCTCACATGCTTTGTGGCATTTATTGTCTCAGTTTTCCTCTCAGTGTGGCACCGAGTTCTAACTGCATAATATGTCTTCTGCATGCAAGGACAATCCACATCATCCTCACCACTCTACTATACGAGGTATGGTTTCTATATTTTGTGGGTATAAGGGACAGAAACAATCACAGAAATCCCTGGGATTTTCAAGTTTTCTCAGAAAGCTAATAAAATTCACCATACATTTCTTCTATCTGCTGCAAACCAAGCTTCACTTCTTAAATCCATGCAAGAAGCTGAAGATTTAGCATGATGATGTCTTCTAGATAAATAGTTATTAGAGTTATTGCTATTAACCATAGCTTACTATTGGCTTATTTAAAGAATATATATAAGGAAAAATGACTTTTTAAAAACAAAGACTTAGTGAACTTGTACATCATTTGAAAGAAAAATGAGTCGGTGTTACTTAAAATGTGGGCACTTTCAAATAGATGTCCAGGTTTAATGTTAATCTAATTATCTATAGGAAAAAAAAAAAAATGTAAGAGAAGGAGGAGGGGTTACTTCAGTGTCAAAGAAATGAATAGAGGCTATTTAAAAATAGATGCATGATGCCATTTATTTTGAAGATTTACATACGTTTTTCCAGTCTATGCAATTTCTTGTGTTTTAATATTGCTACAAAAATTCAACTGTCAGTGCCTCTGTTGTTACTTCTGAAGAGCTTGAGATGACAGTAATCGAAGAACAGAAACTTTCAGGTCTGATACAAATTCTTTTGCTGGAGCAAAGCCAAATCTTGGGACTGATACAACAGTCAACAAAATATAGAATCATCTAAAACATTTTGGTTTATTTATAGAAAATAAATTCATCTGGAAGACATATTAAATAACATTTCTCTTTTTCTTCAGTGGAAAATGGCTACAAAATGAATTCTGCTGTTGTATGAGTTTAAAAGGAAAAGGTAAGAACATTGACAAATATAAAGAAAATAAATTACTGTAGCAAAACCAACTGCACTCATTCTTTAGTATTCATCTTACTTCTACAATTGTATTTTCTTTAATCACAGCACAGATTTTTTGATTCATTATAAAGTTTCAAGTTTTCTTGTGAATTTTTCATCTTTCATCTTTCACAGTCTACACTCAGCAGGTTTGCCGATACAAAGCTGGATGCAGTGACTGACACACTAAAAGGCTGTGCTGCGATTCAACAACATTTGGACAAGCTGAAGTGTTGAGCAGAAAAGTCCAACAAGAGAAAGTGTAAAGTCATACACCTGGGGAGAAATAAACACATGCATCATTATATGCCTTATTGCAGTGTGCCTTTGTGCCTTAGAAGGCCAAAGGTATCCTGGAGTGCATTTAAAAGAGCATGGCCAGTAGGTCAAGGGAAATGATTCTCCTTATCTACTCTGTCTTGATGAAACCACATCTGGAATACTGTGTACACTTCTGGCCTCCTCAGTTCAAAAAAGACTGGAACCTTCTAGCAAGAGTCCAGCAGAGGGCCACAAAGATCCAAAGGGGCCTGGAGCATTTCTCATATAAGGAAAAGCTGAGACACTTAGGACTGTTCAACTTGGAGAAGACTGAGAAAGGATCTCATAACTGCTTATCTAAAGTGCAGGAGCCAAGCAGATAGGGAAAGAGTCTTCTTGGTGATATGCAGCAACTGTACAAGGGGTAATAGGTAGAAATTGAATCACAGAAAATCCCATAAAAACAATAGGAAAAACTACTTTACTGTGAGAGTGACATAGCAATGGAACAAGCTGCTCAGAGTGGTTGTGGAGTGTCCTTTTCTGGAGATTGTCAAGACCTGCCTGAATGCTTTCCTTGAGACCTACTCTAGGAAACCTGTTTTAGTGGGCATGTTGGACTCAATGATCTCTTAGAGGTCTCTTCCAACCCCTACAATTCTGTGATTCTGTGATACAAAGTGGATAGTGTACTGGAAGGTGACCTGGACATTTGGTTACATTTTAAATGACAATAAATATTGGCTCTCCAAGTCCATAGGAAGCATACAGTTTTAATATTACCACAAATATTAACAAGGTCAGGTCTCATTAATGATTTTGAGAGTCAAGGTATTTTAATTCTGAAATTTCCTGTAAATCTAAAGTATGCAACTGCTCATGCTATTTAAAAGCTAAACCAGAAGTAATATTTACACAACACAGTCTTTTTCATGACTCTTAACAAAAATGAGCAAACTCCTACAATAAGATACCTCTTTATTTTATTAGACATTCAACTAGTCCTGAAAAATACAGGCCCTTATATATATATATATATATTTTAATAACATTCAAAAATCTAGCATTTTTTTTCCCTTACTCTCTAATTTAGCTTTGAAAAAAAATTCAGTCCACAAGATTTTTGTTTGTCATAACGTTAATAGCTGCAGAGCTGATATGTGGAACTACAGAGTACTTCAACTTAGTAGACAAAGCTACATAATGAGCTCCTTTGACTGGAAATAGAAATCAGTAAAAATGAAACAATAACTAATCTGTTGGCATAGATGCTAGGTGGATCATGTGACAGTCAGAGGTTTAAATCATGAGTAGACTCATTCCTTAGTCATTTGCTGTTATTCAGCTACATGCTAGAATCTTTAGAAGATATGAGGATGATCCAACAAGATTATAATTTTTTACATGAACATAAAGACACAGTTTCGTCTTCATGAACCACATCTAGGTGTCAACATTTTATGGGCTGGTTCAGCCTGGTTCCATGACTACTGGGGCGAAGGGATTTCACAAAATCCATGCCTCAGGAAAAAGGGAACAGGGGACCCCAAAATAATTAAAAATAGTGGCAACGATCTGAGGAGAAACAAACTAATTTACTAAATATAGTATCGGAATGCAAGATAAAACACTATAATACAATATAATTAAAATTGAAGCTAATAAATCAAACATAATGAGAGAGAGAATGTCCGAAAGGTGGATAAGCCTCACCACAGCACTTAGGTGAGATGCGCAGTCCAGTGGAGGTGTAGGGAGATGGAAGGACAACCGACGAAAAAGAGCAGACAAAGAAGAGCGCATCAGGTGACCTTTCCACGATTTACACCTCCTCCCTGTGATTGCAAAGTCCCCTGGGGAATGTAGTCCTTCTCTTCTGGGCAGGTACCCAGAACTTGAGTATTAACAATTAAACTCCCAATGCCCCACATGATGTTATGATGTGGAATACCGAAAACCAAAAATCACAAAACCATGACACTAGGTAAAGAAAATGAGTTGTAGTAAAGTAATTTACTTAGTAAAGAATGATTTCAATGAGAGCAGAAATTGGCTTAAGTTTCATTTGTGTTAGATTAAGACTTTTTGCTAGATTTTTTTTTTTTTTTGTCAGAAAATAATATATATTTGATAAAACTGAAAACTTTGTGACAAATTTTTACTATCCAGGATGTACATTGATTTGTAACAATGTAAAGGAAAATTGTAAGTATTTCTGATGATAAAAACAAACAAACAAACAAACAAAAAAAAAACCACTTTCACAAAGATCCTTCCTTCCTTCCTTCCTTCCTTCCTTCCTTCCTTCCTTCCTTCCTTCCTTCCTTCCTTCCTTCCTTCCTTCCTTCCTTCCTTCCTTCCTTCCTTCCTTCCTTCCTTCCTTCCTTCCTTCCTTCCTTCCTTCCTTCCTTCCTTCCTTCCTTCCTTCCTTCCTTCCTTCCTTCCTTCCTTCCTTCCTCCCTCCCTCCCTCCCTCCCTCCCTCCCTCCCTCCCTCCCTCCCTCACATGTTTTCATAGTCTTTCCTCTAACATACATTAGCATCTCAGGTCCAGGACAGCTTCACAAGCTTCAAGTTTTCAGTTTTTTCATACTTTCTTGTTTTATAAAGTGCTACAGTTCAAGGGTTGTAGAAAGAAGTCAAGAAAGCTTGTTCATGAAGTTCATGTGAGGTCAGGCAACAATGAACCTGGACTGATACTCTATAATACAAATGAGTGTAGGTATTTTTAATATTTGATACAATACTTGTATTGCATCATATAATTTTCCAGCAGTGGTAAAAGGTCTTTCACAGGAACTTAAAAGAAAATACTGCTTTTACATTTCCTAAATTTCATCTTTTAATTTCACAATTTGATTAATTAAAAGTAGCAACATCTTATCTCATCTTGTCAGTTCAACCCATCAAACAGACTGGATCGACAGCATAGTGGGTAAGCTAATAAGATCCAAGTTCAAGATCAAGCTCAAGAAAGTGCTCCAAAACTTGATGTTCTCTCAGAAGAGAGGGGCAATCTGTGTGTGGGAGTGAGAAGCATTTCAATGAAGCTGAAGGTGAATGATGAGTATTCATATTCCTGGCAGATGCTTCACAAGCTTTAAAGTCTACTACATCATTAACAGTTTTGTGACAGTGTAACTGGGTGAAAAGATGAGCTGACAACGTTCATACCAACAAAAAAAAAAAGCTTGAGCTGTGGAAGTACCTCTTACATTACAAAACAGAGTACATGTTACAAAACCGATAGTAACAGGTCAATTATTACAGGTTTAAACTATAATGCATTCAGCTAATGAGATGTGGATGTCTAGAATGCAGACAGCTAAGTGATCAAACCACCAAGAATTAATCTCTAAAGTATTCAGTTTTCATAATAAATTTTACATCATGTTGGAAGGATGAATAATATGATGGGACAGCCTATTGTCATTGCAATGGCTATGATGTGGTTGCATCAAGATCACAAAAAAAAGATGTAAACTAAGTGAAAACAGGTTGCTCTGTTTTGCCAGATTAGGAATGCCATGCTTTTTTCTTTTTTTTTTTCTTTTTTTTTTTTTTTTCCCTTCATAGAATCATAGAATTGTTTGATCTGGAAAGAGCCCGTAAGGGCTGTCTTGTCCAACGCACTTGCACTGAATAGGGACATCTACACCTAGCTCAGATTGTTCAAAGTTCTGTCCATCCTGATCTTGGATGTCTCCAGAGATGAGGCATCCACCAGCACGCTAGCATGCTGGCCAACCTGTTCCAGTGCTTCACTACCTTTACTGTAAAATTTTTTTTCCTTATATCCAGTCAAAATTTCCCCTTTCTTAGTTTGATACCATTTCCCACTGTCTTATCAAAACAGGCTATGATAAAGAGACTTTCCCCTTCTTTCTTCTAGCCCCTTTTAGATACTGAAAGGCTGCCCCATGGTTTGCACTTCCATGTCAGATGCCATTTGGTCAGACTGCCTCTCTGCTGCACTTTGTCACATGGCAACAAAATGTAATGGAATATTGGCGGGAAGGTTCAATTTCTACTGCCATACCACCAACATCTGCCTCTGATGTCATGGGCCAACTGATACAGAAGTGTATTAGAAGCACAGATGTGGAACTACGTGGAACTGAGTTCCTCCATGCTGAAAAAATTGCACCCATTGACATTAGTTGATATTTGCTGAAAATTTACTGAAACCATAAAGTGTATATGAGCCCATTGAGGAGGTGGGTGGTGTTTTAGAAGTAGAGACAGAAATGTAAAAGAAAAGCCAAATTTTAGACAACCTATACACAGCTGTCACATCATAAAATGAAGAGTGTCACTAGCAGATCATCAACACAAATTGGAGGACTGTGAGCAGGGAACATGAACAGAAATGAATATTGGCTTCACTGTGTTGGAAACAATGGTGGCAACATTTGAATATTGCAAAGTTTGTGGCAGGTGTGTTCCATGAATATTCAAATAAGAACTGAAAGAATACCATATGCAAGTTTTTTGGAACATATTGTACCAATATGAGGCTGAAGGTGATAATTTCCTGGATCACATCAGTACTGATGATGGGATGTGGTGTCACAGCTATGAACCAAATTCAAAAGGGCAGTCCATGGAGGGGCAATGCGTTAGTTCTGCATTGAAGAAAGAGTTCAAGACACAGCCCTCACTAGGTAAAATAAGGTGTACTGTCTTATGTAATAGTAAACGGGTGATCCTTCTGGATTTCCTGGAAACTGGAAAAATCACCAACTCTAAACACTACATTATGATGCTGACTAAACTTAACCCTCTAACTTCTGGAGTCCGTCCAGAGAAGAAGAAAACCTTTCTCTAGCAACATGATAGTTCCAGGCCCCTCTATCAGCTTGAAAATCATGGAGAACATTGCTAATTGTGTCCGGACTGTCCTACCAGACTCACTCCAGAGCTTAGTTTTGGTGCCTTCTGATTTCCAACTGTTAGGGGAATATAGATGGACTGTATGAAAAATATTTTTCTAGCAATAGCACCACCATAGCAGCTGGGAAATGATGGATGACCTTCACTGGTACAGATGTTTACAAGCATGGCATTCATGATCTTTTTCACTGCTGGCAATAATGCATAGATAATTATGGTAACTGCACTGAAAACAGTGTTTTGTAGCCAAGGAATAATGTTATTGTTCTTTGTATCTGTTGTTGTTTCCATGGAAATAAATAGGATACATTACTTTCAGATCCAGAGAGTATCTGGAATGAAAGACTTGTTCAGTTGATCCAGGAAACTTAGTACATCAGTCTAAAATGTCAAAAACCACACACTGAAATTTTACAAATTAATATTTTTGATTTTTTTTTTTTAATTTAATGAATGTTTTCAGTACCATACATCTCAATAATCTTCTGTGTTGAAAACAACGGTAGAGAAAGTAGGATGGAAACTGTATTGTCAGAACATGAAAATAGCAATGGATAATTTCAGCTGTATCTTCTCAGTAAAATTCTCAGTATAATTCTCAGTATTCCAAGTAGAAGTAACTACCTGAAAATTTTCATCTCATTACTGTACTGCACTATTGATCAGTTACTGAATAACTGTATATACCACCACTTTAAATTTACTGACGAAGAAAAAGAGGCTCAAGCACAATTTTTTTTTTTTTTTAAGATCTAGAGTTCTGTTCTAGGCTTGCTGGTCCCTTAGCATAGCTGGAAGAATGGCTTTGTTTTACAGCATGAACAAAACTTATTTTCTGATATTTCGGACTAATAGCAAAGCAGAATAATTCTATCTACTAATAAGTTTTACAAATGTGGTATGTACACTTCAAAGAGAGAGACATTAGAAGGTTGAAAACTAATTGTAATTAGATGGATATGAAACTAGCTAATCTCTGTAGTTCTGAAGAAATTGTCATTAAGATTGGAATCAATCATCTAAAAATGTCTACTTTCCCCCTTTAATTTTATTTGATGAAGATTAGTCTACTTAATAATAAGAAAAAAAAATTACAACAGAAGTTTTATGATTAGTATTACTACTATCTGTCTTGGTGTTTCAGGAAAATGCCTTGTCTGTTAGCAGTGAAAATTGGATTCTGTGATATCTAATCTCTATGTACTAGAAAATTAGCTCTAATTTTTCTACTGCTTAACACTGCAAGTTAGGTCAGTTGGGGGAAATTTGCACTGAAGAAGAAATAATGTTTCAGAGTTTCCATGCATTTCTTTCATACTGAGTCTGCATGAAAGGAAACCCCAGTACTCATTTTGAGATTCTAGTAACAGTACAGTGCAGTCACCTCTGCATGCTTGACAGTTAGATCAAAGAGCTGAAGACATGCTACTTCTTGTGGAGTAACACAGTTCCTTTCTGTTCCTTAGTCTGCCATGCAACCTGTTAAGATCTGATCTATTGTTTTACTGAGCAATTTAATATTAAATTAACAGTAGGTATTAATAGTACCAATTAAAAGATATGATCCCCATGATGTTTCCTAGCAGATAAACGACCAGTGCAGCACTGTTGTAGCTAATCAGAAGAGCCACTTCTACTGCCTTGGGTCACCTCTCTCCTCAGTCTTCTCCTGTGCATTCAGGTATCTGCAATCAGCTTCCCACCAAAATACTCTCATACTACTATTTATCTGTTTGTTTTGTTTCGCTTTTCTGTTGTTTTAATATATTAAACTCCCTTGTGTATACACCTTCTTAGGCTGATTCCCTTCGGTTTTTGACTGACACATTAATTTTCAGTTGACTATAACATAACAATAATAATAGTAATATGATCTTAAGAGAAATTGCTGTCATGATACACCTCCACCATCTCCATCAGCGTCACTTGACTTGGTGTTGATTCTTACAACTCGTAAGGAGCAGCTAAGGACTTCTCAGTCTTAGAATACAACCAGTTCCTGGTGTAAAGTAAAACTTCATAACCTTGAGGAAACATCAAAGAAATTTTAAGCCAGTCATTGTGACATTAGCAATTACAACACATCAGAGACAACAAGCAATCTCTAACCAGTAATAACAACAACAAAAGAATTAGAACGCAATTTCCATCATAGGGTATGGAATAATGTTTATAAGACTATCTAGATGTAAACTTCCCTAAGGGATTGAAATTGAACAACGTATCACCGAGTCACATTTAAACTAGCAGTGCACCACAGTGCAATACCAAGCTCTCTTGCTATTAACACATATAGTGAATTCAGAAGAGCCAGGAGGAACCTAGCAATCTCAAAGACGAAAAGACTGAGACATAGCTATATGAATTGGACAAATCAATAAAAAATGCTCTGCTTTGGGGTACCTTAGAGAAATTTAATAGGTTATCTCATAGGCAGAATAATTTATTTTACACCATACTAAGAAAAAATGTATATCAATGAACATAAAGCAGTCATTTTATTTTCATTCAGGAACTAATGGCAGTGTAATAACTATTACACAAAGAAATGTCATGTATTTGACAGCAATTTCTTGAGAAATTTTTCACATTTTACATATCATATAAGTTTAGAACTCTAATTATAGTCTGAGGACAAGACGACATAAAACAATCTACTTCAGCAGATTTTGTCAGCTTAAAAGAAGAGACAGCCTAAGAACTTCAGAAGCAGAGAAAACTGCTGAATCACTCTACGCATAACAAGAACTACAGCATGTTTTTCAGGAGCATGATTTGGGTATTATTGCAGTGTCCCTGACATTTTCATTAAAAATGCCTATTTGCAGCATTTCATAAATTATCAAAAGAGATTCACTGTAGGCTAGAGACTCAGTGGAGGTATCAGCCTGGCAGAAAAATGTGTTGGTATGTGGGGGTGTATGTGTGCAAAACACCAAAAAGAAAAAAGCTATAAAAATATAAACAGATATGGAAAGTTTATTTATAAGATAAATTTTTGTTTTTATCTGTTGGAAACATCCAAATAATTTTTGTCAGGACGGTATCTGATAAAAGCAGATTTTATTCGCGATTGCAATGGCGGGCGTCCCGCAAGCAGGAGCGCGCCTATGGACACAAGATGACAGTCTTTATACCCTGTTTTTCCCTTTAGCCATCCCCCTGCCCTGTTTCCCCATTGGCTGGGTACTCCAGGTTCACAATCTTATCAGTTTACGTTTGTTGATTCGTGTGTTATCTGGTGTCAGTCCTGTTGTCTCCAAGATGTCTCAGTGCTCTTCTTGTCCTATTGATATGGTGATTGTCTCCGAAGTCTTCGTTAAACAAAGAGCAGCGGGGGGGGATGATGCCAGGCCTTCAGATGTCTCTTCAGGCGCTTCCTCGGGCATACCATGACTTGTTCTCTCGTGCAGGATGTTCTTGCAATGTGTGTGACAAAATATACATATATACACCTATATACAGAGCGTGCATTCCTGGGAAGATTTGGCTAGAGGATAAGTGATGCAAACTATCAGATCTTCCCCAAGTTAAGTAGAAGGACTCCCAAAAAGAACTAAGACAACGGAGTTCATGAAATAAAAAATATTATCCAATTCTAATGCAGAAACAACATTTGATTCCCACATATCTAAATTATTACCATTCTTATCTGAAAAATTAGAGTGCATGGTTTTCTATACTACTGATGGTTATAGTTTACTTATGTTAGAGTGACTAAAGGATTCAAATAAGATGAGTTGCTGTGAGAATTGATGGTGAAGTCATACTTAGGGCATATCCGTAGTTTTATATTGATTTCTGAACAATGCATTTTGTACTACATTGAATATCCACTTAAAAACTCCTTATACATGTATTACCTTGTATTATATATGAACTCACCTATCTTAGTTCTATTTCAGATCACAGATGGAAAAAAGAGTGCCCTAGAGGTGTATAAATGGCTGGGTGGATGCTGTCTATGTTATGTGACACTGACTGAGAAAGATCTTTTGAACCAACTTTAAATTAGCTGTAATTAATGCAGAAAAGGAACAGAACTTAAGACTTGCTATTTACTCCACTCAAAAACACAAAGGAAAAAAAAAAACTTGTCTGACATTCTTATTAAGTTCACATTTCAAACACAGCAATGCAATTTGTCATATTGGTTACTGTTCCTAGGATTGACTCTTACACAAGAAAACAGTAAACTTTGCTCTGTATTCTACTTTTCCTCATTTTTTTATGACTATTTGAAGTGGATGAAATTCAAGTTCCACTCAAGTCAGTGACACAGTCAAACCACTGGCAGATCTGTCATATCACTGTGATCTGGAGTCTACAGCATTTGATGCTGATGCCGTAAGTCCAGTCTAGGAGTGTATATTAGGCTTACCAAATGCTTCCTGAGTCAAACACAACATCTGTACTAGAGCAGAGCAAACAAGCTATATTCACTTCATTCTTGGTTTTGGACAGTGTAGTTGAGCCACAGATTTGATTGAATCATCAATTGTTCAGACGAATGACTCCATGAATGTCACGGAGTTGACTAGATCAATCTATGCCTGTGACAGGGATCTATGCCTGAGACAGAGGGCAGTAAGGCCCCCTGGCCCCACAAAATGGGAAGGATGGCAGGGAGGAAAAAAACAGCGGCAACAATCTATGGAGGAAAACTTATTTTACTAACTATGATATCGGAATGCAAGATAACACAATATAATACAATATCTAATTGAAATTGAGACTAATAAATCAAATAAGATAAAAGAGAGAGAGTTCCTGAGACCGAGTCAAACCTGAAAAGCTTGGAACAGCTAGGAAAAGCACCCTCCAGCACCCACTACCAGGCAGTAAGAGACCACCCCACCTGGAAGGGCCAGATCCCATGACTTCCGTAATGTATGGGGATAGGTACCTGGAATTGAAACATTAACACTTTAATTCCAGTACATGATGTTTTGATGTGGAATACTGAAAACCAAAAAACATAAACCCACGACAATGGAAAAAGAAAAAAATACCCAGAAAACATTCTAATTATGGATAAATTTAGGCTATTAATAACTTATGTTCCCAGAGGATTAGGAAAGTGTGTATTAATTTTCTGATCTCTTACATCAACTTATCTCCCTACACTTCCTAAAGTATAAGGAGAAAAAGCCTTGCAACACGAAGAAAAAGCAGTGATTATATGTAGAATTAATATGTGATTTAGAAATTGTATTGGTAGGTAAAAAACAATTACTGGGATGAGTATTAGAAAAATATGCAGAGTAGATGATGACTGTGAAATTATTGGCAAACAACATGATGTAATTTTCTTCACAGGGCTAGTATCTCTGTATGCAGAAAATTAACAGTGTCTCATCTTGAACACTTTTGATCCATAAGTAGTGTATTCTCCACAGTAAGTTTCCTTTTTCAAGGGGAACCTATTAATAGAGCCCATGGATACTTAACAGAACAGAGGATTATTTCCTCTCCTGGTGAATTAATTTATTTCACAATGAAGAATTGAATCTTATAAGAAGCAAGTAGGTAATGGATCTAGCCATCAAAATGACTGCATTCAAAATACCAGTAGTGCTCTCAAATAAATAATCAAGGTTCTTTTCTTCCTAATTTCTCTAGGAAAGGATGAAAGCATGAGAAGCTTTTCAAAATCATTCAGTTTGAAGAATTTTGAATCAAGGCAAGGCAGAATTGTGTAGAACCCAAAGACTTTTATAAACCAATACATTTCAGTTATAATTCTTCTGGACAGCCTGTGGATATCACCATGTCTTTCTGAAGAGAAGGCTCAAAATCCCTTTGCCCTGCTTTGAACTGAGCTGGGTAAGGAGGAAAGAGACTTAGTCCACTGAACTTTGAAAATCTTCACACCCTCTCACCAACACTTAATGTTTGCCTCTCATTGCCTGGGAGTCAGAATTTCAGGATTGTTAAATTACACCAATTATTTTTTTCTTTCTCTGTCTGTCCCTTGGCTATCTGATCAAAGTGCTCCTGCAAGTTATAGCTCTGACAGCAGCTTAAATAGCAACCTGACCCGGGAAGTGTGAGAGGCTGTCTCCCAGGTAGGTAAAGCCTAAGTCATTCCACTGTTATTAGCAGTTGTTTTTAACTTTCAACAGCATGTAGAGGAAGGAACAAGTATTTTAGTTTAAAACCATTCTCTCTTGTCCTGTCACTATCCACCCTTGTAAACAGTCATTCCCCCTCCTCTCTGTAAGCTCCCTTCAAATATGAAAAGCCACAATGAGTTCTCTCCAGAGCCTTCTCTTCTTCAAGCTAAACAAGCCCAGTTCTCTCAACCTTCCTTCACAGGAAAGGTGCTCCAGGCCTCTGACTATCTTTTGGCTCTATAGAACCACTCCAAGAGCTCCCTCCACATCTTGTCCTGGGGGCCCCAGGCCTGGACACAGTACTCCAGATGGAGCCTCACAAGAGCTGAGTAGAGGGGGACAATCACCTCCCTCTTCCTGCTGGCCACTCCTCTTTTAATGCAGCCCAGAATACAGTTGGCCTTCTGGGCTAAAAGTGCACACTGCTGGTTCATGTCCAGCTTCTCGTCCACAAGGACACCCAAGTCTTTCTCTGCAGGGCTGCCCTCAAAGAGATCTTCCTCCAGTCTGTATAAATACCTGGAATTGCCCTGGTCCGAGTGCAGCACCTGGCACTTTGCCTTGTTGAACTTCATTAGGTTCACATAGGCCCACTTCTCCAGCCTGCCCAGGTCCAGTACCCCTCCAGGGTATCAATTGCACCGCTCTGCTTGGTGTCATCTGCGAACTTGCTCATTGTGCATTCAATCCTATCAACTGACCACCAATGAAATTTGAGGCAAAGTACTCACTGAATACCTCAGCTTTTACTATGTCTGAGGAAGCCAGCTCTCTACTATCTTTTATCAGAGGGAGAACACTCTCCTTGGCCTGTCTTTTCCTGCTATGTACCTGTACAGTCCCTTATTGTTACCTTTCACATCCCTCACCGTGTTCAGCTCCACCTTGGCTTACATAATCCTATCTCTACAATTGTTATATGCCGTTACATATAAATTTTTGATAAGAAAGGACTGATCATGATGACATTTGCCATAATGTTTTAAATTCTGGTGAAATGCTGAAGACAGCCTAGATTGTCTCATCTAAAGCATCTTTTTGGGATCAAAGGCTTAGATACAAGGAATGAAACTACTGCATGAAGGTCACACTGAATATCTCTAATCAACTACAGTTAGTAATTAAGCAAACAACTAATCATAAAACTATCTTTGTTTTATTTCTCTCTGTTGGTCTGTAAGACTCAGTGGAAGTTTGTTGTATTTATTGGCTTCTAAATCAACAGTAACATACTTCAAGCAACATTTTTTTAAATTCTATATTAGAATTTCAAAACAAATGGTTTCAGGTAATTCAATTCTGCTACACGGCAGTGGGGTTGTCCTACAGACTGATTGCTAGAAGAAAATGCCTGACTGCAAGTGCACTTTTTTTTTTCCTTAACTCACCTTTTCCACCACTATTTCAATTCTGTACTTCAGAATCATTGAAGAACACTGAAGTACAGTTAGTCAAAATAAGAACTATTAATGGGGTATCAGTAGAAGCTGAGGGAATAAAACAGCTGACTGGATTTACATGACAATACTTTAAAGGAATGTGGAGATACTTTTGTCTTTTGTCTTAAAATGAAAGGCGCCAGTAGATCTGTTTATTTATCAGTGGGTGGCCTTAAAGGAAAGATATGAATTTAATTGTGTGATGTTGTTATATCTTTTCCTTATTCCATACTCTCTGCTGCATGCGCTGCATTTTCTGTTCTCTCTCTTCACATTACCTCTTGATCATAAGAAGACTATCAGGATGTGAACATATCAATTAATTATGTTTATCCATGTATCATTAGATGCAGTAAGAAAAGAACAATGTCTTCCTAAGTTTTTACAGCATCTAGTACACTGGAGCATGTCAGTGGGTCACTTGAATGCTGCTATAGTATTAACTGACAGAAAATGTTTGAAGAGTAGACTGAAGAGTATATCATTCAGCAGCAACCAAACATCAATATGATTGGCACTGCTGCATTGCAACCAAGATATGGGGAAGGTGCAGGGCAGTGCCAACTCAAGTTATGGCAAATGCGTTATGCATTTTGATACACCAGCTAAACACAGTCTGTGAATGATGAAAAGTATGTAGTCCTGCTTTCCATTTTTATACAGGAACGTGAGAAACTTTTTCTAGATTTTCAAGATAATGATATTTTTGGTATGTCTGCAACTCCATTTTAATTCAATATAAGTAACTTAGTTACAAAATTTTGAATGGAATGTATAGAGTTGCAATCAGATAATAAATTAATAAAAATGATTGCGTCTCTGTACTGGTCTTCTATGAGACTTACCCTACAAGAGAAAAAAAATCAGTTACTTCATAATCATGCTTTATTCATGTTATCACATATTGGTGGTAAGCATGTTTGTGAACAACTTTTTTCAAGGATGAAGCACAGGAGGAGTAAAATGTCATCAAAATTCTGTAATGAACATCTTGAGAACTCACTAAGAATTGCAACCACTTCCATTGAATGAGACTGTTACATTAGTTTCACAAAATCAAGGTCAAATATCTCACCATTTTTTATTTTTTTCTTGCCTACTTTTATTATGTTTTAATAAATGTAAGTATAAGTAAAACTTTCTTACTAATATACATTAACTGCAATGTATATTTTATATGTGGTCCAAGACACGAGGCAAGATAAGTTTGGACACTAATGTGAAATAGAAAAAGGTTGCACTAATCATACTTCCAGATAATTATGTTCAGTTAAAGAAAAGCACACCTCAACATCCTCTAGAATAAACTAACTGAAAGTAAAAGTAAAGATTCCTTTAGAGAAAAGTTTCAAAACTTAGAACAATAGGATTATATCAGAATTAAGATATATTAAACAATGACTGTAAAACTGAGAAATTACACCTATGTCTGTGTTAATATTTTCTTAGTTGAAGATTGAATAGGGAAAGAAGACCCCATAAGACCTTTTCAGAGCTGCCTGGCAAAATGAAAAAAAAAAAATTAACAAATCTATACAAAATACAAACCAACCAACTAAACAAAGAAACAGAAAGGAAAAATCAACAAAAAAAAATTCCTTTTGCTGTTGTACATAAAAGTAGATTTAAAGGGATGCCCAACCTGAAATAACACAGTTGAACTGTGACTGAATAGTAAACAAAACAGGCACTGAAGACAGAAAGCCTGAATAAAAGCAATGACAATAATAATTAATACAAATTATTTATATCAGTATCATGAATGTTACAGAAGATTAATGTTTTGATGGTCAAAGAAGTCTCTCTCTGTAAGATGTTATGTAACAAAAGGATATGTCTTATACAAATTTGTGTCTCAAATATATCCATGTCAAGCCTATTATCTACACCAAATTTTTATCCAGGAGGCATTAATCAGCATTTTTTCACTAGTTCCATCAAGGTTGTGTTTTTCCAGAGATGAAAAAATTTCCCAGATCTATTATCCTCAGATAACTGTTATAGTATGCATCAAGTCTAGCAAATAATATAAAATAGGACACTTGTTAGTTGTGTGATAGCTCTAAGACAAAACATTAATCCATTATTAGAAAGTCACCACGTACTTGTTGAGCAGGACAAATCAGCTAATATCATTCCTCCCCTAATGCTGTATCTTGAAGATAATGACGCATCAATATAGTGTTTTGTTAGAGCACGTGAAAAATAACCTAAAATGATACCTTTTTGGTGGGGAGAATTGAACATCCTTTCTTGCATGGAAAAGATAAAGAGTGTCTAAGTAAAATGAGAAGAACCTCATCAGTCTTTATTTTCTCTGACCTGCAATTGGTTCAGGGATATCTTGCCAAACAAGCCTGGAAGAGTAGCTGACTTTGGACTGACTAGAAAAAAAGGGACCTTTTGCTCCAGTCACTGGAGGAAAAGGAAAAATAGGTTCCTAAAGACAGTAGAAGGAAGAGTAGCATTATAGTATTGTATAATCAATGAATGTACAGATGTTATAATTATGAAATATACCAGAGAGTTTGGCTAAGTAGTTATTATACCAAAAGAGAACAGATAGAATGCTTACCTGTATCCCTAGCTCATTACGAAACTCCAGAGAAGGGGATCTCCAGAAGAAATCCTTCCTCACTGGTAGTCAGCTCTTAAATGGGTCTAGGAGAGGTGAAGCCAGGCTTCACCCCTTCTGGCAGCACAAGTGAATTGCCTTCACCTGTGCTCCTGTGGCTGACTCATTGCTCGCCTCAGGTGATCAATCAGAGGTTCAGACCATGACTCAGCAGTTTCCATACAGGTACACAAATGTTTTAATACCCAGTTCAGGAACGTACTCTGATTTCTGATTGGATGAGCACTGATCTGATCAAATTTGACTGAAAACAATGCTTTTGTGCATGTTGGATCAGTTCCTTGAGTCATCTAGTCCTAAGCAACCAGGATTTTCCAGGAGAACATATATTTTGAGCAGGAGGGAAAATAGTAGGAATATGCACTTCACTAATGTTAGATATTCTATTTCTGTAGTATAGTTTTATTTGGAAAAAAAAAATTATCATGAAGTATTATGAATATATATTCTTAAGTTCTCACATTTTGATATTATGAAAAGAAATATTTTCTCTTTTGAGAAAAATGATATTATTTTTTTTCTCAGCAATAATCATGAATAACTCAGGGAGAAAAAAAATAGATACTTTGTATTATTCTAACTCTTTACTAACACTTTAGCAAAAAAATATTGATTTCTTCCATTGTCTTTCTTTTCATAGCATTTACATGAAGTAAAGTTTTCTCAGCTTATTGTTATATTAAAGAATAAGATCAAAAAAACCCAATGCAATGTATATGTATATTTTTAATATACCACTATAAGTTACACTGCATATAAACCTAAGTTGAGAAGAGTTTTTTTTTTTTTTTTTTTTTTAATTAGTCCTTTATATTTAGAATGTCTTAGTAACAAAACTATGAGTCACTCATCAATAGTGTAAAATGCTCCAGGAACATGTAGTGGTCATTATAACAAAATGATTATGTGTAGTCTCTGAACACCAGTTCTTTTGAACTGAGGAGATTTCATAGAATCATAGAATGATTTGGGTTGGAAGGGACCTGTAAGATCATCTAGTTCCAAACCCCATCCCTCAAGACTAGATTGCTCTAATTCCCCAGCTTGGCTTTGAATGGTTTCACAGAGGAGGCATTCATAACCTTGTTGGGCAACCTATTCCAAAATTTCAACATCCTCACAGTAAAGAATTTCTTCTTAATATCTAGTCTAAATATTCCCTCTTCCATTTCCCCTTGTCCTTTTACAACAGACCCTGATAAAGAGCCTGTCCCCTTCTTTCTTGATAGTGAAAGACCTCTCTCTGATCTCCCCAGAGCCTTTTCTTCTCCAGGCTGAACAGCCCCAGTTCTCTCAGCCTGTATTCATAGGGGAGGTGCTCTAGCTCTCTGATCATCTTTGTGGCTTTCCATTGGACCTGCTCCAGAAACTCCACATCCTTCTTGTGTTGGTGGCTCCAGAACTGGATGCAGTGCTGCAGGTGGGGTCTCACAAGAGCAGAGTAGAGGGGCAGAATCACCTCCCTCAGCCTGCTGGTCATGCTTCTCTTGATGCAACCCAGTATACAGTTGGCCTTCTGAGCTGCAAGAGCACATTTCTGGCTCATGTTGAATCTTTCATCAACCAAAACTCCCAAGTCTTTCTCCTCAGGGCTGCTCTCAAGCTATTCTTCACCCAAGCCGTGGCTGGGTTTAGTACTGCCCCAAACCAGATGCAGGACCTTGCACCTGTTGAACTTCATGACGTTGGCATGGAGCTGCCTCTCAAGCAGGTCTCTTTGGATACCTTTCCCTCTAGTGTGCCAACTGCACCTCTCAGCTTGGTGTTGTCTGCAAACTCGCTGAGACTGCTCTCAATTCCACTGTTCATGTCACCTACAAAGATGATGAATTACATTGTTCCCTACACTCATTCCTGAGGAGTGCTGCTCATCACTGGTCTCCATTTGGACACTGAGCTCTCTGAGTATGATCATTCAGCCAATTCCTTATCCAATGAGTTGTCCATCCATCAGACCTCTTTTTTCCAGTTTGGCTACCAGAATGTCATATGGGACAGTGTCATATGCTTTGCACAAGTCCAGGTAGATAATGTCAGTTGTTCTTTCTTTATCTATTGAACCTGCAACTCCATCATAAAAGGCCACCAAGCTTGTCAGGCGTGACTTGCCCTTGGTGAAGCCATGTTGGTTAACACTAATCACCTCAGCTTTATTATCCGTTTGCCTTAATAGGGCCTTTGAGAGGACATTCTTCATGACCATGCCAGGCACAGAGATGAGACTGACTGGCCTGTTGTTTCCTGATACTTTTTTTCCTTTCTTGAAAATGGGGGTTCATTTCCCCTTTTCCAGTCAGTGGGAACTTCACCAGACTGCCATGACCTTTCAAATATGATGGACAGCAGATTCATGCACCAGTTCCCTCAGAAACCTTGGATGGATCTCCTAGGGTCCCATGGAATTGTACATCTTCCGGTTCTTTAGATTGTCTTGAACCTGATCTTCACTTACAGCAGACAGATCTACCTTCTGCAAGTTCTTACCATTGCTTTCTGCAACTTGGGCCGTGTGGCTAGAGCCCTTGCCAGTAAAGAGTGAGGCTAAGTGAGGCATTGAACATCTCAGCTTTTTCCAAATCCATTGTGATCCAGTTTCCTTCAGGAGAGGGCCCACATCTTCCCTGACCTTCTTTTTATCACTGATGTACCTGTAGAATTTGTTCTTTTTCCCCTTAATATCTCTAGCTAGATTTAATTCTGTCTGGGCTTTAGGTTTCCTAACCTGATCCCTGGCTGCTTGGACAACTTCTTTGCAGTCCTCCCAGGTAATCTGTTTCTGCTTCCACTCCCTATAGACTTTCTTTTTTAGCTTAAGTAATCCAGAAGCTCCTAGCTGATCCACGGAGGCCTCCTGGCATTCTT
Organism: Chrysolophus pictus; assembly: GCA_037305975.1. Classification (NCBI taxonomy): domain Eukaryota; kingdom Metazoa; phylum Chordata; class Aves; order Galliformes; family Phasianidae; genus Chrysolophus; species Chrysolophus pictus. Next base: position 7,650,548 of record CM074614.1, read on the forward strand.
TCCCACCTTCCTTTCTCTCAGGATGCACTGCTTCTGGGCTTGGAGGAGATGGTCCTTGAATATTGACCAGCTTTCTTGGACCTCTCTTCCCTCCAGGGCTTTCTCCCATTTTCTCCATGTCATCCTGCCAAGCAGCTCCCCAAAGAGTTCAAAGTCTGCGTTCCTGAAGCCCAGAGTAGCAAGTTTGCTTGGTAGCAAGCACCCTCTTTGACACCCTAGGGATTTTGAACTCCACCATTTCATGGTCACTACAACCAAGACTGCCCTTGAGCTTCACATTACCCACCGGCCTGCTCTTGCTAATGGGGACAAAGTTCATCACAGTACCTTTTCTCATGTATTCCTGTACTACTTGGGAGCAGAAGTTATCATCAACACATTCCAGGAACCTCTTGGATTTCTGGTGCATCCCTCCAACAGATATTGGGGTGGTGGAAGTCTCCTAAGAGGACTATGTTTTGTGAATGTGAAGCTGCTCCTATTTGTTTATCAAGGGCTTCATCCACTTGGTCTTCTTGATCAGGTGGCCTGTAGCAGACCCCCACTACAATGTCTCCTTCCCTTTCCCTTTCCCTTTCCCTTTCCCTTTCCCTTTCCCTTTCCCTTTCCCTTTCCTTCTCCCCCTTCCCCTTTCCTTTTAGGTTTTCTTTTGGAACCTAACCCTTAATCTCTCAGTTAGCTCCTCATCTATCCCCATGTGAAGCTCCATAGACTCCAGGTGGTCACTGATGTACAGGGCAGCACCCCATCCTCTTATACTTGTCTATTCCTACATTCAAGTCATGAGAGTCATCCCACCACAAGATGCCAGGTTATCTTGGCATAGAAAATTAAGTTTCATTGAATAGACAGGTTAAGTATTATTCTTTGTTTCTCTTAATAATCAAGTAAAAACAACTTTGTCACTTATCAAAACTAGAACATTCAGTGTTGTACTCAGTACTTAATCTCCCACCAGTTTAGCAAACTGTGGTATTCGAGTGCTCAAAATACACCCTACAGCCCACTTTAAAAAGGCACTGATGTATTTGGTCTCCAGAAGTGTTTGGGTGAATGTACAATATATTCAAGCTAGTATCAGCATCTGTGAGATCTCAGTAGCAACCGGATTTTATGTCAGTAAATCTAGATTTTGCCCATGCAGAATTTCAGACATTTTAATTTCTACAAGTTTAGGTTCTTAAAAAAAAAAGTTTATACACTTAGGATGGCTTAGTATAAAACATATGAGAAGTGATTATACTGTTTTGCACTTTGTACTGGAACAAAAAGAGAAATGACTTAATATTCATAAAATAAAATGTTTGCATTATAAAAACCCTTAAAACAAATATTTCAGTGGCATATGTCGAACAGATGAGAATATAAATGGTAGTCTTGTGTTTTCCATTAGTAGTAATTTTGTGCTTTCTATTAAGTGAGCTGCAAAATTTTCCATAAAATGAGAAAGAAGAGGAATATGCTGGCTGAAAGAAAGTTTATTAATATTGGGAGTTTGGAGCTATTGTAGTTCACATAAGATAAAATCTCATATGCTTGCTAACATAAAGCATATAGTTTTCCTTGTTCTAACATTAGTCTTAGATGCCTGCAAGACAAGTTGAAAATGAATTACAATGGTTAAAACAAGAAGCAAATATGATCTTTGTTGCTTTGAAGGAATAACAATGTAATAGAGAAAAAAATTCTGGGTAAATAAAAACAGCTTATTTACACTGACAACTTGGCTCTTCATCTGCTTATGAAGAGAAACTAATTTCAAAATGAAATACTTCTATCTCTGTAGCTATGATAATATAAGTCATTCTGTTATGGGTGCAATAATGCTGACCAACAATGAAGTCATACAAACATATAATGAATAGAAATGAAAGGTAATAGCTAAATAAATGAAAGAAACACTAATTTTAAAACTCATAGCAACCAAAGAGAATATGAAGGAGAAACAACCAAGAGCGGGAAAAAGATCTTGTTGATGAACTGAGCTATATTAAAGAAGTTCTACTTTGCTGGGTTTTTGTTGCTGTTGTTTGTTTGTTTGTGTTTTTTTGTTTGTTTTTGTTTTTTTCCCAATGCCTTAGAAGACATAGGAATTTCATGGTAAGGGAATAATATTTTTATCCTCAGAAGATGAAAAATTAGAACCTATTCCTTGAAGAGGAAATTTTGCATTAAAATCCATTGGTTTCTTCAAAGAAATTTTGAACAAAAATCTTTCAGATTTAGCTGAAGGAGAAAAATGGAAAAGTTCAATTCTACAGGAAAGATCAAATGAAACCTACCTAGATACCTCCATGGTCATGTTTACTGAAAAGAGAGATTGGACTTGGCTATTTAAGTAAAATACTTAAGTATCAAGGAGTTAAATAAATTAGAGGTCCCTTAGAAATATAACCTTTTTGTTCACAATAAGATACAAGTAACTGAATGGTTATTTCAATTGGACTCCAACAACTTCAGGATTTGTCTAAAGATATTAATGATCTGCCATTAGTATAAGACAGAGAAAGTACACACAATGATAGAGAACTTCTACCCATTACAAACCTATTTTAAGGAAAAACCTAATGCAGTCAGATCAGAAACAGAGATTATTCTATCTCATCTAATGAGCTTTCTGATTTTAAGTCTTACTGACTTAGAATGTCTTTGAAAGAATTCTTCATAAGTCTTGTTTTATTGCCACTGTATCCTCAGCAAGTTTGGAGATGAACCAAACTGATTGGTGCAGCTGACACAATAGAAGAAAGGGATACCATCCAGAGGGACTGGACACTCTCAAAAAGTAGGCCTGCATGCAACTAATGAGGTTCAAGAAGGCCAAGTGCAAGATTTTGCATGGGGTCAGGGCAATTCCAAACATGTACAGATTGGAAGAAGTACTCAGTGAAAGCAGCTCTATGGAGAAAGACCAGGGTTTTGAGATGGGCAATAAGCTGGACATGAGCCAGCAGTATGCCCTTACAGCCTGGACAGCCACTTGTATCCTGGGCTGCATTCAGAAGAGGGGTGACCAGCAGGGAGAGGGAAGTGATTCCCCTCTCTATTCTGCCCTCAGGAAGCCCAATCTGGATTAATATGTTCAATCCTGATGCCCCAACACAAAAAAGACATGGAGCTGCTGAACTGGGTCCAGAAGACAGCCAGAAAGCTAATCCAGATGTCTGGAGCACCTTTCCTATGAAGAAGGATTGAGAGAGTTGGGTTTGTTTAGCTTGGAGGAGAAAAGGCTGTGGGGAGACCTCATTGCAGTCTTCCAGTACTTGAGAAGTATAGGAACTCTTGAACCCCTGTTCTAAAGACTAACTTATGGGACTGGCTAAATCAGTCCCTGAATGTTAAGTAAAAACAGTCTAATGTTTCTGTAATGTTTTGATCAGAACAGAAGAGAACAAAGGAAGGGTGATAGATAGGGTTATAAAAAAATCTGTCTATACTGGAATCGTGCTTACAACATTTTGAGAAGAAGGCACCTATGGCCAATAAATAAATAAATAAATAAAACATTTTGGGAGACATCTCAAATGAATTCATGTCTCTGGCTTTCTTAAACACTTTTGGAACCAGAAGTGCATTTGAATAGCTTTCCTTGTAATGAATCATAAAATCACATTTTTTTAAACATAACATGGGAAACTGAAGTTGTCTGCCTGTTCTTATTTTACATTATCTCATTCTCCTTCTTGAATTGCTCAGCATCAGGTATTTATTCTATTTGTTCAAATTGCACTTAAATTAAAATCAAATATTATTGCTAGTACTTAGTACTTTGTATAATGTAACTAATTGCCATTGTGTCAACATAAATGTTGCTAAATAATAGCATGGAATGAGTAATGTACTGAATATTTGTAAAGTCTGTCTTTTTGAATTTTATTTCCTGATCATTGTTATTTTTTAATCTCATCACTCAGGGAAATAAATAAGTGTAGGTTCAAGTTCTGGATCTTAAAAATATGATACTTGTGACTTGCAGAAAGAACAGTTTCTATAAAATGGAATTAGTTTTTCTTAAGAAGCTTTATGGCTCAAACAGTTATCAGCTATAAATACTTTTTTTTTTACATGAGATTTTCACAGTGTGTGTGGAGACTGCATAATTACATTGCACTTTAGTAAGGACTGGGAAAAACAGGGGCCAAGGGCAGTATAGCTCCAGTTTGCATTACAAATCTGTTCTCAATACAGTCTCTTCACAAACATCTTGTGGTGTAAATATATGGAAATAGTTTATTTTCAACACCTATTTAGTTATCAAACTTCATTTATGTGAAAAAGTAAGTACGTATATCCTATTGTTCCCCTAATTAACATAGTCTTCTAGTATACAGACAGGGTAAGATAGTGTGATTCTACAGAAATAACCATTTCATGGATTTGTATAAATTGAGGATTACTGACTCCACTTTACCTACCAGTAACACAGGATTTCCTAATTTTCTTTGCTTAATATCCTTCATCTTTGTTCTCTTTTTGGTCTTGTTTGCTTTCCTTCTTCCTCTTACTTTTTATCTAGAACATTTTTATTTGCCTCTCTTATCAATTTCTTTCAAATAGTCAGAATAGACTATACAATATTTTTTTCTTTTAAGAAAAAGGCTTATGAACTGATTTTCTGTTAGTAAGCATTATATTTTGTAAGTGGAGTTTGGCTGAATGCAAATTCTGCAGCTGTGTTTATTAGGTGGTAGTAGTTTGTTATGTTGTCAGTTTGCCAGATAGCATAATGTCTGCTTGCTTTTGATATAAGGGTAAAATAATTGTTTGTAAAATGTAGAAATACATTTGTGATGATTTTTCCTATCAGTTGGATTTTCAGTATCATTTAGAAAAATGATAATCTTTCTACATTCATACTATCTTCATAATAGACATTCAAACAAACAAACAAACAAAAATGATGTTAAAGGAATAAAAAATTGAACATATTTTGTAACAACATAAATCAGAAGAGTAAAATAAAAGTGAAAATGAAGGTTATAACCATGACTTACTTCTCACTGTCAGGTTAGACACATCATCAGATATAAAAAATGGTTCAATTTTCTTTCCAGACTCTTTGTTTATTTATTTCACAGCTAATGGTATAGTCTTCTAGGTACAGTTCAATTTCATATTCCTGCAATAAAAATCCTGGTGAAGACTTTCAACTTCTTTGACTTCTTGATCTCCTTTTGTTGTAATATTTTGCTTTCCAGTTCTCCATGTTGCTCCTTTGTCTTTTTTACATTCCCTGGCATTCTCATTAGTTGCAGCCACTCTCATTACTGGCTTGCAAAGTGATTCCTCAGACTCAGTGGTAAGGCATCAGCATACCTGACATTTTAGCATTTGTTTCCTCTAATTTGAATTCCTCCATTGTAACCATCAAAATAAATGTGCATTACCATTTTAGTATAAATCCTGAACAGATGCAGTGGCACAATACAGCCCTGCTGAACTCTTTCCCAGTTGTTAAAGCTCTCTACTGTTCATTTTTTTGAAGCTGCAGCTTCCTACTGACATCAAACTTGGGGCAGCAAATGACCACATTTAAAAAATGTTAACTGACTACAGATCTGTCTAGAAATTAAGTGGGAAGGTATGTAGGGTTCTTCACTTAATGCACTTTTTTTTTTTTTTTAAATTGCATCACTTTTCCACTTTATATTACCTTAGCAATGAAATGATGAAATGATGAAATCTCACATCTGACTTTTATTATTTTTATGTCACTGCTTCTTTATATTAAACAAATTCTCAGTTACCTCTGTAAAGATTTTAGTGACACAACATATTTGTTCTGTCAGAAAAGGATTTCATTGGCTTCAAAATCTAGGACCACAAGAAAAAACGTGGAAGTTTCATTATTTGAGGAAATGGTTGCATCAACTGAGCTAGGGTGTGTGCATACTGACTTCTTCCCTACTTCAGACTCTTCCATGTAAAATTATTCAGAAGTGTGATAAAGAGATAAAATTCCTCCCCAGTCCAAAGCTTACCACTAGGATACCCTTTCAGAAACAAGGTGTTTTAGTGAAACATTAGAGATAATATCAGTATAAGCATTTTCTGTATCCTTGCTACAGATTTTCTTTCTTTAAATCCACAAATGAAATCAGAAAAAAAAAAAAAAAAAAAAAAGTTTATTGGAATCAATATATTTCAGTAGTGTTTAGCCCATCTTAAAGAAAGGTGGTGGAATTCTATTACAAAAAGATTATGCTGTGAGTTTTGGTCCCAGTCTCTGCTTGCATGTGAAATGTATTTTTTAAAGCTGGTTCAATGTCATTATAAAAACAATTCAATGAATTCACATACATTTTGGGATGATTCTGAGTGATGCAGCAGAACTTAATAATTTTATATTGCACTTAATTTTGAAGCTTCTCTAGAGAAGATTTCTCCAGCTTCCCAAACAGCAGTGTAATAATGCCACTTTGAAGCATTTTCAGCAAGGTCTTGAAAATCATTTAAGTATTGTATGTCTTTACATGTATAGATATTTTTGCTGTTAATATTGATAAAGCTTCTTTTTAAAAATCCATGAAACAAAGTTTCAAAAATACATTATTTTCCTACCACCTGCCTCACTTCTGAGACCTTAACTTTACACTTCCTGAGATTAGCATAAACCTGAGAGGATTCTAGACTGGACAAAGTGTGGAGATAACAATCCCAACATTTTAAGAATGAGTTAAGATTCAAAATCAGTTGTTACATATGCAGATTTTTTTGTTGTTGTTGTTGAGATAACCATAGAACACAAAATTTACCTGTCTTTCATCACCTTCAAGATTGAGTATATTTAAACAAATTAGATCACAGTATTCCATAATCAACTTCATTCTTCACAACTATACAAACACTAATTGCAATCATTCCGTATTTTTAATCAATTCACAAATATTCAGTACTTTCAGATCAAAAATTCTTTGATGAACACTAGTAGACAATGTTGGCCACTGCATGGGAACTGCTGAATCACAGCTTGAACCTATGATTGACCACCTGAGGTGAGCAATGAGTCAGCCACAGGAGCACAGGTGAAGGCAATTAACCTGTGCTACTGGAAGGGGTGAAGCCTGGCTCCACCTCTCCTAGGCCCCATTTAAGAGCTGACTGCCACCCTGAGCCTGGGACAAGGGTAAGTTTTTCATTCATTCTTCTTTAGTATGATAACTTGTTTAGCCTAACTTTCTTGTATATTTCTTAATCATAACATCCATATATTCATTATTATTCAGCCATAAAAAAAGCCTGCTCTTCTAACGTCTGTAATGATATTAAAAGAAGTGTAAGTAGTGATATTTTAATATCAAATATTTTGAAATTGAAAACTTTTATGATACGTGGATTAACAAAAATACTCCAATTATATGAGCTTTAACAAGACCAAGTTCTGACTCCTCTGCTTTGGTCACCACAACAAATCCATGCAAAACTTCAGGCTTGGGGCAGAGTGGCTGGAAAGCTGCACAGAGGAAAAGAATATGGACTTGCAAGTTGGCAGCTGACAACATGAGTAAAACAGTTTGTGGCCAATAAGGCCAACGGCATCCTGTCTTGTATCGTAAATAATGTTGCCTTCAGGACAGGAAAGATGATCATCCCTCTGCACTCAGCACTAATGAAGCTACACCTTTAGTACTGTGTTCAGTTTTGGAGGGATCTGAAGTACAGATTTTATGAGGAGAGACTAAGGGAAATGGGATTGCTTAATGTGGAAAAGAGGAGGTTCAGTGGTAACCTTACAGCTCTTTGCAGTTTTCTGAAAGGAAACTGTCATGAGGCAGAGATCCGCTTCTTTTCTCAGGTAACTTGCAATAGGACAAGAGGTAATGGTTTTAAGCTGCACCGGGGGAAATTCAGATTGGATATTAGGAAAAATTTCTTCTCAGAATGTCATGAGATATTAGAATAGGTTGTCCAGTGAGGCGTGTTTCAGGAGGAAGGAGCTAGGCTCTTCTCGGTGACATCCAATGATAGGACACGGGGCAACGAGTGCAAGCTAGAATGTAGGAGGTTCCACATAAATATCAGAAAAAACCTCCACAGTGAGGCTAACACAACACTGGAGCAGGCTGCCCAGAGAGACTGTGAGGTCTCCTTCTCTAGAGACATTCAAAACCAGACTAGACATGTTCCTGTGTGATCTAATCTAGGTGTTCCTGCTCCAGCAGGGGGATTGAACTAGATTATATTTCAAGGTCCCTTCTAATCCCTGACAGAATCTGTGATTCTGTGGAGAAGTCAATGTGTTCAAGAAACATGTGGATATGACACTGAGGGACGTAGTTTAGTGGTCATGGTGGTGATAAGTTGATGGTCACGGTGGACTATCTCAAATACCTTTTCCAATCTAAAAGATTCTATGAAATTATAACAGAAGCAAAATTCTTACTCACTATTAGTAATATGTGTTGGAAAAGCTTTGAGTGAAAACAGAAGGGAAATCTCAGTTTCTGAAAAAGATACGGAGAAAATATAAAAAAAAAAAGCAGTTTCTACTTTAGCAGGCCAGAGGATTAGTTGAAGTGTTTAGACGCAATTCTTGACTAGTATACAGTACATAAGACAAATTATAACTATTTCTGTTTAATATACATTCTTAGATGATTTTTTTTTTGTTGTTGTATATGTGTAATTTTACAAAACCTATCCTTTTGGTATCTTCCAGTTTTGCACAATTCCAATGAGTGTAAACTGCTGTGAGTGCAAGAGTTTGTCTTTAAATTGTGTTTACTACACTTTTAAGATATATTTCTGTCTCATAAACCCTCAAGTATACGTATAAATTCATGCATGTGTATGTATGTAATTATGTTGGAAAATGTTGCTATTCTTCTCTTTGTACTTTTCTCATACTTGCTTAGCTTAATAAACCAAATCACACTCATATGTAAGCAAAGAAGTAGTCAATTTTGAAAAATAAGTTGCAGAGATGCTCTATAGATGATAACACTGATAGGACTGACATTACAGCCTTTTTTTTTTTTTTCTATTTAATCTCAAAGTCTTTGTTACACTGCAGTGCATTATGTTCTTTTAAATCTGAAATATTTTGCTTTCAAACTTCTTTGTGATGTCAATGCCAAGACCTTATAAAGCATATAGACACATAGGACATTGGCCGCCTTGTCATCTCATGTAGGGATTATATTTATTTATTTCTTACAAACACTGTTAAAAATAATAATAATAAAAAAGCAAACAAAAAAACCTGCCACGATGATTTAAGATATCCAAGATATTATCTGAGTCTTTCTGAAGCTCTCTGTGTTTACACTCAGAGTGGAACAATGAGAAGTCCAAGACTGGTGCTAACTTACTGTTAGGCTTCTGCATGAAGCCCTGTATGCCCTTTTGGGACTGGAACTGCACTGTTTAGGAAATATGTTTCCAGTTCTTTGCAATTGCTTAGCAAACTTAAGAAAATATGATATTCAAATTAACAATATTAATAGCAAGTAATTACTTACTTGATTTTATGTATGAACCATTCCTTAAATCTTTGCCACGTAATGTTTTTGAAAGTAAATGTTGGGCTAGCTTTGTGGTCCTACAATACGAGGATACTCTTAATCTCAAAACAAACTCATCTACTGAAATTCTGTACCAGAATTTGTACTAGAATATCAAACAGTTTATAGTCTGAAGTGAATACTGAGACTACGTCCACAATGCTAATGAGGACTGTCTTTCTAGGTGATTGGTAGCAAGGATAGAAAACATTTTTTTTCCCTCTGCAGAAGTTTGCAGGCAGTCCAGTATGATTCATGTCAGTGACTTCAAGATAAAAAAGTTGATAATTGTGACCAGAAGCTGGCTTGATCCACACAGCTGCACAAATATGAACTAATTAGTGCTTAATGCAAAGCATGGATGTTGTAAGACTTTAAATTATCTCTCCCTTAGAAGACAAGAAGTTGTATATTGACTCTCTGCTCTGGGACAGGGAGTAAGCTGTCAACAAATCAGTGGAGTCTGAGAGTACTGTTCCAGAAGCACAACCTCTCTCCTGCAACTGGCAAGGGAGTTTTTATCCTGGATCAGATTAGTGGCCTGTCAAGGTCAGTAATCTCTGTAAGAGACTACATAATTCTGTAAGAGGTTGAGCGTTCACTCTGTAAGAGAAAATTGTTACGAGACTGTGTATGTATTTACATCATAGGAAAATATTTCCACCTATTAGAGAATAGCTTACGCCTTGAATCTGAATGTTTGTATCCCCTGATGCTTTATCTCTTAATTTGAGTCTATTTTTAATTTTTAGTATTGTATTCAGGATATTGAAGCCCTGAATCTGGTTCCGATATGGAAATATTATTACCCTTATAACTTTGGAGGAACAAATAACCAATAATAAATATAGGTTTTTGTTGTAGTAGGCGCTAACGAGGACTTGGAATGTGATGGGGTAGGACCTCCCCTGCTCTGTGATGGACATATGACGTATGCTTAAGGGAGCGTAGATGAAGCCAGAGGTGTACTTAAGGAGTCGTCGCGCTATAATAAATGCCATCTGCTGTATCCTCATATCGGTGTCTGTGCTGCAATGGCCCTAGTGAGGGTAGATCGCTAGCCCCCTGTGGAACACACCTTGGTCTTGGGGACAACAGGTTTTATAGCAGATGGAATTCATATCTTTTAAAAACTTTTAAACTGAAAAATACATCAATTAGTTATTTAGGTGTTTTTGGTATAGATTACTTTGAATGATGGAAGTTAATCAGATTTATGTAAAAAAAATCTCTAGATCTCTAAATAAAGTTAAAAAATGAATCTGGGTAGCATTCAGCTTATTTAGCTATTTAGCTTGCATTTGGATAAGGAAAATAATGTTTTCCTTTCTTTATGTTTGTACCAGCAACAGTCTTCCAAAAACAAGTAATACTGCAATGGAAAAATCTTGAAGTCTTGCAAAATAATGCACAATTCATATCATATTTGTAAGTGCTATTTTCTGTTAAGGATTTTGCCATATAATCAGTGACTTTTCTGTCCTAAATTGAATTTTTAATGTCATGAGAAAGGTACTAATGTGATAAAAGTCATATAATGTTTGCAATTTTCAATCATATTGGTGAAGTGAATTTTTATTGTATTAACAAAAACAGAATTCCAAATTGCCATAGCAACTGACAAAAATTACAATAAAAATTTTATCAATTGAGAACTCTATGTGGATAGCTAATTCACTGTGGCAAATCTTTCTCTACCTCTTTTTATTTATTTATTTATTTATTTTCTTCAGAAGAACATATTTCTGTCTCTTATTGCAGAGGTAAAATTGCCAGTGCCCTCTGGAGTGTTATCTGTATATATATATATGTATTTTTCTCAGTCAGTTAAATGTATTTCTCAAGGAATTGTTGAGTTAGTATTCTAATGAAGAATTCATTTACAAGTCCTAGAAAAGTAGAGATGGTTAAAAGCCAACAATCAAGCAAATAACAACAAAAAACAACCTTGCAACAAAATGATCAAGTTAAATGAATTAATAGCCTATATATCTATAAAATGTGATCTACTCTCTAAAAGTTTGCTCTGTTTCAAATCCTGTATGGATGGAAACATTTTACTTGTGGCAAGCACAACTGCCTGACATTACATGAGGTTTAGTTTAAGATGTAAACAACATATTGGTTATTTGTGTGAGAAATGAGGAAAAATTTCTCTTTGTAGTAACACTGAAGGAAATAGCCAAGGAACAAAATGTTATGTGTTCTTTGTAGCATAATTATTCAGCAACTATTCATCTGTAATTGATGTGTAACACTGCCAGTCTTATTAAGATCTCATAATCCAAAAAATCCAGCTGGCCAATAAAGGAGAGTTTGACTCAAGAGTTTTCTTGTTCAAGTTGTTCATCGTAGTCTGCTATAAATATTCTGTGTTGCTCATTCACTCTTCTGCATGCAGAACTTTATTTTGAAATGGAGAATGACTGGTGAAGTGGATACGTTCAGCACTGGCTCGTATATCAAATAGCATCCTATTTTTTATTTCTAAATCTTGTTTTCATTTACCTAGACAAAGTCAATATCAAGGGAGTGCATACATGTTCATGGAGCTTCTTGTGAGCAAACATATGGGTAATACATACTGTATTAATATACATTCCTCCAATGTTTGGCTTCTTACTGTTCTTCCTGTTTCGGCTGAGAATCTATTTCCATTAGTTACCAGCTGGAACCCTTCTGTTGCTCAGAAAGTTCCAAATTCCTACTCCATCAGAACAGCGTGGAAAAGTAAGGAAAGAACACCTTCTGGTTTGTCAGAAATGAGATTCCAAATAGAATAATCTTAGTAAGTTTGAGAATAAGGAATAAGATGGTCTGTGTTTTCTCTTAAATTCTGATGTAAGGGAATTACTCTTAAAAAAATATATATATATATAAAAATACCATAAATCTTTCTGTGTTGAAAAAGAAATATGCTCTAGTTCACTGGAAAAGTTTTGATTTAAATTTTATGAATGGAGAAGAAAAAAACTGCCATAATAAAAAGCTCAGACATCTTAATTCTCTCATTTCTAAATGCATCTCCTTGATCAGCGTCAATATCTTCTACTGGGACATTCACTGTTTTCTTGCAAGAGTTTGAAAGTACCCCATACAGAAGCTTTTTGATTGCCATTTTCTCATTCTTTTTATGCTGCAATTTTGTGCCAAGTGTTCTTTTTCCAGTCATTTAATACTCTATCTTCCTTATGCATATGCATATATGCATATTGACGTGAATATTCCTCCCTCCTCCCATTAGTAAAACTCCTTTACTAATGTAGTGCCTTATATGTCCCTTCTGACCTATCTGTCCTTGAGACATTTTGTGAGACTCACAACTCCTGTTTTAACAAGCTTTTATAAATTGCTTTGATTTCTCCAGTAATACTATCATGTCCCATCTCTTTAGCCTGTTCCATGGTGGGTGCTATGTTTCTGAAGGATGGAGCTGTGATTGAAGTTATGTGCCTTTACATTTATAGTGTACGCAAAAAGTTCCATGAGAACTTTTGCAGCAATGAATGTATTAAAATTCTATAGTATGATTTTTTTTTCAACACTGTTGTGGTTTAACGGCAGGTAGGTAAGCACTACAGACTTGCTCATTCATTTCCCTCCCCTCTCAGTGGCCTATGAGAGAGAAACAGAAAAAAACAAAGTAGAACTGACCTGAGATCAAACCTATTTACCTATTATAGAGAAAAGGATGATGGAAGAGAAGATAATAGTTATGATAATAATATATACATAAAAACAAGTGATGCACAAGCAATTAGTCACTACCAGCCAACAGATACCCTGCTAGTCCACAAGAAGCAGCAGACCGCCTAACCATATCTACCTTGTTTTCAAGCTTCTTTTCCACATGATGTTGTATGATATGAAATATCTCTTTGAACAGTTGAGGTCAGCTGTTCTGATTCTGTTCCTTACCAGCTCTTTATATTCTCCTCAAGCTTTGTGAGAATTCTTTGTTTTTTTGGCTCAAAGCTTGCTTCTGAGGTATTTCTTGTGATAAGACTCTGATTGATTTATCGAGGAGGCAAGTGATGGGTGCTACTATGTGACAATCAACATTGCTTTGTGGACATTTGAAAGCACCTTCCTCCAGATCTGCTTGCCTCTGGAAGAGAGTGCTTGGGAGCGTTTACTGACCTGTGACTAAATAGCTCCAGCTTGATATGGGAAAACTGGGGAATGATACCATTGTGTCCTGTGAAAAACAGGATGCAGGTGGGCATCCCTGCTCCCTCTCATCTGCTGGCAAGGCCCGGAAGATGGGAACAAAGGAGTTTCTGCTGAGATCCCAGAGCCAGAAGCTGCCACTGCAAGGAGAGCTGACTCAACCACTTTGGATTTGAGCTGTCACTCCAAAGAGAGCTGACTCGACCACTTCAAACTTATTTATAAGTTGGTACTACCATTGAAAAGTGGCCATCATTGCCCTTGTCAATAGAAAAACAATGCTTCTTAATTTCACGCTTTAATTAAAGAACCTCCTCATCCTCCTATAAATTGGAGCAAGACAGGCTCCCTCACTGCCAGGACAGTGCAAGAAGCTGGGAAAATTAAATGTCCATGGCTCTGTACAGCACTGCTCCACAACAAGCAGACACATAGATATGTTACTGTTGGAGGTTGGTAATGTCTCAAATCAATGAGGCAATCAACAATTTGTGGACAGTTTTACATTTGAAAGCATTTCTTTGGAGCTGTTTGCTTTCAAAGGAGAGGGCCCAGGAGGAAGAGGGACTTCTGGCTGAAGTCTTGGCCTGAGAGCAAATGTTTCCAATCTGGTAGAGGAGACTGGGAGATTATACTGTTATACAATGTGAAGGCAAAATACAGGCTGGTATCTCCCTGCTTCCTCTTATCCCTGCTGATTTAAAGTTTGCAAAACGTGGAAGACAGGAACAGAAGAGGTCCAGCTGATATCCCTGAAGCCAGAAGCTGTCACTCCAAAAAAGCAGGCTTGACCACTCTGGACTATAACTAAGAGAATATAATTGTTAATTGTCAACTGACCAACACAATCTTTTATGACACAACACTACCAAAGATCAGCACCTGACTCCAAGACATTGTGGATCAAGGAGTGGTAAATCACTTTGCTTTGCTTGTTTTGTATATATGTATGTCTGTCAGCCTTTCTTTCTTTCCCCATGTGTTTGAGAGTTATCTTGTTTTAAAACTGATATATCAGCCTGGAGATAAATATATTGCTATTTTGTAGGAACGGAATCCAGCGGGACAAAACAATTTTCTGTACAAAATGAAGCATTTTTCAAACATGAAATTTTCAGTCACCAATCGTGTCATTAGTACTTACTTTCTCATTGCTAATATCCCCTAGTCATGTCATACAAATGTAGTGGTGCTGCAAAGGAGTTCATGCCTTGTAGTTCAAGGCTCCCTCAAGTTGAGTCATCAGTACTGGTTCTTTTTGCTCTTGCCTACAAGTAGTCCCTTCTATTTTTGTCCATGTTTGAGGGTAGGATATGCTACGGGTGTAGATCTGTTGTATTTAGAATGGTAATATGCATATACTTTCTGGAATAGGTATGCAGTCACTAGCTCCTTATCTTTGTTGGAAAAAAAAATACAAAAATAAGGCAAGATGATAAAATATATCATTAAAAAATCTATAGACTTGCTAGCTGTTTGTATATGTATTCTTATTATCATAGAATAATAGAATCATACAGGAACACCCCCCAATAGATCACGTTGCTCAAAATCCCATCCAGCCTGGCTGTGAATGCTTCCAGGAAAACAACCTATGAATCAACACATGAAGATATGAAAGCAGATATGTTCAAAATAAATGTGGCGTCCTTATGCCACTGACAGGTCTACAGCCTACATCAATTGCATGTAAGCTAGGGGTGTAAAGATTCTAGAAACTATATTCATAGGCTATGCAAGTGAAATTCTCATGTGAGCTCTTTTAATACTAGAAAGACACAAAAAACAATTTTCATAATAAAATTAATCTACTAATTGAGGAATCTTTATTCACTTTGTGTTGCCTTCGTAGAGGCACAATATTCCGAATGAAATAAAAAGTAAACCATGAAAAAGTGATGTGAGCACTATTATTTTAAACAATAATTTATACTTTAAATTTACATTCTAAGAAGGATGTATTTTCCCTTTTAAGTTAGGAATTGTGTTAGATATCACTTCCATTATTAAGTTCTCAATCCTCCTTCCTTCAAATGCTGGATTTTCTTTTTAAATTAAAGATATTTACACCTACACTGTACACAGTCATTTAAAATAGATGGATGCTTAGATTTGACTGTGAGTTGCGCTGTTTCTGCATTAGCTTCTGTCATTTTTCTCCACTGATTTTGTCCCATCAGGTCTTCCAAGGAGTGCTAAATTAAAGGACTTATTTCCTAAATTATGCTAAGTCTTAGACATTCTAGATAAACTGGGTAATTGCTGAAATTTCTAGATTAATTTTTATTTAATAATAATAATAACAATAACAACGTGTTTTACAATGCACATCTAAGGTGCTCCCAGATCTATGGAAGGAACTTGAAAGAAAATAGCATGTACATTCTTATTACTGCACGAACTGTGTTTTCTCATGCATAGTATTTTGAAATTTGAAGGACAATACAAAATTGTGCCAGGTACGAATATGTGTAACTTTCCTTTTTCATGTACAAGATTCTGGATACACTGAATATTATCTTGCATTTTCTGTACACATTTCTGTTTTCTTCAGGAAAATCTGCTGGTTGGTTACACAGATTAACTAACACACAAAAATAATTTTGATAGACTTGTATATATCTCACTTAGATAATTTCCTTTTCATGGCATTTGTACATATGGATTGTTTATGTCATTTAGCATGACATAAAGCAGCAGTATGTTTCAAACTGCTACTTAAGTGTCTCAAAATACCAGCTGATCCCCTTGAAAAGAACCAGAAAAATTTTGCATTTATTATGGAAACTTTAACCAGCTACAATAACTAATTTCAGAGAATTATTAAGAAACATATATGTCAGGGTTAGACTTTTGTTTTAATTGAAATCTTTGAGTGGGAAATATTTTAATAGGAGTTTGAAAAAATTGTGAAAGAGATATCTTAAACATCTCTAAGGACAGTGATTGATGAACTCAATTTCCAAGAAGACATTGTGCCTGGATCATTATAAATGGGAGCATATGAAGTGCATATATGGAAAATGGAACTTGTTTAGGAATCGGATCCACAAAAAATGATTCCTGTGGAATGCCATAGGACCCTGTAACAGACACCTTTGGCAGGTATCTGTTTGTCAAGTAAATACATATTTTTATGTTCTTTACCTTTGTTAAAAGTGGTTTTTTGTTGTTGTTGTTGTTCTGTTTTGTTTTTGTTTGGGGGGCTTTTTTGTTTGTTTGTTTGTTTGTTTGTTTGTTTTTTGAGGATAACCTTTCTGAAGCCTAATATTATGCATAGTTCACTAAGAGCAGCTAAACACAGTCAGGTTTCTTTCAGTAATAATGTATATTGTTCATAATGAAGATTCCCCAGCAAAAGAGTACACTAAGAACGATCAAAGTTTAGAAGGAAGAAAACCATCTTCACTTGTCAAAGCAATGTCCTGTCTGCTGAAATAGTGCAAGCATTAAACAGGAAAAGCATATTGTTGCAGTAAGCAGAGACATTTGAACAGACACACAAGGCTAAATTGAACACTGTCTCAAAAATTGCAGTTTTCATGAGACATGGTCATGGCATAAATGTACATTTTGTTATATTAGAGCTGCAATTTAGTAACCTAGTGATATTAAACTAAGAAGAATACTTCATTGCTAAGTTATTCTTAATCCGTTATTTTAATAATAAAATCTTGCTTGTGGGACCAGATGCTTTTCAAGAAATTTGAAAATGAGTTTTTAATTAACCAATTTGGTTTACTCCAGAAAACTTAGGAATTCAGCCATGTGTCTGCTGCTAAAATTTGAAGAATATCTGCTAAGATGCTTACTAAATGTTACATTCAAACAGCAAAGATCAGATGGGAGATATATTCTTTAGACTGAATTATACGTGAGCAAACTGATTTCTTTGCACAAAAACACTTTCCTTACAGATGTATCAGTAGCCTTAACTCTTCATCCAGCCTTCTTTTAGTTATGCATAGTTTGTCTAGGATGTCAAGTTTAGTTGGATTTTGATTTTCTTTTATTCGAAATAGTTAAATCACCTTGCTTTCAAATCTATAACTGTCAGCTGTTGATGTTACTTTCCTTGCCAAGACTAAACTAAAATTCTATGTGTAAGAGCCAACATATTAAATAAACAGTGTTAACCACCTCATAGATCCATTATGTTAATATATTGCTTTTCCTGCTTTATCAGACAGAATGGAGTGAACTGAGAAGTTCTTTATATATTAACTGTAAATTACACTTAGCTAACAAAATTTTATTGTCATATAACTGTTTTCCACTTCATATACATTTGGGAGATTGAAATGTAAATTACTGTAAGTCACCTCTGTCTTGTTACAAACATCTAGCAGATGAAATTTACATGATTGAAAAAAACAAAAGCTCTGGGGGTACTAAGAGCTATCACTTATCCCATAATAATAATGGAATTTCAGAAGTAGAAAAAGACAGAAAAAAGTAGCACTTAATTTCCACTGGAGACTGCACAACTCCATTTACATTTAGGAATTTTTCTCAAAAATAAAAGTTTCTCAGGTTTGGTTCCATCTTAGTAACAGAGGCTAATAGAGAAGCTGTAGCCAAATTTTATTTACATTTCTCTTATTTTTACAAACTGTAGTATTAAGGACAGTTAAAAAAAAAAAGATGATACTGCTGGTCAGTTTGTCCAGGGTTACAGTGGTGATGATGATAACATTCTCACTCTATTTCTTGCTTGTAAACTAGTTGGATATTTTAGTAATGTCAGAACTCAGACAATTGACAGTGATTCATGTCAACTTCCTTTTGAAGTAATGTAAAATACCCAGGCTCTGCAACTCTGTATGTCACACCTTCCAGTCGGACAGTCAAATGTCAGCATACAATTTGTAAAGCTGGGAGGGATGGACAGGCTACAGGAAAACCTAAAGGCTGAAATTCTCTTATTTCAGATAAATATCTCTTGGAAAATGTAATAAAAAGTAAATGAATTACAGACTTCTCTCACTCAGTAAGTTTGTTGCCTCAGGAATGTGTTTGCTGAGTTATAATTTTACATTAACATGTTTTATCAAGAGATGCTCAATTCCACCACCTGAGATGGTTCCTAGCCTGTTTGTTACTAATACATATTGGGAAGAGCTATATGATCTTCTTGATTTCTCTGAAAGATTTTCTGTTCTTGAGTAATTAAAACATTTCTTCATTATGCCGTTTTTTATTTGTGGAGTGAAAACACTTTAAAGAAGATATTTGAACTTTTTATTTTAATTATTTTTTTACCTCCAGGTCTTTTTTGTGTTCATTGCTTGGTTGAAGGAGCAATGGGCTAGATATTTAAATCTGTGAATAAGGAATTGTATCACAGAATCATAGATTCAAAGAATGGTTTGAGTTGGAAGGGACCTTAACAATCATCTATGAGGGTTGCTCTGAAAGTAATGCCTCATATTTTATTATGTTGGCCTGTGACATCAAAGACAGATGTTGGTATGTAGCAGTAGAGGCTCAATCTACCCACCAATATTCCTTTACATTTTGTTGCTATATGACAGATGGCAGCAGAGAGGAGGTCTAACTAAATGGCATCCGACATGGAAGTACACATGAAGCAAAAGTGTGGAACTGAACTCCTCCACATGCAAAAAAGTTGCACCCACTGATATTCAACAATGCTTGGTGAACATTTATGGAGACCAAAGAGTGGATATTAGCACAGTGAGGTGGATAATGGTGTGTTTAAGCAATGGTGACAGCAACGTGAATGACAAACATTTTGGACAACCATGCACTGCTGTCACACCATGAAATCAGATCAACCATATGAATCAGCAGATTATAACTAGGGAACAATATGGAGTTGAATACTGCCTTCAGTGCACCGAAAATGATGTTGACAACATTGGAATATCACAAAGCTTGTGACAGGTGGGTCCCATGAACACTCACACTGGAACAGAAAGAACACTATATGCAAGTTTGAAGCAAGTAGGGAATTAAGCGAAAAGAGCAGGCAAACAGTGTGTGGCATGGCAGTAAGAGTGTGGTATAGCAGTTTGTGTGGCAGTTGACTTAGGCAGCGTGAGAAAGAAGGGCAAAGCATCTGTCCTTAGTAGGGGGACTGGCTCACCTGTCAGCTGCCTCCCAGATAACAAACCTAACTACAGTCTTCACTAGGGAGAAAGCTCTGTCCAGAAAGAATGTGGCGACTCAGATGGAGTGTGTTTCAAAAAATGTGGCAGTTCAGGACTTTGACTGCAGAGAGTGCCTGACCCTGTTGCTGCCTCTGCGGGATGGCAGGAATACTGCCTGCATGAGGTGTTAGCAGGTGGATGATCTACTCAGTATGGTGACAGAGCTCAAGAATGAGGGGGGGAGGTTAAGGAGCATTAGGGAGTGCACACAGGAGATAGACTGGTGGAGCAATTCCTTACCATATCTGTGAGAAAGGCACCAGAGTGATACATTCCAAACAATGATGGACTCCTTGCCCTTTTGCTGTCAGGCAGAGGAAAGGGACCTAAGAGATGAGAGGAATAAAAGCAGGTCCCAGCTTGACATTACAGGAAAAAACCCACCATATCTACCTCACCTTCCCAGGTGCCCTTATGAAGTAAGTTTTGAGGCTCTGGAACTTGAGCGAGAAATAAGTGAGGATATGATGAAAGGTCCACATAGGAGGTTGTCTAGGGTGAAGTGGTTGATTCCGTGCCTCAAGACTGCCTTCACCAAAAAGAAAAGAAAGATAATCTTTGCAGGCAACTCCCTCCTAAGAGAAATGGAGAGACCCATACATCAGCTAGATCCTACCCACAGAGGAGTGTGCTGCCTCCCTGGGGCCTGGGGCAGAGACATTACTAGGAGAATCCCTACTCTGGTTTTCCCGTTACTACTGAAGGGAAACTACTTTACTTATCCCTTACTGTTAGTTCAGGCTGGCTGTTGCAAAGTTGATGAGTGAAGTCTGAAGAGAGACTTCAGGGGATTAGGGCAGTTAGTGCATGGAGCAGGAGTACAGGTGGTATTTTCCTCTATCCCTTCAGTGACTGAGAGAACCAGGAAGACTAATCTGATAAATACATAGCTGAGCGGCTGGTACCACTTCAGGAATATTTTTTCTTACCATGGGATAGTTTGCTCAGCCCCTGGCCTAATGGCTGATGATGGGGTCCACTTGGAGAAAAAGAATTCTGGCCCAGGAGCTGTGTGGGCTAACTGACAGAGCTTTAAACTAGGTTTGAAGGTGGAAGGGGGTGACAGCAAGCTTGCTTATGACAAGGTGCAGGATAGTATAGCTAAGTTACTGGGACAAGATGCTAGCAGATGTCCTCAAACTTCTGCATCTTATGATGAATATAGTAGTTAGCAAGCTGACAGGACTCATCATCATGTTTTAAACTAGATTTTATGGGGAAGGGGATGTACTGCAGAGGAACAGAGAAGAGTCAGAGAACACTGTCACTTCAGGAAGCAGACTAGGAAAACCTCAGATTTTTCCCATATTCTTTTGGGGAGGGCTCTTCTGAGAAGATAATGCATCTGAATGCCCAGTTGAAGTGCTTCTATAGCAGCACATACAGCACAGGAAACAAGCAGGAAGTAGCGGAAAGTGTGGTGAAATTGGAAAGCTACAATCTTATTGCTGTCACAGAATAATGATGGGGTCATCCCATAAATGGAATACTATGATTGAGGGCTATGAGATTTTAGAAAGAATAGGCAGGGTAAGAGAGAAGCGTTCCTTTCTATGTCAAAAAGTGGGTAGACTGTGAAGTGCTGCCCCTTAGAAACAGTCATGTAC
This sequence comes from Chrysolophus pictus, assembly GCA_037305975.1. Classification (NCBI taxonomy): domain Eukaryota; kingdom Metazoa; phylum Chordata; class Aves; order Galliformes; family Phasianidae; genus Chrysolophus; species Chrysolophus pictus. The sequence continues at coordinate 7,672,001 of CM074614.1, forward strand.
AGGTTGGGAACTTGTGGGTTAAAATTAGGGACTGATAAGGTCTTGCTTCATGTACAAGAGATTTTCATCCTGGTGTAGTACTTCAAGCATCCAGATAACTACAGGGAAAACAACATGGGAAAACAACATGGTGAGCTGCATGTAGTCCAGGGGGTTTCTTCCTTGTGTCTAATTTAAAGTTACTCTCTTTTAGTATAAACATATTCCATCTTATCCTATCGGAAGAAGCCCTGATAAAAAATGAAGAACAATGCATACTATCTACTCTAGGAAAAACTTACAGTCAAAATATGAAACTATTTCTGCAATGAATTACATTTAGATCCTTCTTGCCACTAGTGAATTATGGACATGTCATGTAAGTGACGCAACCATTGTTTGTTTCTGTTAAAACATTGGTATCTGGTAAATGTTGAGAACAAGTAAGAATTATAGTGCTTAACATCTTCATGTCAGATTGCTCTGAGGAACGATATACAGAAGTGTGGAAAACACAGTCATGCAAAAGCGGCACTTCATCTTTCCAATATTGGAAACTTTGATTGTGCTTGTACTGAAGCATCAGGAACTAGAAAAGAGAGAAGTGCAGCTAAGGTAAATCTTTAATTTTTCTATGAGAAGTGGAAAACAACACAACACATGAGCCCAAGTCTGTAGTAGATTTTGAGAATCCTTACAAAAAAAAAAAAAAAAAAAGATATTTTCCTTAGGTGATGCTTCCCTCGTACATCTCTACTTCAACACCGTGGAAGAGGTAAACACTACAAGGGCAGGAAAAAAAAAAAAGAAAAAAAGAAAGGAAGAGAAAATCTGCTGTCTTGTTGTCATTAAGCTGTTGTTAAAAGACTGAAAAAGGAGGCATAGAGGACCTTTCAAAATAGAGAAGTGATCTTTCTACATATAGGTCTCATTCAGAATCCAGTAATGAACTGGAATCTTAGTTGAATAGATTGTTAACAGTCCTCTACTTGGAAGAACTTCACATCTTTATGCAGTCACTAGTCAAGGTTTTGGCATTCAAATTATAGGTGTTCTCCTCAGGCTCTCTTTTTTTGTAATTACTGCTTCTTCTTAATATAGCACAGTCAAACGTCCTCTGACAGGTAGAAATGGAGTGTTAGTAGCACACAGACTTTGCTGCTGGATCAGTGTAAAAGCCTATGTTTGATTTTATAAGACATAGAGATTGTAAGGCTGAATGTCCATACTGCACTTTGTAAAATCCACTGTGCTTATCTAAATGAACTCAACCTAGACACTGAATGCTTTCTAAGTAGACTTCTGTTTGCTACATAAATGCATTCATTTCATATCACTTTAAATGGTAGGAATAACAGGTGAAAAATAACAAGCTATCAGACTTTAAAATTTTACTTTGGTCAGTTCTCACATAGAAGTCTTTAATACCTGTTTATGTTGGGATTAGAAGGATGTTAAAGTCTTGAATCATAGGAACATTTCCAAATGCTATTTGATCCTAAAGATAAATAGGGTTGCAAGGAGATTATTAAGAGATGTCCCACAATCATCTTCAATAGCCCTTGTGATCATCACAGGAATCATTTGAATAGTCTCAGTAAAGTATAAATAGAACATGGCTGGAACACATTAGAAAACAGTTTACAAACCACTTCAGAAAATATTTAACTGTAAATATACTCAATGACCTGGCTCAAAGCAAGTAAGGGCAAATGAAAAAATGCAGTAAGAAAAAGTAACCTTCCTTTTTTTAGGACAGCTTCAACTTCCAACTTCACAGAGATTCCATAAAATATGGTTAAAGAATTATATCTTTCTTCAGGATACTGATAAATGTGGACATTGAAAGCAAAGTAACATCCCTGACACTGTTTGCATGAATATATTTCAGTAAATATGAATTATATTTTTTGTGATGTTCTGTAAGCATTAAATTTCTCATTGTTATAAGTGAATGATATTCTTCTTTGTGGAATATTTCAAATATTTTTGTTTGTTTATTACACAATTGTGTTTTTATTATTTTTAGAAATCTGTGCTTGCATGTAAAACATTTATTCACTTTTACTTTCACGGAATTATTTTCCAGACAAGTACTCCCATCAACATCTTATGAGCAATGGATCCAGTCTTGCAAATTTTGTTTTAAATTTATGCTAGTGAGCCCTGTGACCTTATGGAAATCTCTGGACTAAATCCATATAACTAATCAGGGTTCTTATTTACAATATTGTATTTTTTTTTAACCTCATTCTGAAAACAGAATAAAAATAGAATCCAAATGATACATGAAAAATACATAATTTCTTCCCTTGATTCTAGTTTCTGTTGTTTTTCTTCTACGGTTAGGCTTTTTATCAATTGAAAATAAATAGAAATCTTCTATGCATATGTCTATATAGCTATTATTGCTTTAAAAAAGCTATTTGTATAGAAGATTTTAATCAGTTATACAAAACCCTACAACTTTAAATGTATAAAACTACTGGCTTTGGACTTAGTATATTTGCTTACTCCTTGATGATGCTTTTATTTATCTTGGCACTGATATTCATACTACTGTAGGAAATGAGTGTCACAACTCAAAATTTAAGACTTGAATGCCATCTTTTGAGGGAACCAGCTCTAAGACAGGCATTATTTGGGCACTGCTCTCAGACACAGGGGTTGAATTTTGGGTATTCCTGTGTGGAGCCAGTGGTTGGACTTGAATTATCAAGGATTATTTTGTGGGTCCCTTCCAAATTGGGATATTTTAGGATTACATGATTCTGCAGTGGAGCAAGTGATGGCAGTACACAGAGGAGTTTCCTGAGTCAAGTAGGCCCTAGGAGAGTGCAGAGACCCACCAGGCTGACAGGTCTCAGGAAAGTGGCTGAGAAGCCATGGGCAGGGTCAGGAGTAATTGTGGACATTTTCAGACATACAGAAGGCAGCCCTGGGGAATGCTGCCACCAGAAGAGGCAGTCAGGGCCTAAAAGAGTATCTGGCACAGGAGAGTGCAGAGGGAGAGTGCTTGTCACTCTGACTCTTCCAATGGCAGCTGTAACCTGCTCACAGGGAGCTCCTCCAGTTATGGTATCTGCTTGACAGAAAGCCATGTTTTCAGTATCTCTTATGGGCTCTTGAGCCACAGGAATTGATGTGACAGTACAGACAGAGATCCCAGTGGAGCATGAAAACACACGGGTCTCAAGCTACAGGGTATGCCTCAGCTTTTTGTGAGTGTCTGATTGCAGCAGTGAGCTCTCCTGTGAAAGATCTGCCCACACAGAAGAAATGCTCAGACTGGAGTAAGCACTTTGGGACAAAGTAAACAAGCTGAGAATCATCAGGGAGCTGGAGAAAGAAAGGAACTGGTGGAATTTTTCTTTCCTGTCCCTGGGACAGATATGTCAACCAGCCACAGTACGAGAATCAAGGGATCCCCTCTCTGTGAGAAAGTAGAAGAAGGGGACTTCAGAGATGGGGAATAGAAGCACATTACTGATCAAGGCTGCAGGCAAATTCCCTGCTTGCCTACCTCACCTTCCCAGATGTCCTTATTCAATAGGTATGAGGTTCTGGAACTGGATGGACAGGCAAATGATAGCATGGATGAACATCCATGCAGGTGGGAGCTAGTCAGCTTGCCCTCTGTATCACAACTGCTTCTAATAAGAAAAAACGAGAAGCTGATGTGCTCAGGAGTTAAAAGGACTCATCAGTAGAGATTTAAACAAGATTCAGAAGGAGAAAGAGATAAAACCTTGCTTGTTAGTGACAAGCTATTGGATGTCACAACAAAATACCATATTCTAGTACTATCCTTCAGTTTGCCTCATGAGGTGCTGTGTATAATGAAGAGCATTTGAAATGTTTCTACAACAACATACACAGCATGAAGAACAAACAAGAGGAGACAGAATCCTTAACTAGTTTCAGAGCTGCAACATCATTAGCAAAACTGAAAGTTGTTGGAGTCCTGTGACTGATGTGTCACAGTGGATAGTTCTACGCTCTTCAGAAAGGATAAGCAGTGCTGCTATATGTAAGAAAGACAGTAAAGTATAAAATGTTGCAGATGACAAATGACACAGAATCATAGAATCGCTCAGGTTGGAGAAGACCTTAAAGATCATCAAGTCCAACCACAAGCAAACCATTCTACTCTAACTATAACAACCCTCCACTAAGTCATGTCCCTGAGCACCACATCTGAAAGTTTTTTAAACACATTCAGGGATGGTGACTCAACCACCTCCCTGGGGAGCCTATTCTGGTGCTTAACAACCCTTTCTGTAAAAAAGTGGTTCCTGATATCCAACCTAAACCTTCCCTGGCACAACTTGAGGCCATTTCCCCTCGTCCTGTCATTTGTCATCAGTGAGAAGACACCAACCCCACTCTCGCTGTAAGCACCCTTTCAGATATCGGAAGAGAGCAATACGGTCTCCCCTCAGCCTCCTTTTCCCCAGACTAAACAGCCCCAGTTCCTTCAGTCTCTCCTCCTAGAACATATTCTCCAAGCCCTTCACAAGCCTTGTTGCCCTTCTTTGGACCTGCTCCAGCACCTCAATGTCCTTTTCTGTACTGAGATGCCTAAAACTGAACAGTACTTGAGGTGAGACCTCACCAGTGTCGAGTACAGGGACAGGATGACTTCCCTAGTCCTGCTCACTGCACCATTCCTGATACAAGCTGGGACGTCGTTGGCCTTCTTGGCCACCTGGGCACACTGCTGGCTCATATTCAGCCAACTGTCCATCAGAACACCAAGGTCCTTTTCCATCAGGCCTATTTCCAGCCATTTCTCCCCAAGCCTGTTTGGGAGCCTTTGTGTAAGGATGAAAGGAGAAGAAAATAAAGCAGATAACACTGTGGGATTCTACTGTAGACCACACCCTCCAGAATGACAACACCAATTAGATATTCTTTTAGGAGCACAAAGATGTTTCTAGATCAACCACACTTGCTCTTATGAGTGATTTCACCTTGCTAGACTGCAAATGGGTATCCTGGACGGCTAATGTAATCACATCCAGGAGATCTCTAAAACAACTTGATGATAACTTCCTGGTACAGATACTCAGTCAACAAGAAAAGGCATCCTCCTAGTTCCATTGCTTATGAACAGAGAAGGTCTTATGAATGAACTGGCAATTGGTAGCTGTCTCAGTCATAGTGACCAAGAAGTAGTTGAATTTATAATCTGGTGTGTCATGGGGTTAAACCTAGGTATGAGTCTGAAATGGGGGGGGCATAGGCCCCGGGAAAAAGGGAAAAAAAGGAAGGGGTACTAACGGTTTGCCACGTGAACCGGTTGGCCCTGGGCTGTGCATGCTCCGGGAGAGGGGGAAGGGCAGAGAGCTAGCAGATAGTTTTAACAAAAAGAAAACACAATGGCAACAATCTGAGAAGGAATGGTAATTTACTAAATCTAACCAAATGGAACAAAATGAGAGAAACAAGAGTACCCAAATATGAGTCAAACCACGACAATGCGAGGGAAGCACATGCTTTTCCCCTATGTAAGCTGAGATGGCTGAGTGTGTCAGCCACTCCTCCAGCTTTGTATCATCAGCAAACTTGCTGAGGGTGGCTACTATCCCTTCATTAAGGTCATCACTGAGGATACTGAACAAAACTGGACCCAGCACCAACCCCTGGGGAACACTGGTAGTTACAATAGTTACAGTCTCTAACTGGACTCTGTACTACCAATCACCACCCTCTCAGCTTGGACAGCCAGCCAGTTCTCAACCCACCTCGCCATCCACTCACCTATCCCACACTTCCTCGGCTTCATTATAAGGATGTCATGAAAGACAATATCAAAAGCCTTCCTGAAGTCAAGGAAGACAACATCCACTGCTCTCCCCCCGTTTATCCAGCTGGTGATGCCATCATAGAAGGCTACAAGATTGGCTATGCACCATTTTCCCTTGGTGAATCCATGCTGACTATTCCTGATAACTTTCTTCTCTTTCAATTGCTTGGATTTGGCACTTAGAACGAGCTGTTCCACTACCTTTCCAGGGACAGAAGTGAGACTGACTGGCCTGGATTCCCCAGTGTCCATTTAAGGGCCAATTTTCTTTAATGTTTTCATCAAAGAGATGAGTGGAGGGCTTGAAGATAAGGGAAAATTTGCAGGTGATGCAATTCTGGGAGGAGCTGTTCACTCCTTTAAGGGTAGAGAGGCCTTGTAGGGAAATATTGATAAATTAAAGTGCTGGACAATGATTAACTATCAGAAATTTAACAAGAGCAAGTGTCAGATGATCTTTAAGGTCTCTTCCAAACAAAGCCATTGCATGATTCTGCAGACTAGATATATGTACACAGTAGTGGATGAGGAACTAGACAGGTTTTGTTTTTTTTCCTAGACCCTCAGAAAAGGATCTAGGGGTTCTGGCTGACAGCAGGTTAAATCTGAGCAGTGTGTGCTGGCAGCCAAAAGGCCCAACTGTACCCTGAAGACTATCAAGCCCAACACTGCTACTTCGTTGAGGGAAGGGACTGTTCCACTTTGTTTTGCACTGGTGCAGTTTTATCTCTTGAACTAGCTGCAGTTTTGTAGACCACAAAATAAGAAAGACATAAAACTATTTCAGTATCCAAAGGAGGGATATGAAGACGGCCAATGGTACAGAGAGAAACTTGTAACAGGAGTGGCTGAGGTCACCGGGTCTGTACAGTCTAGAGAAGAGGAGAGTGATAGGAGGTCTCATGGCAGTCTACAATTTCCTCCTGAGGAAGGTGAAGGTACATTTTCTCTCTGGTGATTAGTGACAGAGCCAGAGGGAACACCATGGAGCTGCATCAGGGAAGGTTCAGTTTGAGTATTAGAAAAAGCTTCTTCATCTACCAGCAGATAGTGAGCAGATTGAGATTGGATGAAGTAAAATGTTTTAAAACTAAAAGAAGGGAGATTTAGATTTGTTATCAAGAGGACATTTTTTACTCAGAGAGTGGTGAGGCACTAGAACAGTTTGTCCAGAGAATTATGAATACTCCATCTCTGAAGGTGTTCAAGGACAGGTGACATGGGACCTAGGGCAGTCTGATCTACTGAGTGGCAATGCTGCTCCCAGCAGGATATTTCAAGTCACCTCCAACCCAAGCTATTCTATGATCAGAAAGGTGGTCAGGCACCTTAGGGAAGCAGTCACAGCACCAAGCCTGCCAGAGTTCGAGAAGCATTTGGACAACTCTCTCAGAAACATTATTTGTATATTGGGTAGTCTTGTTGGAGCCAGGAGTTGGACTCCCTGATCCTTGGCTCCCATCATATACTATGATTCTATGAATTTGCAGAACTAACTAAAATTTTGTCTTCCAATAATCAATCAATAATAGCAATTCAGTGTTTTTGCAACCCATAAGATGCTGATGAAATATGTTCTTGATGACTAATTCATCCATTCTTTATAAGCACAATCTGTAGTTCCTAAGCATACAGTGCAGGGGCAATTTTATAATCTATTTTCATCCACTTAAACCTTGTCCTTATATCTTGTCTGCTTCAACATTTCTTGTCTTAATGTTTAGTGTAAAAGGAGAACATTAATATTGTTAACGGATCTCAGCTACACATTTTTTTAGTGTCTAACAGCTGTTGAAGAATCTGCAGTGCATGGTCTATAGCTAATGAAGAATAATTCAGTATCTCTTTGGTCTTTCCTCCTAGGGGCAAGCATCACCACCCAGGGAAGTAAATAAAGTATTTGTCTGGTCTAAGAGCTCTGCAATCACGTGCAGTTCCAGCAATATCTCACTAAGGACACAAACACAAGGTAAAAGTTATAGCCAGAGGCTGGCAAGACATCTGGAACTGTCTTTTTTATAACTTCATTGAAACAAAGTCTGGATGAGAAGACAATCTCTCTCTCTTCTTCCAGCCTTTTTACTGGAGTTAATACTTTGTCTCAGTGCCCCTTGGGAATTTCCTTTGAAGTCACATTAAAAACAAACAAAGAAAATATTGAGAATACCATGTGACTTTCAATTCTAGCTTATCTATCAATTTTTCTAGTAGCATTTCTTACGGATTCTCTTAAGAGACTATTTATGTAGCTAATAAGGTAATCAGTTCAATGGAAAGCACAAAAGGAGATCTCACCACTATGTGTTCTAGTGAAATATTAAAACACTTGCCAAATGGACTATTACAATTAATGAATGATGATAAGAGGTTTGTGTAGGGATAAGAAAAAACCCTCCAATACCCCCCTGCTTCCTCCTGCTGTGAAGTGTGTTACTGCTGTAGCAAGATAGCCCTTTAAGCAGGCAGTAGTTGGAGAAGTCTGCTTTTTGTTCTGTGATTTTTCTACATACAAAGGCTTTCCAGTCCATCAGGCTTGGTAGTGCATATGTATGTGTATATACGTGATGTAGGATTCAGTCCTACTGAATATATGATTGAGAGTTTTTGACTCACTCATGGAGACCAACTGATCTGTATAGGAAAAAAAATGGCCCTTGAAAAGGGCCCTTGGATAAGTAACATACATTTCCTAGGATGTGCTTTATAGTTCTTGACTATATTTCACACATTCTTGATATATATAGCTATGTGAGATTAAAATGCCAGTCTATGAAAATTACATCAAAGCTATAGAAGTAAACTTGAAGTGATTTTTTTTAAGGTTTGGAGTGGACTAAAAGGATAAACTGAAAAAAAAAAATCAGCATTTTCTTTTCAGGAGTTGCACTCTTCTGAGTACATTATATAGAAATCTCATCAGAAAACAAGTCCTATGAATCCTTTAGTTCAATTTTTCATTTTCTCATTTTCATTGAGGTTGGAACACTGCTTATGTTTTTAGAAGATAACATAGGCTAAGACAAATGATTAGGTTACTTGTTTGGGTCTAACGGTTCATTAAGGCTGTGTCCAAAAATTGGGACCTACTTTCTAAATCATCTTAACTCCATGAATAAACTAATATTTTGGATACATGGTGACTCCTTGTGTCTGATAGCAAGATAACACCAGGGCAGGAACTATCCACAGCGTGAATTTTCAGTATTTTGCCCTGCCTTGGCCATAATGAGTGAAAACAAATTGTTGTGAGCTGCTTATAAAATATACAATTTATAAGTAACAAAGCTTTTGTTAATTCTTTTATTATTTGTTGCTAAAACAAAAAAGCGGGCAACAAAAACATAAAACTAGTGGGATATTTGGCTTTGATTTTAAGAAACTAATGTATCAGCTTTGTTTGATGGAAGTGGTTGAAATTCTTAGTGAGTTCTCAAGGTGTTTATCAGAGATCTTTTTTTATGAAATTTTATTCTTTCTGTACTTCATCCTTGAAAATATTTATTCACAGATATACTTCCTGCCAAAAATGACATGAATAAGGCATGATTGTGGAGCAAGAGATAGGCTCTTTGTTAAGATAAGTCTTATAAAAGTCTAGTAGAGAGACATAATCAATTTTTTCCATTGAATATCTGATTGCAACACAATACATTCAATCTGAAAATACACAATTATTTATGTTACTGGAAAATAGAGTTCCAGATATATAAAAAATTGGTAACTTTTTTCATCAATTCTGAAACATGCTCTCAAATTATTGTACCAAAATGGAAAGCAAGGCTGCTTATTTTTTGCCAGTCAAAGAATTGTGTTTAGTCACTGTATTAAAATACATAAAGTCATAACTTAGGTTGATACTGCACTGCAACCTCCCTACATCCTGCTTTCAGCTCAGATAGTGCCAGTTGCAAAACACTGTTTAGCTGTCGCTGAGCAGTGTGCATTTCTGAAGACAGGCTGGGTTGCTTGATGGAGAAGAGCACCCCTGTGGCAGTTGTTGCCTCAGGACAGGCTGGGCTGGGGCATATGTGGCCTGTGAGCCTCAGTTTGGACACATCTGATCAACAGGCAATTTGTGCTATCAGGTAAGATACTGCTATTCTAGACAGAATGTAAAAGCACCCACACTCCCTGCACTCATGCATTGACTAGCTGAACTAGTCTCTGGATTGAATAAATGAGATAAGTTATTTTATTTATAGTGCTATTCTGTATTTAGCAGAGAAAGGGTTAGCAAGAAATGAATATTCCTATTTAACAAGATAAATTTGGTCATTTTAATGAACACTTCTACAGAGACAAACTAAAACATGGGGGAATTCCTGTTTGTTCATTATGCTAATTAAAAAAGAGCACCTCTGGCCTTGTGAAAACAAAAGTGATTAAAGCAAATTCTGTAAGTCAACATGGAGTTATGAAGTACAAATTGTACAGAGAACACAATGGACATTAATTCCAAACTCAATAGTCTTTTTAGCAAATGGTGAGTTTGGCTTTGGATTTGTCTGTGACTTGTCCTGACTCTGATGTATTAAATACGTATGGGAAATGGAAATTTCAAAATGAGAAAGTCACTGAATAAGTATAGAAAATATCTCCACTTAATTATAACTAAAAAGACTAGAAAACCTTGTTCAACTGAAAAATATTTTTAATGTTTGTACTTTTTTTTTTCTTTTTTTCTTTTTTTTCTCCCAGGTACTTAGCAGATATCATTTAAGGGAATCAAGTTTAAGTATGATGAACATTATTTTATCTTTTATGGGAGTGGAGAAAAAATTACACGTGTATTAGTGCAGTTAACAAAAAGTAATAAAATACTTCTATCATTTAATGGCTTACAGAAATACTTGATGTACCACAAAGTAGCAGATCAGTCTTACTTGATCTGGGAGCACAGAAGCATGCAATACACAATCAAATTGTGTCTTTAATTGTGGGGTCAATATCATCTGTTTTATAGTGAACTTGGTCACTACCAGGCTGAATTGGAATAAATCCATTTAGATCTTCTTTGAGGTTTGAAGTAGAGTTTTGCATGAGAAAATTACTTTTTTTTTTTTTTTTTTTGTAACCCCATCTGACAGTAGACCCAAGCAAAGACATTTCACTGATTTTTTTCAGCTTTGCCAGCAGTCTTCTATTTTATTATCACAGAGTTTTTCTAAATTTCCTGCAATGTCTTGCAGGGACAAAGTTCTCATTTATGAAATCCTTAAGATTGTCTATTAGGCAATTATGTTCCCAGAAGTTCTATACAACAGTTTGCAGAATTTGTAATTTTAGTGTTTTATTCCTTCTATTCAGGACAGAAGAAGTCATAGAAATCTCAAGCTATCATTGATCTTTAACCAGTCTTAGGTAAATTCAGTGAAAGCAGATACTTAGCCCTGAAATGAGGCCATCCTGTTCAGTACCAATCTGTATTTATGCTGAAAACTGAGTTATCAACATTAATAGCTCTGTTTATCTGCACTACACGTGCTTCCCTGTTCAGAATGTCAGTTATAGGAATAATTCTGATATATTACATAGCCTAGCATCACACTTTCCTATTAGTTATTCCCTAACTATGAAGCTCTATAGATACATTTATATCTAAGAAATAATAAAAGCACCAGTTTATATAACCAATGCCTGGATAATTAATTACCTTGCAGTTGCTGGTGATCACATTTACAGTTCTGGTATAGAAAAATAATTGGAAAAGTAAAAGCATCAGCTTAATACAGTATGTAAAAAGGCCATAAAATAAAATAAAATAAAATAAAATAATAATAATAATAATAATAATTAAAAAACAAGCTTTTCCAGCAATATATTATGTTGGTGTGGGGGAAAACTTTCTTCAAGATTGCAGATAGAGATTGATATAACATACTGAATCAGTTAACTGATCCCATAATCATAAATAAGTCACATTTCTTAAGACCTTTGTATAGCAAATAATAACTATTAAGTTCATTTTTACATTTTCTTCAGTACTGCTTAAGAGCAGTGATGAAGTTTAACTCATGGGAAACGGAAGATTGGTCTTCATCTTGTCCTTTTTTGAAATAATACAAAGACAGGGAAGACCAGAGGGAGCTATTCAAAGGTTGCTATTCTAAGCCTAATTGAATTAAACTGTCTTCATATTTTGGTTGCCCCAGCAATGCAGATACAAGATACAACAGATATGAGGTGTAAATGTTCAAGAATATTTCTTATACTGAGCAGAGGCTCAAAATGTTTAGCTTTAAAGTTTAATGTTTAGTCCTTTAAAGTGAAGGTTAATTAGATACGTAAATAAATTCAAAATGTAGTCTGAAAACAATGTTGTTATCTATCTATCTATCTGTCTATTAAATTATTTGACCCTCCTGATGTAAGCAACATTTGGAAAGAACTACAAGTTAGTGAAGATGGAAAAATCCTTTCAGTACAGTTCAGTACAAACAAGAAGGACGGAAGAAGGGCCATGAATACAACCCTGTTACTGAAGCGTCTTTCCTGTTGTCATGGTTTTGTGTTTTTTGGTTTTTAGTATTCCACATCATAACATCATGTAGTGCACTGGGAGTTAAAGTGTTAATACTCCAGTTCCAAGTACCTGCCCTATACATCACGGAAGACATGGGAGCTGGCCCTTCCAGGTGGGGCGGTCTCTTACTGCCTTGCAGTGGCTGCTGGAGGGTGCTTTCCTAGCCATTCCATACTTTTCAGGTTTGACTCGGTCTCAGGAACATAGCATGGTTTGTGCTGGCTGTGGGAGTCTGGGAGTCTTTGAAGACCTTGGAGAACATGTGTGTACATGCTATGGACAGACCAGAGCTTGTTACAAAAACTGAGTGGAAGAAAAAAAGCAAAAGTTGCCGTAAAAATAAGAAGACTAATATGAAACAAAGGGTTGAGAATGGAACAATGGAACATGTAGTTAGAGCCTTTTGCTGGGCTACCAAGAGACTAGGTACACAGCAATGAGAAGCAAAATAGGAGACTGGCCTCACAAATAGGAAAAGCTGGGGAGGAAGTACACAAAAGAAGCAACCTGTAAAAACAAACAAACAAACAAACAAAAACCCACAAACCAAACCAAAACAACAACAACAAAAACTAAAGGATTTTTTTTTTCAAATTATGAGAGAACAATATTTCATTCATATGACGTTCATGAAGACAGAGAAATATAAAAACAAGCAAACAAGCAAATAAATTTTTCCCTGACAAGTTGTATTTTTAATAAAAAGTAATGCTACAGCTTAGACTTTCTTTGTGTCCAAATTGGTAATTGAGCCACCACGTGAAAAACATCCTCCAGTGTACAGAATGTGCAGTCTGCTCCTCATTAGTGCTACAGCATTCAGGTGAAAGACAGTTACTCCTTGCCAGAGCTATCTGGCTTGTTTAATTCAGGAACACAGACAAGTATACACAGATGGAAGATTTAAGATTTTTGTTTTGCTTCGTACCTTTATTTTCTTTTTTCTTTTTTTTTCTTTTTTTTCTTTTTTTCCTTCCTTTTTCTGTTTTGGCTGAAGTTTTCAAAGAAGCACAAAAAGAGAAGAATCCAATCTCACAGAATTTCTCCGTACATTTATGGAATGCATTTATACTTGAAGATATCACATACAGAGATACTACGAGATTATTCATCGTAGAATTGTAGAATGTCTTGATTTGGAAGGGACTCCAAGGATTTTCAAGTTCCAACCCTCAAGTGCCACATGCAGGGCCACCAACCTCCAGATCTGGTACTAGACCAGGTTGCCCAGGGCTCCATCCAACCTGGTCTTGAGCAGTTCCTGAGAGAGAGCATCCACAACCTCTCTGGGCAGCCTGTTCCAGCACTTCACCACTATTTCCAAACATCCAAATTAAGTTGAAATTTAGCAAATTTTGCTGTTGTATCTATGTATTTGTGTTACCCTTTTTTGGTATTCAGATTATCCAGGAATTCAGCTTTCAATTTTTTTTGGTGAAATTAGTATATGACAAGTTCTCATCATTGTCAAGTTAAACAGGTCAAAAGTAAACTAAATGTACTTAGGTAGGAATTTACAGACAGATTTATTTAATGAGGTGTGAACAGCTTCACTGTTTTTTTGGACTGTCAGTTGTAAAACTGGATGTTAACTTTTGAATGTTCCATTCCACTTTCTGGAAACTCAGAAATATAAAAGTATAGAGGGAAGAATAGAGCAGTACATCAGAAAAACAATAGAAGATGGAAAAATAAATAGAAACCAAATTGTAACCAGGATTAATAGCCTAAGGTGAAGACTTTCCATGGAGTAATCCTGCATTCAATGAAAATGAATTATTAAAGTTAAGAGAATGTTAAAGTTACTTACTATTTTTAAGGAATTTATTTTCTTCTCAATAAATATAGGTGATATCTGGTGAAACCATTGTGAGTTCTGCTCAGATGCAAGCCATGCAATCCTGAGCATACATGCTACCTAATAGTCTGTAACTCAAAGCACCACTGAACCCTTCCCACAAAATGTGTAAGAGACCTCTGGGATACAATTAAATTGAAGGAACCTTAGAAAACTCCACAAGGTATGTTCAACTGTCCTAATTTCTGTGGATTTACTCTGTTCTCTTTAGGACTCTTCACAGCAGTATGCCAAGAGCCAGAGGCTTTAGTTAGCCAACTAAAAAGGGCAGAAGCTTTTTCTTCTGTATTTTTGTATATTCTGTAGCTTTGCTAGGTGGAAGGCTGAAGTTTCTCCCCTGCTATATTCTTTGGAAGGTACCTTTTTTAACAGTCAGTGGAGGCCAGCTTCTGCCCACTGCAGCTCTGCATTTCTTTCCTGTCTGATGCCAGCACTGAAGAGGCAAAGGGTCATTCTGCATTACTTTGGTCTGTTTTAGTAGACTGAGGCAAAGTTTTCCTTTGAAAAGGTAAATTAGACAAAGAATATATGGGGTATCCCAGCTGATCTCTGGCTTCTGGGTCTATGCTCTATGTTAGTATTTGCACTGACAGTGACAACAGTGATGTTTCAATTGTGTTTTGCAGAAAAAAATCTATTTTATTCTGCATTGTTATATGTGTTATCTCATTACAGGTGAAAGAACCTAAACAGAGTTCTTGGTCTGTAACTCCCTCATCTACACATGGTGATCAAAAGTGAAGATTCTATAATCTGAACAGAATGATAATTATCAAATATTCTGTTAGCAACAGATTTACAAAGAGAATATGAAGTCTTAATGTTCAGAATGCTGTAATCCAAGTTATCTCTAATGTTGCACATATCATAGTACTTCTAAATTCATTACTTTATTATGCTTTATGATTAAAGATTTTTATATACCACCTTTACACAGATACAAATGTATTAGATGTTTTCAGGTAGGCATTTCCCTAAATTGAAATAATACTTATAATCAATATTCCAGCAGAGAAGGAAAAAGGGGAAAACAAAAAGAGCAGAAAGACTATAACTTGACACAGCTAGTAAAGAGAAAAATAAAGGAGATGCAAGTAGTGATATTTTGTAAGTAGATAGGAGAAAGCATCAAAAAACATAAAAAAATTAGTTTGGAAATTGCCTTCCTTGTCTCTAACAGTGTCAATGACATGAAAACAATGAATATTTCGTTGTTAATATCCTTAGTATTCCACTGACTATGTAGAATGACCATGTTTGTTTCTCCTTGATAGTTCAAAAAGATAACAGTTTCTGAAGAGAATGAAAATTATACCTATTTTCACTGCATATTGATCTTGAATTTTCAATCAGAATTTCAGATATAGAAAGTTGTGCTACTCTACTCCTTGCTGATGAAAGATATTAGATGTATATATAGGAAAATGCATAGCTTGCAATAACAGAAAATTTAAACAACAGTATTTTTAGATTTACCTCAAGAATAGTTTCAATTTTTTCTTTACATAGCATTTATTTAACTTGTTCTTCCTCAGCTTGAATATTTTCAGTCCGATTCTATTTGCTTAACATTTTTGTTCTTAGGTTATTAAAAAGAGTAAGAGCAATATTCTGAGATATAAGAAATGATTTTCTACTTTGAAATATATAAATTAAAAAACATGAATTCTTATATGGCTTTATTTTAGCTTCAGATGCTGCACTGTAAAAGAAAATTCCATCTCATTACGATAATTTTTTACTCTTATTTATTTATTTATTTATTATTAGTAAGATTTAGGTAGCCAGAGTACAGAAATATTATTTTTAGATACTTCTTTCAAACTCTGTTCTTAAAAGTTCTATCCATTAATAATATTTTCAACTAATATTATAAAGTTTTGCTTTTAGTTGGACAAGTTCCTAGGCTCCACACGTATGGGAAACAGTAATCTGATCATACTGTGCAATATTTTGCTTTGCTTGCATGACAAAATTACTACATTACAGCGAGAAGGTGACTAGCTTTCAAATTAAGATAGTAGTTAGAATGAAGATATATCTGAGCCACTTTAACAAACAGCAGAAACAGACAACTCAGCCTCATGTTTACTACAATGATTTGATTCTTTTATCTCTACCAGAAATCAGTGTATCATATACTGATCATACTGACTGTGACCATACAGTAATACTGGTAATTCTTGCAAAATTCCCATGGAACTTAAATCTACCCTAGATCAACATAAAAAGTCTTGTCTTGAAATAACACTTGATTAAGCTTCTAATACTTATTTACGTACATATCAACAAATGTATGTTCTGTATTTTGACTGATCACAGAATGCTACTACCAAGGAAGAGGAAAAGGCTGAGGTACTTGTGTCTTCTTTGTTTCTGTCTTTAATAGTTTGATGAGTTATCCTCAGAGTACTCTGTCCCCTGACCTAGAAAAGAGGAAGGGGAAGCAGGATAAACCCCCGGTAATTCAGGAGGAACCAGTGACCTGCTACTCCACCAATACGATCATTAGTCTATGAGCCTAATGGGAGTCACATAGGTCTACTGAGGAATCTGACAGAAGTTACTCCAAACCACTTTCCATCTTTTATCAACAGCAACTGGAGATGTCCCAGATGAAATGAAACCTCTAATCTGATGCTTGTCTACAAGAAGGAACAGAAGGGCGGTGCATGGAATTACAGGCCTCTCAGCCTGAGCTTGGTATAGCAGAATGTGATGGACTGTCCTGAGTGTGATTACATGGCATGTGAGGGACATCTATGCCATCAAGCCTAGCCAGAATGGTTTCTTGAAAAGCAGTTCCTGCTTGACTTATCTGATCTCCTCCTGTGACCACATGACCCACCAGTGGATCAGGGAGAAGTTGTGCTTGTAGTTGACCTAGATTTTAGTAAAGCCTTTAACACCATCTCCTACAGAATTGTCCTGCAGAAATTGGTAGCCCATGGACTGGACAGGTTTACTCTAGTCTGGGTAAAAAAAATAGCTGGATGCAGGGTCCAGAGAGTGGTGGTGAATGGATTTAAAAGCACCTGGAGATGCATGAGTAACTAATGGTGTTCAATAGGAGTCAGTGTTAAAGCCAGTCCTGTTTAATATCTTGACTGATAATGTGGACAAGATATTGAGTACACCCTCAATAAATTTGCCAACTGGCAAAAAGTGTTCATGTGTCTGAAGATAGAAAGGCCTTGTAGAAGATTCTGGATAGGTTGGATCACTGGGCAGAGGCCAGTAGTATGAGCTTCAGCAAGACCAAGTCCAAGATCACTTCAGTCACAAGAGGCCCAATGCTACAGGCTCAGAGACTGGAAAGTTGCACAGAGGGAAAGGATTCAGGGGAGGTTCTCCACAGCCAGTTGAACATAAACCAGTAGTGCACCCAGGTGGCCAAGAAGGCCAGTGGCATCCTAACAGCGTAGCCAGCAGGACTAATAAGGTGATTGCTCCTTTGTTCTTGACACTGGTGAGGTCAAACTACAAGTGCTATGCTTGGTTTTGGCCACTTGCTACAAGAGAGGCATTGTGGTGCTGGAGCATGTCCAGCGAAGGGCAACAAAATGAGTGAAATATCTTGAACAGAAGTTGTATGAGAAGAGGCTGAAGGAACTGGGATTGATTATTTTGGAGAAGAGGCTACTGAGAGACCCTATTGCTCTCTACAACTGCCTGAAAGGAAGTGGGGGTCAGCCGCTTTTTTACAGATAACTAGTGATAGGACAGGAAATAATGCTTTAAGATGCACCAAGGGACTTTCAGTTTGAGTATCAGGAAAAATTCCTTCTCAGAAAGAGTTATAGTGTATTGCAGCAGGCTGATCAAAGATGTGGTGGAAGCACCATCACTGGAAGTATTCAAGAAACATGAAGATGTGGCACTGAGTAACGTGGTTTTGTGGGCATGGTGGTGATATGTTGATGGTTGGAGTAGATAATCCTAGAGGTCTCTTCCAAACTTAATGTCTCTATGACTCTGTGTTTTATGTTGGAAGAAATCTCCAGAGGACATTTGGGAAAACCCTCTGTCATACCTAAATATCTATCCAAAAAGCACAGGCAAAAGATTTATGTATTGTTTCTCATTTGTCTGATTATCTGTTGAGAAAATAGTGTAGAAATATGATAGTATATGCTGTTTGACTTCTGCCAAAATTGTGATTGAGATAATACACAATGGAGGTCCACAAAGATGATAAAAGGCCTGGAGCATCTCCTGTATGAGGAATGGTTGAGTAACCTGGGTCTATTCAACCTGCAGAAAAGAAGATTGAGGGGGGTCTGATTAATGCTTATAAATATCTGAAGAGAGATGGGAGGCAAATGGATGAGAACAGTCTCTTCTTGGTGATGCATTGTAATAGGACAAGGAGTAATGGCCTAAAGCTTGAACACTGGAAGTTCCATACAGGTATGCAAAATAACTTCTTTACAGTAAGGGTAATAGGATATTGGAACAGATTGCCCAGAGAGGTTGTGGAGTCTTCTTCAATAGAGATGTTCGAGACCTATCTGGACACCTACCTGTGCCACCAATGGTATGGTATCTGCTTTTGCCAGGGATTTTTGACGATGATCTCTTGACATCCATTCTAACCCCTGCAATTCTGTGATTCTGTGAATACAGGAAGCTGTTGTCTTAACTCAGATTCTCTCTTCTGCTGTTGTTAGAGGATACTCTAAAACCTGATAAGATTGAGTCTCTATGGGTAAGGATCAGGAGAGGATCAACAAGGCTGATGTAATGGTGGGATTCTGTTATAAACTACTGAACCAGAAAGAAGAGACAGATGAGACATTCTAAAAGCAGCTGGCAAAAGTTGAATGGCTGTTAGCCCTTGTTCTCATAGAGAAGTTCAGCTTCCATGATGTGTACAGGAAACTACGGCACAGAAGAAGCATTCTAGAAGATTTCTAGGCTGTGTGGAAGATAACTTCCTGATGAAGGTGGTAAGAGAGCCTACCAGGGAAGGGGCCCCACTAATCCCCACTAGTCCTGCTTTTCACAAACAGAGAAGGACTGGTGGAAGATGTGGAAATCAGGAGATGTCTTTGGCAGAGTGTAAGAGATTATTCTTTTACATCATTGTCTCAAAGCTTGCTGGGGACGCAGACGAACAAGTCCAAGCAAGTCCTGGGCAAGGATTGTGAAATCCTTTGTCTGAGGGACACAGATGGACAAGGCCAGGGTCAACGAGAAAGAGATAAGCCACAGATTAATGGCCATGAAGCAGTCTTTTGTGTGGGCTTATCTCGAGGAAGATGGCCATCTCAGGGGGTGCTGCACATGACTCTTACCCAAGCGCTCAGGAATGCCATGATGGCAGAAGAAGGATAAAAAGGGGATCTACAACCATGAGGTGAGGTTTTCTGGCAACAGATTCCTCAAAAGAAGAAGAGGTTTCTGACATGAGAAGCCTCACGACCTGCCTCTCTCCCTCCCGGACTTGCTTTGTGCTCTCTTCCTCCTGGACTAGTTCTGTGCTCTACCACGATGCTGAAGAAGAACAAAAGTGTCTGCCATCAGATTCCTCATCAGATTCCTGCATGCTGATGGACTCTCCTGGGCCTGTTACCTGAGTCCTGCTGCTTCCTCCTGGATTGGCTCTGCAACTTCTTCCTGCTACCTGCTTCTGCCCAAGGCCAGCCACGTCGCTGCTGCTTCTCTCCCCCCCTGCTGCTTTTGCCTCAGACCTTTGAAACGGCGTGCAACAGGACCGCTGCTGGATCCTGGTGTTGACTATCTCCGCTTTATGTGATTCTTGCTTCTATCCTATCTTTTCTATCGCCCCGCTTCTCTTCCCCGTCTCCCTAATTAGGATTTATAATAAACTGGTTGGACCAACATTTGAACCGTTGTTTCTTAATCTCACACCGGTATACAGATATTAGAAGAACTTTATCTCCCTCCTATAAATTGGAGTGAGACACAGAGTGACCAGGAAATGATGAAGTTCTCTATTCTTGGTGAATTCAGGGTGGAGGGCAGCAAAAGTGCTACCTTGGTCTTCTGGAGGGTAGACTTTGAACTATTCAGGACACTGGTAAGACCTCTTGGGAGAGGAGTCAATCTTGAGTAAGGTGGTCCAGGAGGGTTAAATACTCCTTAAGAAGAAAGTCCTAGAAGAGCAGGCTGACCTCCTGTGCTTAAGAAGAGCCAGTAGGAAAGAAGACTGATATGGATGAGCATTAACAGGCTCCAGGAGAAAAGGAGAGTCTAGTTCCTGTGGAACAAGGGGCAGCAACTAGGAGAGGGTACAAAGAAGTTGCTAGAATATGTAGGGAGAAAACTAGAAAGATAAAAGCCCAGCTTGAAATCATACTGGCCACTGTAGTAAAAGAGAACAAAAACCTATTTTGAAAATATATTAACAGAAAGAGGAAGGCTAAGGAGAATCCCCAGCCTTTACTGGGTGTGATGGGGAATGTGGCCACTGAGAATAAGGAAAAGGCTGAGGTTCTCAATGCCTTCTTTACATCTGTCTTTAAATGCCAGACCAATTGTCCTTGGAGTACTCTACCCCCTGACCTGGAAGTCTGGGATGGGGAACAGAATAAACGCCCCACAGTTCAGGTGGAAACAATTAGAGATATATTACTCCACCTAGACTATCACAAGTCCATAGGTACAGAGGGATCCACTAGAGAGTGTGGAGGGAGCTGTCCTGGGAGTACATACTTGTCATCCTGACCTTGGTGCTAGGGAAGGTTATGGATCAAATCAGCTTGAGAGAGATCAAAGTGTGTGACCACAAGCAGCTCAGGGCCAGCCAGCATGAGTTCATGACAGACAGGTCCTTCTTGACCAACCTGATCTCCTTCTGCAATCAAATGACGCGTCTGGTGAATGAGGGAAAGGCTTTTGATAGAGTCTACCTAGACTTTAGCAAAGACTTTGACACTGTCTTCCACAGTATTCTCTTGGAGAAGCTGGTAGCCTGTGGCTTGGACAGGCACACTCTTTGCTGGGTAAAGAACTGACTGTAGAGCTAGGCCCAGAGAATGGTAGTGAAAGAAATTAAATTCAGCTGGTCATAAGTAGCGTAACCCAGGGGTTGGTATTGAGAATAGGGAAAAATTGAGGTTCTCAATGCCTTCTTTACATCTGTCTTTAAATGCCATACCAATTGTCCTTGGAGTACTCTATCCCCTGATCTGGAAGTCTGGGATGGGGAACACAATAAACGCCCTGGTGACTGGGTGAGGGGATAGAAGTTACGCTCAGTAAATTTGCAGATGACATCAGGCTGGGAGGAAGTGTCAATCTGAATAGGGTTGGGAAGGCCCTTCAGAGGGATCTTGACTGGCTGAAGAGCTGCACTGAGGCCAGTGGGATGAAGTCCAATTCGATTAATTGCCTAGTACTGCATTTTGATTGCCACAACCCCAGGCAACAGTACAGGTTTGGGGCGGAGTGGCTGGAGAACCATGTGGGAGAAATGGACCTGGGAGTGTTGGTGAGTGGTCAGCTGAACATGATCCAGCAGTGTGGCCAGGTGGCCAAGAAGGCCAGTAGCATCCTGGTTAGCATCAGAAATAGTTCTGCTAGCAGGAGCAGGGAGCTAATTGAAATAGTATTCTATTTTTTTATGGTTTTAATCATTTTTGAAATTATAGGAATTTAAATTACAGAAAATGAACTCTAGAGACCTCATATTATGTTAAATCATCAAATAGTCTAAATAGTCAAATATTTTAATAATCTTACTCTCCCTTCCATGAAATTCATCTGTCTTGATAATCTTATTTAAGAATCGGTACAAAAAAATTATATATATATATTTCTAGATTACTGTCTATAAGTGAAATGTAGTAGCCATTAATCAAAGGTTTACAGGTTTGGGAATACCAGCGTATCTAAACAATAAATTTCAGTAAGTACTTGCTTCTGTCTAGGTGACAGGTAAACATTTGAGTTAAAATGTTTGTATTTTTTTCCTGATTTTAGAAAAGTTAAAAAAATACCCTGAAGGTTTAAGAATCAAATGCATTTTCTATGTGCTAATCTAACTTTTACTTATAATGAGAAAACAAATTAAATGAGGAACAAGAAGTTCTATACAGGGATTAGGTAGTCTAGTGGGTATTTGATACTTGCTAGAATTTTATTAAGTCTGATAAACAAATTTCTTTCTGGAACATTCACACCATGATAGTTGAGAGTATTCAAACTAAACATTTGTCTGTCTCTTCTCCTCCATGTTTGGAATGAATGAGTATAAGTGTGTGAAACATGACGTCTTAAAAATAGACCTACAGGAAAAATCCACTGTGGTTTGAACCACAGCTTTTTGCTTCATTTGAGGAATAAATGACACATACATTATGAGAAGTTATTCTAAACTGTTGTATTATACGTATTCATTATATCATCATTTTTTTCTATTTAAACTGTGATGGTGACTATCCTATATATTTTTCCTTCTGAAATTGTTTTTTCATCTTTCTCAAATGTTTTTCTAAATGAACAACAGGTTATAGTGTGTTATACAAAATTATTAATAAAATTATTAATCTGCTGAAAACATCTGTAAGTGATTTTTTTTCTTCCCAGAGCAAAACATGATCTTACATGAAATCCCTTCTGATTCAAAACAATTACCATAAGTCCTCAGAAAGCTAAACATGTCAGAAATATAAGGGAAGACAGTCATCTGGGATTTTTTTTTTTTTTTTTTTCCAATTAAATAATCACAACATAGGACCTTTGTCAGGAAACTCTTTTCAAAACAGATTTTTTTGGCAGAATTGAAATGATAGAAATCTAACTCAAAAAGGAGTGAACACAACAGATGTGAGAGAAATGGAAGAGCAGTGATTTGGTCATATGCAGCCCATCTCACAGCTCAATTCCCTAGCCAGTAGGTACAGATAATTTCTCTCATCTGTCAGTATTATAATTTCTTAATGAGGTAATCAATGTTTAATTACCTAGTAAGAGAAATAGTTGGGGAAAAAAAAGGAAAGAAAGAAAGAAGGCAGGGAAGGCAGGTGAGAAGGAAGGAATAGAGAAAGAGAAAGAAAGAAAATGGTAAAACTCTGTCATGCTTTCATGTGGGTAAGGAAACTTCAGTTTGTGTTCCTGAGCAGGATGTGAACAAAGAGGCATGCGTGGGAGAGCTCAGGTGGGGCATCTCACAGGAACTTTTGCTAGCAGCAATGCATAGTCAATAGGAGATAGTTACTGTATGTGTAAGGAAGCAGTGTGAAAGGATTTTCAAGCTGATAATGCAGAGTCAATAGAACTACATCTTATTGTACTTTTCCAATGTCTTCTCATGTACAGCTTTCTTCGTTTATTCTACGCGTCAGTGGGAGCCACAACATACTTGGACCTACAAAGAAAAATCAAAACAGATGCCTAAAAAATTACAGTGTTTTTCAGTGCAGTTTATGGGGTATCTTTGTGTATATACATGTACGCATACACGCATACATGTATATGCATACTTTTATTATTATTATTATTAATGTAGTTTTATTGATCACAGACCTAAAAAAGTTTTCTTCTGCTGCTCTTGCCTAGAAGGGATGAGATCTATACAGAAGAATATTCTTCAACCCTAGCAAATTAGATATGCTTGCTTTTAACCATGAAACAGACTTCCTGTACGCCATACTGAATAAAGTTTAATAAAAAACAAACAAACAACACAACAAGCAGAAATATATCCTGCTGTGCTGTAATTGGAGACCTATACCTTGGATGTATACCTTAGGAAAGAAACATGAGAAATTAACTGCCTGCTAAATCCTTGTTTTCTTTTGCCAGTGGGAAATAAGGAGTTCTAGAAAACCAACCCTCCTTCACAGTGGAGAACAGTTTGTAGGGAAAACACTCCCTGGAAACTGAGGATTTATTAGCAACGATGCAGTTTGTGGACAACTTGGTCAAAGCCTCAGAGTCTATTGGGAGAGGAATTAAACAATACCAGGCAGTATGTTGAATAAAACCAGAAATGCTTTATATTGGCTATATTACCACAGTGCTAAATTGCCATGGGAGACCAGCAAGCATTTGGGGGGGCATTCATGGCACATCTGGGAAAAGCATTTTTGCTTTGAATAAGGAAACATCATTTTCATATAAAAGCATTTTCAACACTTGCTTTAATTTGTTAGTGAAATTAATTTTGAAAATATAAAATATGCAGTGTAAGATTTGAGATGCACACTTTTAGTTTAGTTCATTGGAAGCTGAGCCATTGAATCCAATGAGGGCAAGATTAAGTCCAGAGTCTACTTTGACTATAAAGGTTGTTTGTGTATATTTGTTTATTTTTGAATTAATTCCTTCAAAGATTATGTACATACTTTTGAAAATGCTCTTTTAAAGTAGCCTGTTTGTAACAAAAATGTTTTACAAGTATGGGTAGGAATACTCAGTATCAATTACTGTTAATTAATAATTAATAATTAATATTAAGAATAATCAATAACACATAATGCATATTGATATAATAGTATTGCAAGTTGTAATAATATTTGTAAATATTACTCAAAATTATCATGCAGAAAATACCTGCTGGAACTCTAATATTTTTAGTTAAATGTTCAACTACAGAAAGGCTATATTCCTTTTTTTTTTTTTTTTTTTTTTTTTTTGAGTTAGATTCTTTTACATTTCTCTATAATGTTTCAAATGCTTAGTTGTGTATATATATATATATATGTAGTGAAATATTTCACTGAATGAACATAATCAGCTTGAAAATTTTATGATTTGGAATTACTGTGCATGCTTGAAAGGATAATAGTCCTTAAGCGAGTCTGCCTAATCTTTCTTGCCAAACCGTGAAAGATGGAAATCATTGGTTTACATATTTAAGTGATTATGAAAGAGATCAAAACTCAGTCCTAGTCACTAATGGAAAACATTAAGTTCAAATCCTTTTGGCTAATGTCCAATCTTGATCTCAGTGGAAGGCCTTGAAAACAAAAGCAATTTTAAAGAACGGGAATAACTTTTCAGTGTACTCATTTATATTAAAATTAAATTATCATGCAAAAAAAGGAACAACAAAAAAAAAGGAACAAAAAAGAAAAAAAAAAAAAAAGAGGTTTCAGTACCATAGTAGCTGAATTCTTTACAGTATTATTTTTTGAAAAAGAGCAGCTAGTGAGTCTTTTAATAAAGGCTTTTTTTTGCATACTCTCTTATAGGATTAGAACAAGTAAATATTTTAGAGATAATAATGTATGTAAATTTTGGGAAGGTAATAAATGCAGTAGAAAACAAGTAATGGAATCATAGAATCATAGAATCCTTAGAGTTGAAAGGGACCTCTGAAGGCCATCTCATGCAACTCCCCTGCAATGAACAGGGACACCACAGCTAGGTTAGGTTGCCCAGGACTTTATCCAGCCTTGCCTTGAAAGGCTTCAGGGACGGGGCTCCGACCAGTTCACTGGACAACCTGTGCCAATGCCTCACCACCTCACTGTAAAAGATTTTTTCCTTATATCTGCCACAGTACTTCTTATATACTGTAGAGACAGTGACAGAGAACAGAAACAAGAGAATATAACAATTTTCTTTGTGCTGAACATATGTATAATAATGAGAATTATTATTATTTTTTTTTTACTTAACTGCATCAAAGGTGGAGTATCTTATTTAAGGGCTGTATTTAAAAAAAAAAAAAAAAAAAAAAAAAGGCTTGAAATTATCACATTATTGTACAAATAAAAGTTACCTGAAAGGACAGATCTCTTTCTCCCCAGTGGTATTTTTTTTTTTTTTTTTTTCTCTTTCAAAAGCTGTTTTCTGACTGTAGATATGAGAGTTTAGAAATGGCTTTGTTTAAATTAAAATTGTATAAACCCAAATTATGAAACACTTCAATTAAAGAAGGTAATTTTCTTTTTAGTTTAGAAGACATAAGAGAAAACAGAGAGCTCAGGATGTGATTATCACCTCACCAGACTGAAATCTGACATCTGGAAATGATCAATCTGGATTCACCTAAAACTTCTCTTGAAAGTCTACTTTGCAGACTCAAATGACAGTCCTTTGCCCCACGTCTCTGAGCTTTGTAGTCTTCGTTCCTCCAAAAGTGCTCCAAACTATATTTTGGTGATAACTGAGGCAACAGACTCTTCTGAAATGTCATAAGAACTTCTCAAAAATTGGTCGTGATCTTCCCAATAACCTTAACATTTGATACTACAAATGTGGAGTGATAGAAAGAATGAGTCTTTTACACAAATTTTGCTCAGAAGAAATAATTTTTCTGTAAGTGTAGATTAATTACTCTTTGTGCATACAGTCAGAGTTTACAGTATAGATGTGGCAGCTCATGCAGTTAGAGAGAGAGAAAGCAGAATGAAGACATTAATATAACACTATTTTGAATTTATTACCACCCTTCCCACCCTGCTGGACCTAATTACAGAAGGGCAAAGAAAAGACAATAGTACAAAAAATGCCTTGCTATTTTCCTTACCACTTACCACTTCAAATCTCTTCTCAAATGCCTAAAAATTAATATTTTCATCTAAGTGATGACCTTGTTAAACTTAATGAGGTTATGCAGATGTAAGTAAAAGCCAAATTTGAACCAATGTTTTAAGTTCAGTTTAAAAGAAAGCCTCAAAGAATATGTTATTTTATGCTGTGTATGCCTGGATGTGGTTGCTTAAAAAAAAAAATCAGCTTCTGATGTACTTTAGGTACACTGAGGCATTTTTATCTATGTCCCACAGTGAATTCTAATGAGGCATTTTGCACACATAGGGTCTGATTTTTATTTGCGCATCATCCTGTTAATAACAGCATCTAATTAAGACATCCATTAAAAGTTCGTAATGTTAATTTAATGGAAAAATTCCAATAGAATTCCATTAGACTCTCCCTGTTAGTTTAACATTACACAACTTTAACAAATGCCTTAATTAGATGATGTTATTGAAAAGAATACTATTAAAATTGGTCATTATTTAAAATGGAGTGTGGTGTTCTTGAATCCTCATTTTTCAGTCATCATGAATTATAGATATTTGTAAAGTTTCTGTGTTTGTCTGTCATAAAAGTTAGCTGAAAAACAGGAATCGTTTATACATTAAGAGTAAGGAATTCTTAAAAAGTAACATTAACTATCATTAGATTTTACTTACTTCAAGAACTTGTTATTTATTTACTGGGATAAAAATGAGATTTTGTTATTAATGAAGTTGCTCAAATTTTGTGTTGTATCTACTAGACTTTTAAATTAATATACATCAAAGGGTTGTGATCACAGGTACAGTCTAGTTGGAGGCCTGTTCCCCAGGGTACTGGGTACTGTCCTATTCAATATCTTCGTCAGTTACCTGGATGAAGGAATAGTTTGTACCCGCAGCAAGTTTGTGTGATTCCTCAGCTGGCTGGAGAGTTGGGCAAAGAGGAACTTTTTGAGATTCAACAAGGGCATGGGTAAAGTACTACACCTGGAGAGTAATAACCACATGAATCAGTACAGATTAGGAGCTGATCTGATGGAAAGGAGCTCTGCAGAGAAGGGCCTGGGTGTGCTGGTGGACAACAAGTTGGCCATGAGCCAGTAGTGTGTCCATCTGGCCAAGAAGGCCTGTGGTATTGTATTCTGGGGTTCATTAAAAAGCTCGTGGCCAGGAGGTGAAGGGAGACAGTCCACCCTCTTTGCTCTGCCCTGGTGATACCACCTCTGGAGTATGGTGTCCAGTTATCAATGGTTTATGGGCTGATTCGGCCTAGTTCCATGACTAGTGGGGCGGAGGGATTTCACTAAATCTGCGCCTCTGGAAAAGGGAGACAGGGGACCCCAAAATAATTAAAAACAGTGGTAACTGTTCTGAGGAGAAACAAACTAATTTACTAAATATAGTATTGGAATGCAAGATAACACACTATAACACAATATAATTAGAATTGAAGCTAATAAATCAAATATAATGAGAGAGAATGTCCAAAAGGTGGATAGGGCTCACCATAACACTGAGGTGAGATGTGCAGCCTAGTTGAGCAGCAGGGAGGAGAGCAGACAAAGAAGAGCACGTCAGCTGACCTTGCCAGGGGTTATATCTCCTCTCTGATTGCAAAGCCCCCTGTTCTCTTCTGGACAGGTGCCCGGAACTGGAGTATTAACACTTTAACTCCCAGTGCATTACATGATGTTATGATGTGGAATAACGATAATCAAAAATCATTGAACCATGACTCCAGTTCTGGGCTCCTCATTTCAAGAAAAACAGGGAGAAAGAAAGGGAAAAAAATGGGAAAAATGTAAAAGAAAAGTAAAAAGAAAGAAAAAGAGAAAGAAAGAGGAAGAAGGAACAATTCAAGTAGGAGTGAAATTAGAAACTTGAGAAGAGTCAATGAACTTAAATGACTCCTCTTTCCTTTGCTGAAGAATACTGTTTTTTTTTTTTTTCCAGTTACTAAAATTTTTAGTAAGACTGCAACTCCAGAAATTACTTCAAGAGAGAATTTGTTGATATGCTAACTGAAAATCTGTATCATAAAATAAAATAAAACTCTTTTGCAAACATACTGCATTTGATACCAAAGACTTAAACAATTTAGTTAGTGCTCAAAGAACAAACCCCTTTGTGGTCCAGAAGAGATGGGGTCAGATCCCTTTGTGTGAGAGATGGGAAAGTTCAAGCCTCTTTGATATAAACATTGTGCAGACAAGATAGATGATAAGCCTACAACCAAAGGAGTGATATAGAGCAAGATATATGCCAAGAAAACAGAATGATTGTCAACATCAGTACCATATATGGGCAACCTGTGAGACCACAAGAGACCATTCCTCCTATTCAGTACACTGCACAGAATCCATTTTTCAATGTTTTAGTCTATGAATTAGATTTTCTGGAAATAGGCTGACACTTCTTGGAAATGATATGACTATTAATTTTGTAATATTTATAACAAATGTGCTTTTTTACCCTAGTGTGAATTCTACAAGTAGAACTTCCCCATGCACCCACTGCTGTAACAAATCACTGTTGGCTTTCTAAACTCTCATATGCTTTGTAGAGTTTTCTTGATTATGATTTTTGATAATATATTCACACATGCAAGCCCACTGTATGCTTGAAAGTGTGACTGAGGATATGGATATGTAAGAGTAATGAATACAAAATAGCCTTTGCAGTCCATGTTTCTCTAAATTCTTTTTTTTTAATTGCAAATTTGAGGTTAATCTAGTGAGTCGTCTGTTTCCTTCAAGTCATAAAGGATACTAAGTAGCTTTAAACATTCTTATTAATTATGTTACTCTTCTGCAGATTTTATACTGAGCAGGCTATGGTAATTTCCTTACTGTAGAGATTGTTGCTAGTCCACCAGCTCCTGGATGGTAACTCAGTCTCAGACCATATATTAAGCTTTTCTTCTTTCTTTTCATTGAGAAATGAAAAACTGTGCACTCCTCAATTCTATGAAGTATGGCTTATTCACCAAAAAGCCACTTGTGCATTTGTTGTTGATTATTGTTTGTTTGTTTTGTTTTTAATGGCCACCCCGAAACTCCAGTGTTGTTTTCATCTGCTGATAAACTTGCTTTTTCTCTCAAAATTACCAGGATTTCTATAGTGCTTTCTTTTTATCTTTTGTTCTTGTCTTAATATTAATTAAACACAATCATTTGCTATAGATAGAGGAGATAAAAGATTGCTTTTAAAACCCAGCAGAAGCCACTGAACTTTAAAAATCTTTCACAAGAAGATGATTCTCAGCATAGAGGTAAATAATGCAAACACTTATAGATCATCTCCAGATCATCTCTACTGAGGAAAAAAAAAGTCTTTTTTTTTTTTTTTTTCATATTTCTTCTTTGACTAGTTTCTACTTTGGAGTACCTTACACCTACTACATCAGAAGAAAGCTCACAAGGACTGTCCAAGAACCACTGTAAAAAGTTCTGTCTCATCAGATATGTCCGAACAAGAAGGGACACTTGCAGAATTTATGAATTGGAGAAGAAGCAAAGATCTGGTTAATTTTTGCTTCCTGCCTGGCCGTAGGAGCAGGATGGAGTCAGGACTGGTGGCCTGAATTGGATGAGAGGTTGTTCCATACTGCATGACATCATGCAAAAGGTCACAAGGCTGTGGGGAGCTGGCCTTGGGTGGGCTATTACTTGGGGCTGGGGTGCTTGGCTTAGCATTTATTTGTGGGTGGTGGGGTGTTGCATTACTAATGGAGTATTGGACAATTAGTCAGCCAATAATTGTATTGTTGAGTGTTGGTCAGTGGGTGAGGAGTAGTTGCATCATGGAAATACATACATAAGATATATATATAGAGAGAGTCATTATTTCATCTTTGATTCTATTTTCTTTTTCTGTCTTAATAAGTATTTTTTTTTATCTCAAGTCAAAAGTTATATTTTGTTTCTGTTTCTCTCCCTCACCTCACTGAGGTGGGGAGTTATTGAACAACTGTATAGAGATTAGCCATAAAACATGATAATATGCAGAGTATTTTGCGCATATTTCCAGCTTACAAAACTGTAAAACTTTTCTAATAAAAAAAAATCAGAGACAAAATCACAAAAACATTTCCTTAGTGTTGAAAAAATATGCTTTTTATTAAATGAAACACCTATAAATATATATTACTGGTATTTTTCCATCATTGAGAACTATTTCATAAATATAATGAAAGTACATTTGTTCCATCACTGATTTTCAGCAGAAGTCTTTAAAACTGAAGAAGGTATACATATGAAAATTATGACAAAATAATAATACAAAACATGGTTTACATTAGAATTATTCTCCCTGAAACTTGCATTTTTTTACAGTTAATGAACAGTTTACTGCTATGATTGTTAATTGTCTGCCAGTATACTCTAATCTCAGAGGATTACAACTTAAACACATTTTAGAGAACCAGTGCTTCGTCGTTGATTATCCCCCCTTCTTCCCCAACAGAAATAATAGTAGTCTCTTTGAAATCTGTAATTTGTCACAGCATGGCTTAAAGGCTGAAGTTCAGTTTGCACGAGGCATTTGCTGTGTATGCACAACACCAGAGCATTTCTAACAGTGCTTTAGGGGAAAGAAGGAGAAACGAAGAATGTTTGAATTAGGAACTCATTGGAATTGCTATAATAACTGTAACATTACATAACCTGTTACATATGGGTCGTGTGGCTCTTGTGTAAGAGGAAAGTAAATCACATGAAAAACTTAATTTTTATATTTCTATGAAGACAGGCTGAGGAAGTTGTGGTTATCTAGCCTAGAGAAGACAATGTCCCTGGAAGACCTTATAGAAGTTTTCCAGTATTTAACAGGGGACTACAGGAAAGATGTGAATAGATTTTTTTTTTTTTTTTTACATTTGTTTGTTTGTTTGTTTTTGCTTTTCCTAAAAACCTTGAAAATAATAATAATTAGAGGGAAAAATCATAAGTTTCATCTGTTTTGTTTGCTTATTGCCTCTTTTCTTCGTGTGTTAGGACTTGAAACTGTGAAAAACACAGATATGTTTTGTTCTGTATCTGAAGTTTTTAGGTCATATACATTTATTTTTTACTCCGGTTACATAAAGGTCTACATACTTTTTCATCGATTTCAGCTTTTCTACTGCTATTTTTAGGATGTCCTGAAGGCACACCACTATTTTCCTCTTGCTTGGATGTAAATCTAAGTAAGTGCGCTGTGCTGAAATCTAATGTTCTCTATAATAATAGGTTTGCACTCCTCCAAAGATAAAATTTTAAAAGCTTAAATTCTGAAGAAATGGTCATTATTATCCTTACAAAGGCTATAGTTCCAAGAATGGGTAAAGAATAAAAAACAAAACTCTTAACAATTATCCCTTAGCATCTTTGACGAGTCAATCATCTTAAACTATGACCTGTCAGGAGTCCAGCCCAGTAATAACTTAATGTTGGTGGGCAAGAAACATTGAAGCAACTGTCTTGGAGTCTCTGACATGATATTAATCTTACAGAACAGCTCTATATTTCCATTTTGTTGTGTAGATTTCTGTCAGTACGACTTTTGGACTGGCTCCCTTTGGAAAGCTCCAAGAATTGAGCTACATAAAAGATTCATAAAACATTTTTAGTTTTCTGTAGGTTTTTACTTTTCAGGATGGGCATCTGCATCACTCACATGTGTAGGTTCTTTAATTACAACTGCTTAATGAGGAAGAAGTTGTGTAGCTAGGACTGTATAACAATATGACAGTATGTTAAGGAGTATCCTCACCACCCAAAAAACAATCTCTACAATTCAAACATGTAATTAATTGCTGTTAATTACATGATAATTTTTTTGAGTCATTTGTTTTTGTTCTAATAATGAACTCTCTCTTAAGTCAGACTAACCGACAAAAATTTACTTCTGTCTCAGATTTACAACTATTAACTAAAAATGTAGAATCATAGAATCATAGAATCACTCAGGTTGGAGAAGACCTTAAAGATCATCAAGTCCAACCACAAGCAAACTACCCTAATTCTACCCTAACTATAACAACCCTCCGCTAAATCATGTCCCTGAGCACCACATCTGAAAGGTTTTTGAACATATTCAGGGATGGTGACTCAACCACCTCCCTGGGGAGCCTATTCCGGTGCTTAACAACCCTTTCTGTAAAAAAGTGGTTCCTGATATCCAACCTAAACCTTCCCTGGCACAACTGGAGGCCATTTCCCCTCGTCCTGTCATTTGTCATCAGTGAGAAGACACCAACCCCACTCTCGCTGTAAGCACCCTTTCAGATATCGGAAGAGAGCAATACGGTCTCCCCTCAGCCTCCTTTTCCCCAGACTAAACAGCCCCAGTTCCTTCAGTCTCTCCTCCTAGAACATATTCTCCAAGCCCTTCACCAGCCTTGTTGCCCTTCTTTGGACCTGCTCCAGCACCTCAATGTCCTTTCTGTACTGAGGTGCCTAAAACTGAACACAGTACTTGAGGTGAGACCTCACCAGTGTCGAGTACAGGGACAGGATGACTTCCCTAGTCCTGCTCACTGCACCATTCCTAATACAAAATAGGACGTTGTTGGCCTTCTTGGCCACCTGGGCACACTGCTGGCTCATATTCAGTCAGCCGTCCATCAGTACACCAAAGTCCCTTGGGGAGAGAGATTAAAGCTAACACTGTGATGAGAAATTACATTATTTTTACCTACGTTTTACTAAAAAATAACATTATTGTGATAAATAAGGGAGAGACACTTAAATGAAACTTGACAGGTAATCAAATATGATTTAAATGTTACCCAGAAATGAAAGAACCTGATAGAACAAGTGGGGTAATATAAATGGAAAACTTCCTTCTTCTTTTTATTTATTCATTTTTTTTTTCCCCCTCCTAATACATTCTCTGTGTCCTCAGATTCATGTTGTGGCAGTTCTAACTATTAATGTGCTTTCCTGTTGTATTGCACAATGGATAGTCTACAGAAATTATTCTCTGTTAAGGCTAGTCAAAACCAGAATACTGCAGACTCAGAGCACTGTACTGATTTACTATTTGCCTTCCAACTACTTTCTAGTTAAAGAAACCTGAATTTAAGAATCCCTACTCTTTCATATTGTTTTTGATTCTTTACTGTTTATCTTTCCCAGGACAAACTCCAATACTTCTACAACAGCGATTTTGATCACATATACAAACTTGCACAAACACACATGTACAGGCCGAGGAGAATTTTTTTTTAATTTTTTTTTTTTAATTTAAAGAGATTCCCAGATCGTTGGGATGAGATTAAGGCAGAGATTTACTTCATACAATTCCCTATGTATCCTATCAAGTTGATAAGATATACTAATATAATCACAGCTTGCTTGCAGATACTGATATTTGTAGTAATTTTCCAAACTGGCAGCAGTTATATAATTATCTGCATTACATGTTAAATGACAGAATTGCATGTGCAGTAGATGTAGACAGTTTTTCACAACGTCCTTGTTTTAAAAATAAAACAATAATGTGCCCTTGAGTACAGTTTTTCAGTTTTTATAATTTCTATGGATCTGAAAGAAAAATAGAATCATTAAAAGTTCATACAGAATGAGCTTAACTCCTCATACAGCTTAATCCCAATTAAAAAAAAAAAAAAAGAAAAAAAAAGTTGGAAATAACGTGCACCTCTTTTCATTTGATGCTGGGTGGGACTAAATTGTTAGTACTGAGTTTAATACTGTATTACAGAAACATGCATATATATATTCACTGAGGGTTTGTGAATATAAATTTCTTTTTGGTTGAAATGGAAAAACATTGGTTATGAAATCTTGTAAAAATCTGTTCCTTAATTATGCTGATTCAGGCAAGACTAAGTGAAGTTTCCATGTACCTTTAAATACTGAAGAAAATTGGAAAGCTGACTTTCTAGCTAGTGATGAAAGAAGTTCATGAAGACAAGCACTGCTCGTTGTATATCCACCTCCTTGCCCTGCTTGTTAATTTAGAGTGTTTCTCACTTCTGACCTACAGCGATTCTCCTGTCAGAGCAGTGTATTCAGCATCTTTTTACTACTTTAATATTTTATAATATCATAGAATTCTTTAAAAGTGATGTAATCCAACTCCCCTGCAATGAACAGGAACATACATAGCTAGATCATGTTGCTCAGAAGCTGGTCCAGCCTGGCCATATTTATTTATTCACATAGGTATGTCTATGACTCCCAGTGTTAAGCTAAGTAAACAACTGGAGAAGACAGTCTTGTATTTGAGACAGCTATATTTGTGATTGAGACTGAGACAGTCAGATATCTGTTTTCTGACTTTTGCCTATATCCCTATTTATCATAATATTTTGCAATTTTGAAAATGTTGCTTTTTGCGATCTCCACCACTGTATCTGTCTTGACTTTTGCAATAAAAAGATCCAACAAACTAAAAATTTTTAAAACAGATCAGAACAACTTTATACTTTGTTCTTTCACACTCATTGAATTTATCTGTACATTGGTTTCTAATTAAGATTAGTGAATTACATAATGGGAGGCATTTTGAATGAGTGAGGAATTTGTAATAGATACATAGATAATATGTTCAAAGCTTACATATGAGAAACATAACTATAACATAACGTATAACATAAATGAGGAAAAGCAAGAGCACTGTATAAATTAGTGGACAGTAAATTTTAAATGTAAATTTTAAAAATATAACAAAACAAACAAACAAAAAACCCTACAAACTTGTATGTGATACATAAAGTATTGCAATAACATTACTAGTAAACTCCTAAAAAATGGGATATGGAGCATCAGGAAAATAGAGGAACATTTTTGAAATGTGGGGTAGAACATGAAGAGACATACACAATCATTGTTCTTTCCACAGGACAGTAGGAGTGTGATTTAAAATCATACACAGATATATTAAAATAAGCACTTTAATGGCATTGTTCAACTGTAACTAAGGTTCCACTTAAAAAGATTACTCAATCTAAAATGAGTAGATCAATTTACAACAGGACTCTGCATAAAAGTTCCAACAAATCTCCCATCTCAATAGGTCATTTTGATATCTTCAGTAAAGAATATTTTGTTGGAAGCCTTTATAAATGACATTTTGGTAAAAAGTTGTGGTCATGGTTTTTGAAATTTGAATAATTTTCTAGTCTTTCTAACAGTAATATAAAGTGTTTACCCTTTGGTAGTAGCTCCTTGACCAGCAACAACTATTTTTAGTTGTGAAGAGTACACATTTTATAGACTCTAAGTCTTACAGAGACTAATAAACTGACTAGCTATGCATCAGCTTTCTCAAAATTCTCCATATCAGCTTGATTGTCCTCTGCCACATTTATTGAATTATAAAATGTAATAACTATTCTAAAACCTGTTTTTTTTTCCTTCTCATTCTAACAAATTGCAAAGTTTGAATACAGCAGTTTGAAAAGTGTTTGTCAAGCATACTATTGTGTTTATGGCGAGATTCATATTTATCAGACAAACTTTGTATTTAATAATTACTGACTCAAAAAAATGTTCTCAATTTAAAATATCTGTGTTGAGTACTGTGTTAATCTGAAACCTGATAAGTATTAGTCACCCCAGGAAACCATAAAGGAGTGAAAAAGACGTGACTAAACATTATTAGTTTTTCTTTTTACAAACTTACTCTTTAAATATGCTTGGAAATCTTCTCATAATGCTTATGTTGTTAAATTGAAAGAAGTTATATAATTAATTTTTTTTGTCAGCTTGAGGTACCTGCAAGAATTCATATTAATAATCTTTCATTTGTCAATTATTCAGGCTAAAACACAGATGAGGAACATCAAACTTGTTGAGTTTGCCTCTTTTGTGATTCTCAAAATGAACTTCATTTTTTTTTTTCCTACAGATTAGAAATTAAAAATGGATTGCTTTCATCAGTTAATGCAAGCAAGCTGGAGAAATAATGTATATTACCTTTTCAAGATATCTGCCTATTTTACAATTTATTTTTAGAAATGAATCAGAATGGGAATTTATATATACATATGAATATATTATTTTTCAGAGTCTTATTCCTATTTGAATTTACTTTGACTTTCAACTTTAGCAAACGTCCTTTTTGTTTGGTTGTTTGGAGCATTTTTAATATTCTGAGAGAATATTAAACGCAAATTCTTTACAAGTTCTAGAAGTTCTACACTGAGTCTTGGAGTTCTGAAAAATCATCGTTACTCATAAATTCTTTATTTGTGAAGTACTGCAAATACACACACGAACGCACAAGCACACACATACATGAAAATGTATGTAAATAAAAGAGCGAGATATAAACTTAAAGCAGAAAAGATCTGTTCATCCTCAGTGCACCTCTACATATTTTATACTTATCTGCTCTACTCATGTTTTTTCCAGAGAGAAGTCTATTAATTCACCAAATTAAACAAACAAACAAAAAAAATCTTAGCCAGTGAAAGAAGCAATTTCAGTAAGAGTGTAAGGCATCAGTGCAGTAATTAAAACTTCATTCTTTCTAATTAGTTTTGGATTTGATCAACCTGTCAGCCATGAAAGTAGGCTGCAAAATAAGGGTTAAATTATCCTGGAAGGATTTAGTAATTATTAATATTGATTACTTTTAGACTCTGTTGAGCTGATGGCAAGAAAAACCCACTTGCCTCACTTTTTGGTCCTTTTATTTCTCACAAGATTGATGAGTTAATAAACAGGAAGCAAGAATTCACATAAATTCAGTATCTGTAATATTTGTCACCTTCAGAATTACTTGGATGAGAGGAACATCCTTTATGTGAATTCACCAGAGAGGAGCCAGCAGACCTGATCTGCAACCTGCATTCTTGTGATTAATCCAGTGTTGATGTTTAAAAAGGCAGCATCATTAGGTAAAAACTCAGTGTGAGTAACTGCTCCTTCAGTGTGTCCTCATGCCAAGATCTTCATGCTCTTTGCTATTTATGCTAAAAATGCATCTTTGTCATATATTTGCTGTTAACCTATCATTTGCTACGTGCATTCTATTAAATATTATAAAAAAGAGAAATGTATATATATATATTTTATGTACCTTACTGTATTTATTGTATTTTTTACATCATTCCTTTAGATATACGATTAATAAAGAAACTGAAAATGAGAGCTCTTAATCGGGAAATATTAGACACAATTCGTAGGTTTGGTGTCAAGCCACTGAAAATCTTGAAGTTGTGCTGAAAATAAAAAACCTGCATCTAGCTAAATTTTAAATCATGACAACTTACAGACAAATGCTATTCTAAAGTGGAAGAAAAAGGAAGGATGTACAATAGTTTAAAAGAATGCTGTCACTAATTTAACATAGGAAGTAACTTCTAAAAAGAGAGTTCTTTAAATAAACAAACACTGTTTATTATACTTAGAGGAAGACGATTTTAAAATATGGAATATGAACAAAGACACATAGGCCATTAACATTGCTACGTAGTTATATTGTATAATAAACTTGCATTGCTAAGAATTTTTTATGTTTTTGGCCTTTAGTTAGTGTGTTATACTTGGCAGTTCTAGATTCCTTCATTTTTTTTCTTCTGTGTCTTTAAGAACTGCAGTGCCTTGATTATCTACTGAATTTAATTGAATGAGCATTTAGGGAATCCCTCTGTGCACTTTCTTTCCTTACTACATCTCCTGTAATCCATGTCCATCTTTTTTTTTTTTTTTTTTTTTTTTTTCTTTTTTTTCTTTTTTTTTTTCTTTTTTACATATCAATAAGTAGATTAAATGCAACATGCATTTGTTTTCCAAACAAATCACTAGTTTTGGAACTCTTTTTTTTTTTTTTTTTTTTTTTTTTTTTTTTTTTTTTTGGCCTTTTGTGGAAAGTAATACTTATAATTCTCTTATAATGTTCTCTACCAAAGTAAAAATAAAATAATAATAATAAAAAAGGACTTCACTCAGAATAACTATTTTTCACAACATGAGGTCAGATTTGCCCTTTGTTAAAATGCCATTTTAAAAATGGTCTTCGCCTTTTAAATGTCACAATGACAATGAAACTGCACTCAAAGAAAAATGTTGGCCCCTTATTTTGTCAGGAAGCAGAGAGCACACAGAGACAAAGGCAGCTGGAAACTTCAGTCCAGTTGAAATGAATGGAAAATATATATGACCTTCTCAAGTTGCTATTTTTTGTAATGACAGTCCAAAGTGTTAATCCCATTGACCTTTATGGGATATACAAATGTTTTGAAAAACATTTTCATTTGACTGTCATTGATAGACATGTTTTCAGATGAGAAAATATGATTAATATTTCAAATGTAATCAGAAGAGATTAAAATATTTAAGTACTTACTTTCTACAGCGTTAAAACTGTTCAATAATTTTATGATCTGAAAATATTTAAAAAAACGAATTTAATGCTCAAAAAATTCATTTAGATATTTTCAAAGTAGGAACATACATCCATGCAATGAAAGAGAAGTACAGTAGAACTAGATGATACTTTGAAATTTACATTTTAAAACATAACTAAATGCAATGCAAAGCATGAAAAAAAAAAATACAATGCAAAAAAAAAAAA
Organism: Chrysolophus pictus; assembly: GCA_037305975.1. Taxonomy (NCBI): domain Eukaryota; kingdom Metazoa; phylum Chordata; class Aves; order Galliformes; family Phasianidae; genus Chrysolophus; species Chrysolophus pictus. The sequence continues at coordinate 7,711,138 of CM074614.1, forward strand.
AAAAGAAACATAAAAAACAGGTAAGCATGTAAGGGATAGTTATATTAAAACTTTTTTTTTTTTTTTTTTGGGTTATAAAAAGCAAATACATTTTTCTGGAAACTTCATACAATTCCTGAAATTCTTAATCAATAAAACAATTTTTCATCCATCTTTACCTGAGAATGCCAGTGTCTTCTGTGAAATTTAGAGTAACATTGAAAATTTTACATTATTCTACTATAAAAATTATAGTTACAAGATATTTATACGCACATGAAATGTATGCTCCAAAAATAATGCCTTCTATTTTACTATACTGGAACATGAAATCAGGGACAGATGGTAGTAGTACGGCAATAGAGGTTGAACTTTCCCACCAATATTGCATTACATTTGTTGTTGTAAGGCAGATAGCAGGAGGGGCAGTCTTCCAAATTGGCATCTGATGTGGAAGTGCATATGAAGGAAAAGCGCAAAAATGGATTCTTCAGTGTGGAAAAAATAGCACCCATTAGAACTCATCAGTGGTTGCTGAACATTTCTGGAGACTAAACAGTGAATGTGAACAGTAAGGAGGTGAGTAGTGCATTTCAGTAGTGACAACAGTGGCAGTGTGTATCTCCCCCTGGTGAAGATTTTCATAAGGGTGACATACAGGCTTTTGTTCACTGCTGGAAAAAAAAGCATAACATATCGAGTATATCAAATATATCTTGAAAAGCTTAACTTAATGAATTATTAATTTAAAATTTAATTCTAACTCCATAAAAAATATTTTTTATAAGACTTTCTGTAGTTTAATTCTGTACTGAAAGGATCTTCTATGTTTTTTAGGACACACAGAGTGTTATTTTATACATGATGAAACTAAGAAAAGGAATAGAAGATTTTTCCCATCCTGATCTGTCTTCTGCTTTAAATAATGATCTGAAATTTCTTAGATTTAATTGATGGAATAATATGTCATATCATGACATACAGCTCAGAATGCTAATATGCTATTTTCACAAATAAGGCTATATTAAAACAAAACAAAACAAAAAGAAACAAACAACAAAACAAACAAAAATAACTAAGTATATATTTATCATAATACTTTTCCTGTTTAATTTTTTAAGCTTTTTTAAATACTAAATTGCTTGACAAAAAATACTGTTTCTACTTATTAGGTCTGGAGCCACATACTCAATCAAACCTCAAAACCACCTAGTCATCAAATCCTATAGCCTCCGACACATCATTAGCTCTTAAAAGAGTGCCTTACCTCATTTTATCTCCTCAAAGGCATTGCATGACTCAGAACGATCTTGCATCAGATTTCTTCACAAACCAAATCTTCAATCCATTCTATCTAGATTATATTTCTCATGAAGACTCACCT